>CM053625.1:116752898-116779911 GCA_028646595.1 Phalanger gymnotis | reverse complement strand
AAAGAGACGGGGGAGGGAAGAGAGAGAGAGACGGACAGACAACGACAGAGAGACAAAGAGAGGGGGTGCAGGGGGAGACAGATAGAGAGGGGGAGAGAGACAGAGAGACAGGGAGAGACAGAGAGAGGGAGGGAGAGAGGAAGAGAGAGAGGGAGAGGGAAGGAGAGGGAGAGAGCTAGAGGAAGAGAGAGGGGAAGAGAGAGAGGGAGGGAGAGACAGGGAGAGAGAGACAGAAAGGGAGGGAGGGAGGGAGAGACAGGGGGGAGAGACAGACAGACAGACAGAGAGACAGAGACAGAGAGGAGAGAGAGACACACAGAGAGACAGAGACAGAGAGAGAGGCAGCTAGGTGGCACAGTGGCTAGAGTGTCAAATCCTGTCTCGGACATTTACTTAACTGTGTGACCCCGACAAAGAACTTAGTCTCAGTTTCCTCATCTGCAAAATAGAGATGATGATAACACTTCTTAGGATTGTCATGAAGACCAAATGAAATGATGTACATAAAGCACTTTTGCAAACTTTAAGGCACTATGGGAATGTTTTACTATTGCTACTATATTATTATTGTGATTACTATATTACCCTATGTTATTATTATACTATTGATACTATATTGCTATAATAATAATGACTATTGTTATTGTTTCATGTCTTCTTCCCCTCACTAGATGGCAAGTTCCTTAGAGCAGGAATACTGTCTTTTTTTCATTTTTGAAGGCACAAGCACAGCTTTGCATATATAATAGGCACCTAATAAATGATGAATTGAATCTATTTATATATACATGTCTTACCTCTCTTACTAGACTATATACACCTTGAGGACAGGGACCTACTATGTACTCTACACATGCAGACACTTAATATATTTGCTTAATTATAGTGAATTTTACATTTTTGTATCTCCTAAAAATAGCACAGTAAAATGGAAGAAGGGAAGGAAGAAATAAAAGAAGGAAGGTATAAAAGAGGGAAGGAAGGAAGGAAGGAAGGAAGGATACTGAAACAGAAGGGAGAGGTTGAGGAGAAATAGAAGGAACAGGGAAAAGAGCTGGGAATTAAGTGATTAAGAGGAAGGAATGAATGGTGAAAGAACTGGGAGTTGGAGCAGATGGAAGGTAGATAAATGTGAGAAGCTGGGGAAAACAAGAGATGGGATAGTAACAATAATAATTCACATTTCTATGATGCTTAGTGGTTTTCTAATAACAGCCCTCTTAGCTAAATAATTCATACAATACTACCCCCAGTTTACAGATGAGAAAATTGAGGCTCAAAAAGCATAATACGTATTAGAACTGAGACTTGAACCCAGGTCTTGTGATAGCCAAATTTAGCGTTCTTTACAGTGCTTAATAAAACCATTTGTTCATCTATAGCTATGTTTTCACATAGATGTTTTCCACCAGAAGCCCTTCCTGAAGTATTAGTGCCTTCCCTCTGAGATTGCCTCAATTTTACCCTGTATATATCTTCTATGTACATAGTTGTTTCCTTGTTGTCTTCCCCACTGGATTGTGAGCCCCTCGAGGCCAAGGACTGTTTTTACAGCCTTTCTTTGTATCCACAGTGCTTAGCATAATGCCTGGCATATATGCAGCGTGTCCCTAAAGTCTGGACACATAGGAAAAATGCATTTTTTGAAATATTTGGAATATTAACAGACCTTGGCTCCCTTGACTTCTTTTTCTGGGGTATGCTAAATGAAAATCACAGATGCAACACACTTGACTGAACAGATAAAGAGTGAATGTGCTAAAATTGACGGCAATGTGGAGTCATTGCATCGAGTTCACGTGAATCTTACAAAGTGCATCAACCTTTGCATCACAAATGATGGAAATCATATTGAAGATGTTATTTGTTAATATTCCAATTAAATAAAATGTTGTCAAAAATTTCATTCATTTCATTTCTTGAAAATATGCATTTTGCCTATGTGTCCAGACTTTAGGAACGCCCTGTAGTAGGTGCTTAATAAATGCTTGTAGACTTGACACTCATCTACCATTTAGTGAGTGCCTTCTATGAGAGCAAATCAAGAGAGTCAAGGGAGAGAAGGAAGAGAGGTGTCAATCAATGAAGAAAAAAAGTACTAACTGAAGAATGCAGGAAGGAGAATAGAGAGGGGGATGAACAGGGAGACTGCGGGGGACAAAAAGAGTGAAGAAACAACTGGCAGAGGCCTGGGAGACAGGCAGGAATCATAGAAAGTCAACTGGGGAAGTACCATAGAGGGATAGTAGGGCGAGAATCCTTTATCGATGGACCAATCCAGCCCCTGCTCTTAGTGGGCAGAGAGTGGAAACAATTTGATTCTGAACCTAGAAGAGTCAAGGATCTTGACTGAGGCCCAGCATCTATTGCCAGAACAGACCTGGGCTAGCCTCCCTTGCTGTACCACTGTACAGCTAACCCATCAGAAAGAAGGAAGATGGAGGTCTGCCCTCTGGGTTTGAACCCCACACTGGCTGTCACTCAGCAACTTCTCCTTGCACCTCTCACTTTCCTGCCTCCAGGTTTCTTCATCCCAGTTCCCAAGTTGCCTGCCTCCCCCACATCTCTCCCTTCCCCATATAGTTTTGCTTTTTCAGATTAAAACTGTTTCTCTCTCCCTCTCACCCCGCCACCCCCCAGCAAGCAAATTCATAATTTTCTGTGTCTGAGCTGCTTGGGCAGACAGATCCCTGGGGGAAGAGTCTTTAATAACTGAGGCTGCCCTAGGAAACCAGACGTAGTGCCAGAGGCCCCAGCTGTGACACATATTTTAGAAGGGAGGGATTCCTGAGGTTGTGAAGAGAAATAATCAGAAGTTAGCTACCATCCCCTCAGTGGACTCCAGTTCACCCATCTCCCATACCCACTTAGACCAAACTTCTTCCACTAGTTTTTTTGAGGGGTGGGGAGGAAAGAATAGTGGGAGGGTAGGAAGAGAAAGAAGAAAACAGGGGTTGGAGGAGGAGGGTTGTTATGGGTAAAGGATAAGCTAAGAGAAGAAGAGGATCAGTGGGACCTATGACCTCAAACTAGAAGGCACCCTAGTGATCATCCAACCCAACTTCTTCATTTTACAGAGAAGGAAACTGAGACCTAGAATACCCACGGTCAGACTGATAGTAAGAGGCAAAGCTGGAATTTGATTCAGATAGAGATGAGCTCAAATGGACACAAAGGATGGGCTAGTTGAGATCAAAGGGGAATCGAATTATTGAATGGCAAGAGATAAGGAACTCCACAGATAGATAGATAGACAGACAGACAGATAGGTAGGTAGACAGACAGAGAGACAGGCAGTCAAATAAGCTTTGGAATGCTCCCATGTTTTAAATATTGGCTCTATACTGTTGTCTGTATGACTTTTCTCTGGGACAATTTCTTCCATTGTCCAAAGAAGAGATGAGACTAGGAGGTCTCTAAGAGGCCTTCCAGTTCTAAAGCCTATGATGCTAAGGAACATGGGGAGACTAAGAGACCAGGGCAGAGTGGGGGCCCTAGGAAGCAAAATTGACATGGATGTAGCCTCGGTGCCACCTTCTGGCTGCTGTTTGCATTACAGCCTCCACCTCTAGGAGAGACTCCAAGGCCCAGAGCCAGAAAAGGGATTTATCAGGGTGGAGTCAGTGGCCCTAGTTTTGTGTGAGGATCTTCACCGAGGGAAGGGAGGACCCCACTGTGAGCCAGCCCCCCTCACCCAATGCCCACTACACACCACTCCCTATCCCTTTCACTTTCCCTCTCCAAACACAGGCTGTAACTCCAGGTCTGTAAACACACCTTGAGCCACCCCCTTTATTAAGCCCCATGTGGGTCTGGACCCTAGAGTCTAAACCAAGATTTCCCAATTAGTAGATCAAGACCTCTGAATGGACTTCAAATTTTTATTTTATCAGCCTCCAAACCACTTACAGATGCCAACCCCAATACCATTCCAGGCAGTGTGCACACACCCAAGCCCCAATCCCACCTTTCGGTGATCATAAATAACACAGAGAGGCAGACTACCTCTGGCCTGACCATCACCCCCACACCTTTCTTGTATTTGTGCCCCAGCCAGTATGGGCTAAGGCAGTCTTCCCACCGCTGCCCCCCCACTTCTCCCTTCCCTTGGCTCTTGTCCCATCTGTTCCTCCAGTCTGGTCTCCCCCTCAGCTGGTACTGCAGGAAGATAACGGGATATTATATTTTTATCCTGATGTTCTCCTTGAAGGTGGGGAACAGGGCACTACTGCACCTGGCAGCAGCAGCAACAGCCACTCACACCATGGCTAAGATGGAGAGGGGATAGGGTGGGAAGACCCCTGGGCCTTGAGGTGGATGCTAAAGAGTAAAGCTGCCCCTGTTCTGCATGGAAGGAGTCAGAAGGACCAGCCTTAGGATCAAAAGTGCTTTGTGGGCAATGTGTATTCATATGCCAGGAATCTCCTCTTGTGGCTTTGGGCGAGAGGTGGGGGGATTCCGCCAGTGGAAATTCCTTTTCTGATAACTGGACCATTTTCTCTTTTCCTCCCTCCTTATGCAAAGGCAGCAGGGCCAAGAGGGGAACTCTGGGGCCTGGAAATGTTAAAGTCATTACTAAGGGGAAAAAAATCCCGGGACCTTCTGTACTGTGCACTTCAAGGGTCAGACGGGAAACAGGCAGCCCCCCAGTCCTTCCTCCACCCTTGTCTCTGCCTCCAGAACAGGAGCTGCTGGTAATGCTGCTCTCAGCTCTCTGGAGCTTCCCCCCCACCTCAAGATGTCCTGAGCCTCAACACTTGGCCCTGTTCTGGCCTTGGCAGCCCCTGACACCCATGGCCTCTCACTGTCCCTCTTGTTCTGAAATGCGGCTGTCTTTGCCATCCTCCTGGGTGACTGGCTGGCCCCGAAGTAAGGTTTCCTGCACAGGAAGGGGATCCTCTTCATTCTCCTGGGGACTTTCTCTACCCATATCCTCTAGCTGGAGAACCTGTTCGGGACAAAGAGTCATGTTAAGGGCAGCAGCCTTTACAAATAGAACTCTCCCCCGTGAAACAGAGTGTCATGCTAAACATTCTGAGGTAGAAGAGGAGGAGGTGAAGGAGGGGAGGACGTGCATAATCCCTTCTATGGCTGTTCCCCAGTATGCATGAAGGTATGGGGAGGAACAGAATTCTAGGCTCCTTTCCATGGGTTCCTCCTGCCCCCTGCTGGCCACACCATGAATCACAATAGTCTTTAACCCTCAAAAGGAGGGGGATGGAATCCAAGGTCATAATTTCTAGAGTTGTAAAGTACTTAGATTGGATTTAAAATGATCTAATCCAGCCTTTTCAATTTGAAGAAGAGAAAATTGAAGCCCCAAAAGGTTAAGTGATTTGGCCAAGGTCACACAAGTAGGACACAGAAAAGCCAGGATTAGAACCTAAGTTTTTCCACCTCCGAATCCAGTCGTTTTAGTCCTGCCACAAAGCCACAGGCCCTCTCTTCTCTCCTCCTTCCACAGATCCTGCCTTTGCTGCCACCTCTAAGGCTTGGGAAAAAACATAAGCACCTGACTGTTCAGAAGACTGGAAAAAAGCCAGGTACATTAGCTGCCAGACCTTGACACCTGGATTGCCACCAGCTGTATAGGGAGGTCAGGTTCAAGCCCCAGGAGCAGGAATAGGTAGAGAATCATAGAGTTATAGAGGATGCAGTACAGTCCTCTCATTTCACAGAAGAGGATACTGAGAACTGGAGAGGGGAAGGGACCCACCCAAGGTCACACAGAGTCTAGTTCACCTGACTCCCAGCCTAGTGGGAGCTTTCTGCTTCACCAGGAGGGTGCTAATAACCAGGTTCTGAGGCACAAGAAAAAAAATAAGCTTCCATGGGTGGCCCCTATCCAAGTAATGAGAGGACACTGGCCATGATGATGGAAAGGGAAGCCAGTTCTTGCTGTTCAAATGTGGATGCCAGTGACTCACTCTCTCTTCTTCCAGTCTGCTGAACCCTGTCTAGATCTCAGGAAATAAAACTAGCTCAGGAAATGACCTACCTTGTTCTTTGGCTCCTTGAAACCCAGACCTGAATGGGAAATTGGGAGGAGAGAAATTTTAAGGTCAAGAAAGAGAGACTTCACCCTGTGCCCTTTCCTTTACCTCCTTGGGTCTTTGTCCCACCTCTCCCCAGGAGAACCTCCCATCACCCAGTCCAATCCCAGACTCACATCTCCAGTGCAGCAAGCCGATGATAATAAATAAAATTCCTGCTATGATGGGGATCAGCACCAAGAAACCCATTCGAGATTTGGGACCTGGAGAAAACTGGGCTTTAGCAAAACCTCCCCTAAGCATCTCCATCGTCCTGGTATCTTTTGTTCCTCCCACTTTTCCCATCCCTGGTCCACTGCCCCATCCCCTCCACACACATACCCCCACTCAGAATCTTTTCTTTCTCACAGAATACTAGAACATCTGATCTGGAAAGAAACTTAGTGATTGTCTGGTCTAACCCCTCATATTCCTGCTGAGGAATCAGTGGCATAGAGAGGTGAAATGACTCATTCACAGTCACACAGCTAGTCATTGGCAGAACCAAGGAGTAGAACCCAAGTCTTATGACTTTTAAGTCAAATGTTCTTTCCACTGTCTCTACCTTTCTACTCTTTGCTGTTACATAACTCTAATGTCTATCTCATCCCTTCCACTCCCCGACCCCAAATCTGATTTCAGTTTTCTGCCATCATCCATCCATAATTACCGTCTTGGCAGAGCACATCTGTTTTATCGGTCCCCTCCTGAATTTCCACCAGTCCTGTGGTTTTGCACCTGGGTAGACACACAAGAACAAGCACACACACGAACACAAACACACACACACACAAACATAGAGGGATTAAGTTTTTACAGCTCATGGGGCTTCAAGGCCAGAATTGGGGGAGTTTGATCAATCAAGAAGTCCTTGCTCCTCTGTGCAAGGAACTATGGGAGATGGAAAAGGTAACTATAGTCCCTGAACTCAAGGACTTAAAACCAAGTAGGGAAAGCAACCTTAATTAATGCATGATTCAATTCATAAACAATGATAATGCTGCTCATATGTACAGTTTGCTCAGCATTTTCCTCACAACAACCCTGGAAGGTAGGTGGCACTGGGATTATTGTCCCCATTTTGCAGATGAGAAATCTGAGTCACAGAGACTTTAAGTGACTTGTCCAAAGAGCAAGTGTCAGAGCCAGGATTCATAGATGAATTCTAGTCTCTTGACTGACTCCAATCCAGAGCTCCTCCCACTAGACCACACTGTACAAAACAACGCATGATCTAAGTGCTAATGTATGGACCATGAGTGCTAGAAAGTTCAGAAAAGAGGAAGAGGAAAAAGGATAGAGTAGTCAGTGAAGGCTTTCAGAGGGAAGTGAGATTTATCTTAAAAGATGGAAAGAATTTGGACAGGTTTAGGGGAGAAAGTGTATTCTAGGCCAGGATACTCCATTACACTATAGAATAACAAATTAAGAACTGGGAGGGACCTCGGAGGTCATCTGGTTCAACCCCTTTGTTTTACCAATAAGGAAATAAGGTCAGGGAAGAGGTGAGAGGCAGAACAAGGACATGATCCTCCAGTTTCAAACTGGGTACTCTTCTCACTGCACCATAAACAACATTAACAAAAGCAGGCTCATGTCTACAGGAAGATGCTGCAGCAGGTAGTGAGCAACTATGTAGAGAGAAGGCAGAGGACAGAGGAAAGAACACCAGACCAGCATGGATGTTTATGAGATCCATTGACTCTCCCCTCCTCGGGCCTGCTTCCTCCTATCTGTAAAATGGGTACAATTAGATTTGCACATCATGCCTCCCAGGATTTTGCTGAAAGAAAAATGTATGGTTGACCTTGCAGGAACTATAGGAATGTGAGCTATTGTCATTACTGTTCTAAGTGCTGGAGAGTTGTGAGAAATAAAGTTGGGCAGGCACTATTATAAAGGGCCAGGCAGAGCAGTTCAGACCTGATTCATTAAGCAACAAGGAGACCCTGGCAGTGTTTGATCGGTTTCACGATAAAAAAAGAGTGGTTTTCAGAAGATAAATCTGGGGCTTGTGCAGAATAGAAGGGACATGAAAGGCAGGAAGACTAGTCAGGAAACTGCTCTAGTAGTCTGTGATCTGATGAGAACCTGGTGAGGAGAGGGAGACAGAGAGGGAAAGGGAGAGGGGGAGGGGGGAGAGAGAGAGCATGTAAGGTAATAACCAGCAGTCTTGGGGACCAACTGAGCTTGGGGGGGTGAAAGAGAAGGGGGAACCAAAACGAAGAAGTGTGATGGCATAGAACAAGTACTGAATTTAGACTCAGAGGACCCAAGTTTGAATCCCAACTTTTCCACATTTGTGGCATGCGGTGAGTTATATGACCTCCCTGAAACATGGCTTCTGCATCCATGAAATGAAAGAGTTGAATAAAATGATATCTGAGTCCCCTTCTAGATCAAAATCTTACAATCTCTGTGATTCTCCCCCCAGGAGAGGTCATAGATGATCATAGTTTAGGAAATTCTTGATTTTGCAAAGGGGAAACTGAGACCCAGGAAGGTTAACTGCAGGTGCCCTAACTCCAAATCCAGTGCACTTTGTACTTAATAAGCCCAGGATGCGATGTTGGGAGGGAAACAGCTAGGCTAGACTGACAAGTGCAAAGATTTAGCAGGATTAGGAGGCGCTTGCTCACTGGGGACTGCTGCAGTTTTCTGGACCATTGTTTCTCAGTCAGAGCCCTTGAACACATAGGTGTGTCATGAAGATGTTCTGGGTATAGACTGAATGTCTGAATTCCTCTCAAACTTTTGCTACTTTGTGACCAGAAAAATGAAGAGTAGGCAAGGGGGTGATCATGGTGGAGAGAAGGAGGGGGGAAGGGAAGGAAAAGAAAGAAGGAAGGAAGGAGGGAGGGAGGAAGAAAGGGAGGGAGGGAATGAGGGAGGGAGGGAGGAAGGAAGGAAGGAAGGAGGGAGGGAAGGACAGATTGAAAGAGGAAGGGAATCAAGGAAGGGAGGAAAGGAAGTTAAGAATGGGGGAAGGAGGGAAGGAGGGAGGGAAGGAAGAAGAAGAAAGGATGGAGGGAGGGAAGAAAGGGAGAAAGGGATAGAGGAAGGAACAGAGGGAGGGAAAAAAGAAGGAAGAAAGTTTATATAAAAAGCTAGAGTAGAAAGTTAGTGTGAAGAGAAACAATCTGGTACAACCAGACTTGGAGTAAAAAGACATCAATCTGAGTCCCAACTCTAATGCTTACTAGACTGACCTTGAGCAAGTACATCATTCAACCTCTCGAGACTCAACATCCACATCTATAAAATGAGTAGAATCACTCTCAAACAAGTACTGGCTGCAAGATGGGGCAAGTCACTTAGCCTTTCCTTGCCTCCATTTCCTCATCTGTAAGATGGAGATAATAATAATAACTGCATGATCATTGTAAGCGTCAAATGAAATGATCTAGAAAATGTTCTGTAAACCTTAAGGTGTTACAGAAATTAGCTGCTGTTCTTTATATTGTTGTTACTCTCCTTGTCCTAACTGCTTCACAAGGGAAAGCTCTTTATAAACCTTGAGGAACCAAGATGAACTGTTAGTCTTCTTGTCTAGTTGAAAGCATGGCTGTGCCAAAGGACACACACCCACATGAGTGGATGGCTGGGAAGGATGGCAAAAGCCTCCACATGCAGTGATATATCTTTTCAATTTCCCAGGCATGCCATGGACATAAGGCCTAGGAAGCAAGACCCCAAGAGAATGAATACTCATGGGCCCAATACCTGGTCCAGGGGTGGCACTTTTCAGAAGTAGAGGACACGTTGGAAAAAAAACCTTTCTTGCAACGTTCACAGATGGTATCAGTAGAACTTGTGCCTGGGAGAAGCGAAGAGAGCAGAGTGGCTGTCATGGTCACTAATAACCAAGGAACATTTATTAAGTGTCTACTGTGTACCAGGCACTGTGCTAAGCACCGGCCCTCAAGGGGCTTACTATCCAATGGGAGAAGATAATACATAAAAAGGAAGCTGAAACATGGGGGTGGGGTGGGGCAGAGCATACTCAGCATGGGGGTTATGGTGTTTGGAGATGAAATCCAGCGGAGCAGCTGATGATAATGATGTTAGCTGGGAAAGTCTGAGCCCTTTATATAGGGAGGCCTTGGGAAGAGTTCATTTCTCTGCCCTCCAACCCTTCAATCAGAGGGAAAAGGCCCCTGAGGCTGTCACTTTGGGATAGGTCTGAAAGACCATTAAGTCAGGCTCCTTTGGCCTATGGAAGCAATAGCCATTCAGGAGCAAGGGCCAGGAGTAAGCTTGACACCAGCTGACCTATCCCTGTTCTCTAGTTGCATGCTGCAGGACTTTGAATCCTCCCTTCCTCCCCTTTTCCCTTCTCCTGGATCTGGGAATGGCTGGAACCTCTGGCAAGGGAAACAACAGAAGACATCTAGTCCCTGCTGACTGGTGCCAGTTTAGGGCCTGACAACCTTCCCTCCCTACCCCAATTCCTTTCCTCTCTCTGGAAGAAGTAACAGGAATGGTAAGTGGACATTGCCGGCTAAATGCAGATAGAAGAGATGAAGAATACCTTTTCCCTCCTCAGCTTTGGCACTGGTGTCACTCACTCCCCCCATACTTCCTGGACTAGAATCTTAGATATGAAAGAAACCTTAGAACATAGACTATCAGATCTGGAAGAGACTTTAGAATACAGAATGTCAGAGCTGGAAGAAGTGAGAGACCATCTAGCTTGACTCCCTTATCTTATGAAGGGGGAAATTGAGTCACTCCCTGAGTGATGCTACTCACCAGCCTCCTTGACTCCAAAGCCTGATGGGCAAGGGCTATGGCTGCTGCAGCTCTCACACTCAGGGCTAGTGCAGTGAAAACCTTGTGTGCAAATGCAGATAGTGTCCTTTTCCAAGGAGCCTTCCTCCTGAATCTTGAGGTGCAAATCTAAGCAGAGAGGGCAGTGAGGGGCCAGTGATGATAGGAAAAGGGTCAGATCTCCCTGCCCAGCTCTTTCCTGCCCCAGAATCCACTAACCCACAAGCACAGCTATAGTGGGACATATGCCCTCTCCCTTTCCCCTGGTTCCCCATGCCCACCACCACCACCACCACCATCACCATCCCCACCACCACCACCACACCCGGTCAACATACTGGGATCACAGTATTTGTGTTGATGGCAGTATTTATCACGGTTCCAGGAAGACTGGAACTCGCCCTCTTCACAAGGCTCACACTGGGTGTCAGTGTCCTCATTGCAATCAGTGACCAGCTTCGTTCCTGGAAGATGCCAAGAGAAGAGAAAGCTCCAGCTGGGCCAGAACCTCACATTTTGTTAACACGATGAGATTTACAAAGCACTTTTCTCACAAAGGGCCCTGGGAGCTAGGTAGTATTAGCATTTAATCAGTCCACAAGCATTAAGTGCCTGCTATATTAGGCATATTATTGTACCTACTTTAGAGATGAGGAAACTGAGGAATGGGGTTGGGGGGGGGGGTCACACAGCACACATGACAATGAATGTATATATGTGCCAAAGTCACATGACCAGTATGAATTAGAGCTAGGATTCGAAACCAGGTCTCCTAATTCCTAGCCTAGTCATATTTTCATACCTGGAGAGCACTTCTTACAGCAGATCCCATTCATCAAGTATTGGCTTTTCTCACAAGAAATGGATGGTTTCATATGGACCTGAAAAGAGAGAAATCACAAGATTCCCAATTTGGAAAAACCATAAGAGACCAGTTGTCTGCCTCTAACTAAGTGAATGACAATTATCTGGTCTGAATAGTTTAGATCAGAGGTGTCAGCAACACTCCTGAGAGCCACCAGAACTAAAATTTTCTGTATAAACAAAACCAATGCAACAAAGATTAGGAGGGTAGTAGAAATGGGAGAAAATCTTTACAACCAGTGTCTCTGATAAAGGCCTCATAACCAAAATATACAGGGAACTGAGCCAAATTCATAGCAATACAAATCATTCCCCAATTGAGAAACGGTCAAAGGATGTGAACAGGCAGTTTTCAGAGGAAGAAATTAAAGATATCTATAGTCATGTGAAAAAATGCTCTAGATCACTATTGATTAGAGAAATGCAAATCAAAACACTCTTAGGTACCACTTCTCTCCTGTCAGATTGGCTAACATGACACAACAGGAAAATCATAAATGCTGGAAAGGATGTGGAAAAATTGGAACATCGTTACATTGTTGGTGGAGTTGTAAACTGATCCAGCCATTCTGGAGAGCAATTTGGAACTATGCCCAAGAGGCTATAAAAATGCGCATACCCTTTGACCCAGCAATACCACTTCTAGGGCTGTATCCCAAAGAGATCAGACAAGTGGGAAAGGGACCCGTACGAACAAAAATATTTATAGCAGCTCTTTTTGTGGTGGCAAAGAATTGGAAATTAAAGGGATGCCCATCAATTGGGGAATGGCTAAACAAATTGTGGTATATGAATGTAATGGAATACTATTGTGCCATAAGAAATGAGGAGCAGATGGACTTCATTATAACCTGGAACAACATATATGAACTGATGCCGAATGTGGGGAGCAGAACCAGATCATTATACACGATTACAGACACACTGTATCTGTAAGGACTAACTTTGGTAGACTTGACTCCTCTCATCAATGCAAGGTTCTAAGACAGCTCCAAAAGACTCATGATGGAAAAAGCTATGCACATCCAGAGACAGAATTATGGAGTCTGAATGAAGATTGAAGCAAACTTTTTGCTCTCTTTTTTTTCCTTCTTTTTTGGTTCCATTTCTTCTTTCTCGTGGTTATAATTCTCCTTTACAATTGGACTATTATGTAAATAATTTCCATGTGAAGGTATATGTAGAAGCTACACTGGATTACATACCATCTTGTGGGGGAGGGGGAAGGAGAGAGAGGGAGAGAAAATTTGGAACCCAAAAACTTGTAGAACTAAAAATAAAAAATAAATTTATTAAAATTTAAAAATGCACTTGGGAAATATTTGACGAAATAAAAATACAATAGAACATAGATAATGTAAATAGGTGGTTTTCCAAGTCAATAAATGGCTGCAAGGATCCTTATCTACAGTTTAGTGATGTCCACACACTAGAACTGTTCAAGAGATTTAAATAAGTCTGAATCATGAAGTTAAAAGTGAGAGTTATTCTCCTGATTCAGCCTCTGATCGTCCTGGCAGAGTGACCCTCTGTGCCTCAAGTAGCTCTAAAACCAAGGGTCAGAACAGTTGCTTATCTTTATGGGTAGAGGGAGAAGGGTGTTGCTGACAAAGTTAAATTTTCAGTGTGATCATTGATATGTCCAAAATCAGCAAACTGTACAGGAAACCTTGGAATTTGCCCTGTTGTTTTGGTGTTTGTCTAGACTTAAGAAAGTGATGGAGAAAAGGTTACTGATTCAGATGAAATTTAAAAGTGCATCCTGGGTTTCTGGAGAGCCAGTTGTTAAATGTTTACCAGCATGCCCCCTAGTGTTTCATTGTCTGGAGTTCTGTAAGCCAATGAAATCACAGATGCAAGCCCCAAAACACACACACACACATCACATCACATTTTAAACCACATTGCAGCTTCAGCCAATAGTAAAGGACCTATGTTCAGATTCTGGTACTGCCACCTGTGTGACCATGGGAAAATCATTTAACATCTCTGGGCCTCAGTTTTCTTATCTGCAAAATGGGAAAGGTTGGGCTAGATAATCTCTTGTGTTTCTTCTAATCCTAAATCCCATTATCTTAAAAATACCAAATGAATTGATCTAAATTGGAACTGAGAAAGAGAGTGGAAAAGTTCTAGGTGTGGAGTTAGAGGACTGAGATTCCCACCCAGCTTTGCCACTTATTCAAAGTCAAACCCAATTCTCCTGGTTGCTGGTCTATAGTCTTTCCCCTGCACCAGATGGAATGGCTTAGCCTCTGCTTAGACACTTCAGTGACAGAAAACTCACTGCCTGATGAGGCAGTCTATTACAACTCTACCTCTACACCATACTGCCCCTTCTCTTCTCCTCATTTATTGTTTCCTTCAAGGCACATCTTCTTCCACACAAACTGCCATCCATTTTCATTAACTGTGGCTTCCTGCCTCCCCCTGTTCTCTGACTGTCTCTGTCCTGTCTCTCTGTCTCTGCATCTGTGATTCTGTATCCTTGTCTCTGTCTGTCTTTGTCTGTGTCTCTGACTCTATGTCTCTGTCTGTCTTTGTCTCTGTATCTCTGTTTCTGTCTGTCTCTATCTGTCCCTTTTCTGCTTGTCTTTGTCTCTGTGTCTCTGTCCCTATCTCTGTCTATATCTGTCTTTCTCTCTGCCTCTGTGTCTGTCCCTGTCTCTGTCTCTTCTCTGTCTCCGACTCTATGTCCCTGTCTCTGTCTGTCTTTGTCTCTGTGTCTCTGTTTTTGTCTCTGTGTCTCTCACTCTATGCCTCTGCCTCTGTTTGTCTTTGTCACTGTGTCCCTGTCCCTGTCTATCTTTATCTCTGCGTCTCTGACACTGTGTCTCTTTCTGTCTGTCTTTGTCTCTGTGTCTCCATCTCTGTCTCCCCTCCTCCTCCACCCCCAATACTACCGTATTCTTTTATTGGACCCAACTGAAGTCAGTTGAGTTTGTTGCAGGTGAGCTCTGGCCTTCAGGAAAGCTAGCAAGACAATACATATGTATGGCAGTTAATTACATTTTACAGCCAGTAGCAGAATCCCCAGCACCTTATACAGCAAACTTGAGAGGACTGACTCAGTAACAGCTTACAAAGCAGATGAGTGCATGGGAGATGTTTGTCCCCCTAGCAACATCAGCCTTCTCCCAGTACAGATGATCCTGCAGGGGGCTGGGTGAGAGTGTGGGTGGCTAAGTACAGCCATCAGAGGATCCCTGGGCTAGAAGGAAACTGGGAGCTCATCTAGTTTAAGTCTACATCCCATCCTTTACTCTTCGGTCCAGCAGCCAATGGCAGAGACCCCCTCTGAAACATCCCCACAAACACCCATCACTTTCTCCTCCAACACAGCCCATGACAGAAGCCATTCCATTACATCGTTGGACAGCTTCTATGCTACGAAGTTCTTCCTTATAGGGAACTAATAATAAAGACAATAATAATAGCTAGTATTCACATGGAGCTTTAAGGTTTACAAAACACTTTATAAATGTTATTTTATTTGATGCTTACAAATACCCTGGGAGGTAAGTGCTATTATTATCCTCATTTTACAGTTGAGAAAAGGGGCAGCTGGGTGGTGCAGTGAGTAGAGCACCAGCCCTGGAGTCAGTGGGACCTGAGTTCAAATCCAACCTCAGACACTTGACACACTTACTAGCTGTGTGACCTTGGGCAAGTCACTCAAATCCAATTGCCCTGCCTTCCCCCCTCCAAAAAAAAAAAGAGAAAACTAGGGCTGAGAGAGATTAAATGACTTTTCCAGGGTCACATAGATACTAAGTGTCTGAGGCCACATTTGAACTCAGGTCTTCCTGAGGTCAGGTCCCACCCTTTAACCACTGTGACACCTTGTGGAGTTTAATTCTTCAGACAATCCTTCAAGTACAGTATTTAAAGAAAGCGTGTTTGATCCTGATAGAATCAATTCTCCATCCAAGTCTCTCTCCCTAGTTCTTTCAAGCTCAGAGTCAGCTGATGGCTCAATGGGCTTGGAGTCAGGAAGACCTGAGTTCAGATTCAGCCTCAGACAGTTACTAGCTTTGTGATCCTGAGGCACATAATGTTTGTTACCCTCAACAGTAAAACGGAGGAATAAGTAGCACCCACCTTGCAGCCTAGCACATAGTAGGTGCTATATAAATGCTGATTCCCTTTCCTCCATTGACACACTTTTGAGTCTTTTCATATTGGTTGCCTTCCTCAAGACACGCTCAAGTTTGCCAGCATTGTTCCTAAAATATGACATAGGTGTTGCAGGGGACAAAATGCAATGCTCCAGATGAGTTCTAACCAGGCAAACAAGTGGAATGGACATGACTTCCCTGTTTCAGAATCATACTATTGATTCATATTGAGCTTTCAGCCAGTTAAAACCCCCAGGTAATTTTCATGAACAAGAGTCTGGCCCCACATCTCCCATTTTATGTTGGTACAGATGAGCTTTCGGACCTAAACACAGAATTTTACATCCATCTCATGGAACTGAAAATGTAAATAAAAAAATTCAAGACATACTATACTTAATATTAAGAAATGACCTCAAAAACAAAAACCCCATACAGGCAGATGGTCCTGGATTTTAGTGGATTGGAAGGTTGCCATTCAGTAATACTCTAAGCCTCTGAAATTTAGGAAAGAACACTGAACCCCAAATGGGAAAAATGGCCAGACAAGCCTTCCAGCCTAACTAGGCCCCCTAAAATATAACAGCCTGTGGTGGATCTTACCATACAATAGTCATTTCAGCTACACACACACACACACACACACACACACACACACACACACACACACCATTAGATCCAGTTAGAAGGGACTTTAGTGATCATTTAACTCAACTCCTTCATTTAGAGAGGAGGAAACTGAGACCCAAAGAAGAAACTGAGGTCCAAAGAAATTCAGTCGTTTGCCCAAGGTCACACACATAATAAGTAGTAAAAGCAGAATGGGGATTCCTGTTTTCTAACCCTAAATCCAATGTTCTTTACATTGTAACAGAGGAGAATGACTGCTAAAATAATAGGTGAGTTACATGGGACTTAATAGTTTACCGTTTTACAAAGCCTTTTAGCTCCAGTATTAGTATCCTTATTTTGCAGATGAACAAACTGAGGCTTGAAATGGGGACATGACTTACTTAAGATCATATAGCTAGCAAGTTTTGGATCTGAGACCAGAATTTGGGAATTCTGATTCAAGTCTAGTATTGGACTGACTCTTCAGTCCAGTAACCGATATAATTAACTCTGTCATAAAAAGAAATCAATCTACAATGAACCTGTGACCAACCATGAACCCTTAGCTCTGCTCCTCCTGTCACAAAATGCTCTCAACGGGAGTGCACATGGCTAAAGAATTCTTCTCCCTATTTTTGGGGAGCTCAGCCCTTGCCCAGTGGCAGAACTTGGAATGGGGGGCAAGTGAGCCTGACCCTACAGCTCATCTCCTTTCTACCAGCCTCTTCCTCCCATGTGGTCCCTTCCACAAAGGCTCTTTCTTCCATGTCTGGCTCCACCCTCCCCTCTTTCCATCTGTACTTAACCTCTTAACTTTTGTACTCAGTGAAAATGAAAGTATGGGGCAGAAGTGGCTTTCCCTTTCCCCAGGAACCCAACTCCTTCCCAGCAATCCCCCCAGGCTTGTTTATTCCTGTATAGCCATCACTCTAGTTTTACAGCTTCACTGACAACCCCCCCACCAGGGTGAAATGGGGTGGAGAAGGGGGGGGCGACAGAGCAGACCAGGTACAAGGGGAATTCCCAGCCTCCAAAATGAGGAACTATCCAAAAACTGAGAAGGGTGTGGGTCTTTATGAATTCCCCAGTGATACGCTTGGGCAATCCTGTGCTTCAGAGCATGTGTGTGTGATGGCTTCAGAGACACCATCACTCTGGGCCAGCATACTCTAGCCCCTTCTGAGAGACTGTCTGGTTGAGAGGAAGAAGACTCTTCCTAATTCAGTGTGGGCAAGTCATTTCATCTCACTGAGCCTCAGTTTCCTCCTATGTCAATTGGAAGAGTTAAACTAAAGCAGTCTCTAAGGAACTTTCCAATTCTATCATTCCATAAGTCTTAGGCCTCTTCCAGCTCTGTCATGGTGTGGCCTAAGAATCGGGAAGTTCTGATGTTTTACATTCTACAGGTCCTTCCAGCTCTGACAGTATATGTTCACAGGATCATAGATATTTGACTTGGATTTTCGAAATCGATCTAGTCTAACCCCTTCATTCTTATGAAGAAATTAAAGGTTAGGGGGGTGAAATGATTTCTTCCAGGTCACACCAGTACTAAGTGACAGAGCAGGGATTTGAACTTGGGTGTCTGATTCCAAATGTAATGTCTCTTCCACTGATTTTGCACTTCCCTCTAAAGTCCTTTCCAGTTCTGACATTCTCTGTTCCAGTTTCTCTCCAATTTTGACATTTTGTTTTCTAAGCCTCTTTCAAATCAAATATTCCAAATTCTCAGTTCAAAAAACAGATCCCAATGATTTGTTTCATTTAGCTCCCTGATGCCATCCCTGAAATTGTGTCCATTTCTTTGAGTTAGGGAGTCATAGAGTATTTCCCTGGGCATTTCCCCTGAGACTAGACCAGTGGTCCTATAAAGATGTGGTAGCCTTGCCTGCTGTTGTGTCCCCCTTCTCCTTCTCTAAGGAGTTTCAACCCTTCACTTATCTTTCCCTCTATCCACAGAAAAGGCACAGAAGGGAAGCACTGATAAGACTCTCCCCAAGTTGTTGAGGATCCCATGACCATGTAGAGAGCTCGTTACCAGATGCAACAGCATCCTGTAATATGAGAAAAGGACAGGAAACTGGGCTTTTTCCATCTCTTCCTATTCCATTCCATTTCCTTTCTGGCCTAGAGGCCAGCATCCTATCTGTAACCTCGATTCTTTAGTCAGCCAGTCCCAGGGGTTTAAGGCTGAACACAGACTCCTGGGGCCTAGCTCTGTGCCAGCTGAGAGGCAGTCTCATCTCTTTCTCCTTGAAGTGCCAGTGATAATATTCCCACAAAAACTCTGGGCTGGACTGGACATAATACCAACTCAAAGAATGTGAAATGAATTGGATCAGCTCTACTAAGGCCCTGGTTGCCTCAGACCCTTAAAACTGGCTGCAAGGAGCAGCACCTGTTGCCTGGCAGTTAGTGCGGTGACCCACAGTTCACTCCCTTTAAACTGACAATAAGGAAAGCTGTCCTCTCCCACCAGGTCATTTCCCTTCCCCTACCCTCTCTCCCTCTACCTTTTGTTCAACTTTCAGCTTCTTCCCGTCTTTTATTAGTTGATCTTTCCAAGAAAGTAAATCAAATATTAGACCTGGTGAAGGAGGAACCTCAGAGAGTCCATTATCCTCATTTCACAGAGAAAGAAACTGAGGTGTAAGTAAAGAGGGCACCTTTCAGGATCCAGACTACGGCCAGATGGGTGAGCCCTTTCCAAAAAGCTCTTCTTTTTTTTTCCATCCCATCCCAAGTTTTAGAACCCAACCTGGCCTCCCTGGACCGAGTAGGGGAATGAAGGGGTAGGATGTCAACTCACCGCGGTGAAAACGCAGGCCCACAGCAGACAGAACAGAATCATGGCTAGACTGGATGTGAGCTCCAAGGCAGATGAGCATGACCAGGTGCCGGCGTTTTAATAATCCCCTACTAACCACATGGAAGCTCCACCCATAACATGGGCGGAGCACCTCGAGTCAATCGCCGCAAATGTTGGCGGGAGATGTAGAACACCGGAGAGCCCCCTGGCCGCACCTCTATCAGTCGTTTTCCATGGATATTCCAAGTTTGAACGGTTTTCCGAGATCAGTTGAGAGGACTCTTTTCCTAGCACCCCAGCTTCGTTTCCTCCTACTTCCAACCCTTGTAGTGGGATTCCAGAGGGCAGTAAAGGCAGGAAAGAGGTATCCTGTCTATGCTCCAATGATTATAAGAGCCGCGAACTGGGTCGCGCCCGTGGGGCTGCAGACTCGCTGGGGTAGGGGAGCAACCCTGCTCCACCCCCACCCCCATCCACCGAGCCGACAGAACTGAAAGTCTGTCCCCCCGCCCTCTCTAGGCGCTCTGCCAGCTTTTTTAGAGGAAGTCCCCCGGGAGAAGTGTAGCTTGAGAGGAGAGCGGGGGTGTTTGCGAGGAAAGGAGTTTCCCAAACTGAGTTTCTCTTTCATTCCTAAGGAAATTCCAGACTAAGCGAGGGACCCGGGAGGGTGGGGAGAGAGAGACTGCTCGATGAGCTTCTCTGTCCCGACTCTAAGACCGAAACTGACAGGAAGAATAACCATAGTTCACATTATTTCGGCAGCACTTAACAGTCCTAGTGTAAACGTTATTGCCCTCATTTTAAAAAGGAGAGAAGAAACTGGATTGTCTAAGGTTACACAAGAAGTCCTCGGCAGAACCGGGCCTGGAAGACTCCTCTTCCTGACGCCCGCTTGGGTGTAAGCTAAGAGAGCAAGAACCGTTTCGTTTTTGTCCATGTATCCTCAGCTCCAAGCCGGTGCCTGACACACAGTAGGTACTTAATACACACTTGCTGAAAGATTCAGAAGCTATGAAAAATCGATTAAACCACTTTCTTCCTAGGATTATGAGTGTTTTAAGGGACTTTAAGGATTATCTAGTCACCCCCTCCCTGTTCTTTTAACAATCAGGAATATAGTCATTATTTATATTTCTATAGCAGTGAGCATGCAAAATATATTTACCACCTTCATTTTAAGGGAAAAACAGAAGCCCAGAAGGGAAGGGATTTTGCCTAAGGTCAAGAAATCAAAGCTAGAACATCTAATTTTAAATCCAGTGATCTTTTCATTACACACAGGGTTACAAAACCTCCACTCCCCACATCCCCAAATGTGTGGTCTCAAAATCTTGTAGGAACATATTCCTACAAGAACACCCAAGTGGGATTCAGGAGATCTGGGATCCAGGCCTGGCTCTGCCGAGGACTTCTTGTGACCTTAGACAAGCCAAAAAAGAGAACCTCTTATGCTTGTTCTGAGAAAACGTCATTCAAAAACTGTCACACACAAGTCATAATGACACAGTTCCCTGTCCTGTTAAACTTGAAAAATTTTTTATTCAAAATTCTCAAAATTAAATAAGCATCAAAGAAATAGAAGTAAACTTTCCAATTTCATTTTTGTAAGTGTTTAGCATTTATGTTTCTGAAGCTATTAAAGTTTAAAACTGTACTAAGGTTTCTGGGACATGCTGTGTGCATATATGTGTATATGTATACATATATACATAGGTGCATACATATACATGCATGGATATAGAATAATTATGACATATTTGGGAGCGCAGGCACTAGCAATAGTGGAGATCAGGAAAGGTCCCATGTAGAATGTTGCACTTATGCTGAGCTTTGAAAGGAATGAGGAATGTTAAGAGGTGAAGATAAGGAGAAATGACATTGTGGGAAGGGAGGAATGGCCTGTGAAAAGGTTCAGAGACTGGAGATGGAATGTTGTCTGTAAGAGACATGAGAAGGTCCTTGAGTTTGGACCAAGGAGGATGTGAAAGGGAGTAATATTTAATAAGACTGGGAAGGTAAAGAGTTACAGCACAGGTTGTAAATGACAAACAGAGGAATTTGTGTTTGATCCTAGAAATTTCAAGGAACCACAAGAGTTTATTGAGCAGGGGTCTTGACATAATTGGAGGCCTGTTTTAGCACTATTCGACTTGGCAGCTATGTGGAGGTGGAATTGGAGAAGAAAGAGACTGGAGAAAGGAAAACCAAATAGGAAGCTGTAACAATAATCCAGAAGAGAGGTAATAAGGCACTGATCTAAGGTGGTAGTTATGTGAGTAGAAAGAAGGAGATAGATGCCAGAGATGTTATAGATGAGGAAGCAACAGGACTTGGCACCTGACCGGATATGTGAGGTGATGGAGAATGAGAAGTTAAGGATAACTTAGAGAATGGGGCAGTTAGGTGGCTTCATGGAGAGAGCCCTGGGTCTGGAATCTTCCTGACTTCAAATACAGCCCCAGACACTTCCTAACTGTGTGACCCTGAGTAAGTCACTTGGTCCTGTTTGCCTCCGTTTCCTCATCTATAAAATGAGCCGGAGAAGGAAATAGCAAACCACTCCAGCGCCAAGAAAATCCCAAAAGGCATCATGAAGAGTTGGATGCAACTGAACAACAACAACAACAAAAGAGATTGAGAATCTGGGTTACTCGTAGGATTTTTGTGCCCTTAAGAAAAATAAGAAAGTTGGGGGCGGGGAGTGGACTTAGAGAAAAGGTAATAAGATTTGTTTGGGACATGTTGAATTTGATATGTCCACAGGACATCCAGTTTGAAATATCCAAAAGCAGCTAGTTGGTGATTCAAGAAGAGAGATACTCGGGCTAGATATACAGATTTGGGAATCATCTGCAGGGAGTTGATAATTAGACCCATTGGAGCTTATTAAGTCACAAAAGAGGGTGTATTAAAAAAAATAAGGCCAAGAAGAGTCTTGGGTTACACCTACAGTTAGGAAGTTCAATAAGAGTAATGATCTAGCAAAGGAAATTGAAGAGGAACAATCGTAGAAGAAAGAGAGCCAAAGAAGAGCAATTAAAGTAGATTCTTACTAGCTGTGTGACCCTGGGCAAGTTACTTAACCTCTGTTTGCCTCACATTCCTCAACTGTAAAATGAGGCTAATAATAGTGCTTGCCTTACAGAGTTGTGAAGATTAAATGAGATAATAATTTTTAAAGTGCTTAGCACAGTGCCTAACACATAGAAGATTCCATATGGATGCTTATTGCCTTCCCCTTCCCCGGTGTAACGAAAATCCAACGAAGAGAGAGTGTTCAGAAAGAGAGAGTGGTCAATAGCATCAAATATTGCAAAGACATCAAGAAGGATGAGAACTGAGACATTAGTTGTGGTGGCAACTTTATTGTGTTGTCAAAGAAGAAACAGAACAAATAAAGTGAAAATAGTATGTGTCAATCTGCACTTGTACTCCATTAGTTCTTTCTCTGGAGGTGGACAGTGTTTTCCATCATGAGTCTTTTAGAATTGCCTTGGATCATTGTATTGCTGAGAAAAGCTAAGTCTATCATGGTCCATCATCACATGATGTTGCTGTTACTGTGTACAGTGCTCTTTTGGTTTTGCTCACTTCACTCAGCATTGGTTCATATATGTCTTTCCAGGTTTTTTTGGAATCAGCCTGCTCATCATTTCTTATAACACAATAGTATTCCATTACAGTGAATAATATTTTTTAAAAGGCAGCATGATCCTGTAAGAATATTTTAGGAGTGCTAAAGCCCAAGATGAGCTGAATTTGTTGATAAATGCTAAGAATAACTAAAAGACCTTTATTAGCTAAATTAGGGAGAAAGAAGACTCAAAGAAGGACTGCTCAGGTTGGATGGAAAAAATTATGATGGATGAGAGAATGAAAGGAGAACTACTCGTCTCTCTTATTTTGCTTCTGTTTCTCCTATCAAGGAAAATGCTTTTTCTAATGGAAAGAATGAAACACAAGTGGTTAACAGGATATTAAAGCTAAAGAGAAATGAGGAGATGGTAAGAGAATACTTTGCTGCTGTAGATGAGTTAAATAACTGGGGAAGGGCCCTCAAGACCATATGAATGAATGAATGAGCATTTAAGTATTTTCTACAAGCAAAGCACTGTGTTAAATGCTGTTGATTCAAACAGGAAAACAGGACAGTCCCTTCTCTTAAGGAGCTCACATTCTAACAGGGAGAAATAGTACATATAGGAGAGCAAGTTGGGTAGGAAAGCTTAATGGTCCTTAGGGTATGCAAAGCAGCTGGTGATGCCTCTTCTTTAATTTTATTTCCTCTGATAAAAATCAGACTTCTTTCTGATATTGAGTCATTTCACGATGCCAAAGACTTTCATGGTAAGAACTTTCTTAAGGTCTTTCTTTCCTTGCTTCCTTCTTAAATAGCTATGACCATAGAGGAGGTGGGGCAGAAGCACCTGCAGAGGCCAGGTCCCTCTTGAGAAGGCTTGATCTCCTAGATGACAGCTGCAGGGGCTGGGCTAGAAGCAAGGTTGGCAGTGCTGCTATTCCCAGTCTTCTTGGTCTGTGGGTCTAGGGGGAAATAGTAGTGGTAGTTTGACTCATCCAAATGATACACCTTTCTATCTCTCCCCCAGGGTTTTTTTTTTTTACTTCAACTAAGTAGCTTGCCTGCTCTGTGGGTTGCAATTAGTCAGGATGACTGTCCGCTTCATCACAAGAGTTGCTCCCATGAATGATGGCCTCAGGGACTGGGCTGGAAGCACTGTCAGTGGTCTGGGAATGGGAGGGGTTCTTCTCTTCCCAAAGCTCTTAAGATCAGGGCTCTGGGTTGTCTCCACTGGGATCTGAAAGAAAACAGTGGACAAGATGGAACTGGTGGTTTGACTTGCCTGGCAAGGCTCCTTCAAGAACTGCAAAATGTCACTGCTGCATCACTATCAGGAACCTTTGAGTGGCTATAGAGAACAGAAAAGATGCCAGAATACTGGAGAAAGGTAGGTTTTCCAATTTTTACAAAAGGAAGGGAAAGGCTAGTGGTTTTGGCCTTAATTCCTGACAAAACTCTAAAACATTTGTCACCTGAGTCCATTACCTGGTCACTTAACTATTCGGCTTATTTTGCCCAGGATGATGATAATAATTCAGAGAGGGGGGACTGGCAGAGAGAGACTCGTGATCACCCTCCTGCCCCCACCCCTCCCTTACTGAAATAAATGACAAGATGCACGTACTTAAACTGGGTATGATGTTGCACAATAGGACAAAAGGGATGAGATCTGGATATTGGCATCCAAGTTTGGCTACCTTTCTCTTCTACCTGTGTCCCTTGAGATTCAGATTTCCTCATCACTATGTAGGCCATGGAGATCAGGGGGTATTGCCATTACACTGAGAAATATTAGGCCTCCATTAAATGATGGGAGGAACTTTGGGCAGCTATTGCTGTATCCAGAATCTCAAACTGCCCACTGAGGGTCCTGAAGACCAGGGCTGCTGAGGCAATTCAGATCAATCCCAAATCCCAAGATTGGCAGTTACTATGGCTCCCACAAGGCGAGTGAACTGGAGGAGAAGACTACCTCTCTCACCACTCTTCCCTTTATTTTCCCTCTGTTCTAGAGAAAAGAGCTTGGACACATCCCTCTTTTTATTTCCTGCCCATGATCTCCAGACACAAGTGGTTTGGGAATTTCCCCAGCCACATCTGGTAGAGCTGAAGAACAAGTGGGAGGAGACTTTGGGAAATTACTGGAGGCAGATGACTACATGCAGGATGGCTTAGCCTATTTCCTTTCAGTTCTGCATTGTTCAGTAAATTACTTGATCATATGTTGAGTTCCTTAGTCCTGTGACTGTGGGAAAGTCATAACCGGAGAAAGGAGAATCCAAATACTGAGTGGGGGATCTATAGCTGTAGATTTCATATTGTTGATCTGTTGAACTTTATCCTTTCATCCCTAGATTCAATTAAAAAATCAACCAGTGCTGCTGCTTGAAATTGTGAGCTGTGATGGTGGGGTAGTAATCTGGGCTTCTGTATGCCCATTGCCCTCTGGTGGCCAGGCAAGACACTGCATCCTCTTGGAAGGTTGTACCCAGTGTACCCTGCTTGTTTGCTGTTTGTCCTTGGTTCTGGAAGAGGACCATGACATCAGGAAGGTGCTGAGATGCCAGAAAGGAGCTGAGATAATTTGTGAGATGGTGGCTCAAGAACAGTGCCACAAAATGAACAACTCAGATATCGTATTCCCATGTTAGATAATTCACTATGCTACCTTTTTATAGGCTTTAGGGAAGTGGCACATTAGCCAATTAGCTTACAGTGCCCTGATTGTCACACAGGTGTCACACATTATTAGAAGGAAGGTTTCCGAGCATTTGGAAAGGGAAGCAATTATCACTAAGAGACAGCAGGTCTTTACCAAGAACAAGTCATATCAAACTAACCTCATTTCCTTTTTAATAGGGTTACTATAATGATACCATGGAAATACTATAAATATAGTATATCTAGATGGAGAGAGGTGTATTAAATTATAGTTCAGTTAGGTAAGATTAGAACAGGCCAAATAATTAGACCTGAAAGGTAGGCAATCATAAAATTGGTTGATGTCCATTTGAATGTTGGTCTCTTGAAGAGGTCTGTATACGATCTTGTGTTATTCAAAATTTTTATCTATATTTGGATGAAATCATGCTTATCAAATTTGAAAATGACATGAAGTTGGGAAGAATAGCTTACGCAGTATATGACAAAGTCAGGAACCAAAAAAATCTAGAGAGTCTAAATCGATGGATGAAATATAAGAAAATAAAATGTAATAGAGATGAATGTCAAATACTTCGCTGGGGTCCAAAAACCAACCTCACAAGTTGTTTTAGGCATGACTTAGACTGAATTTTCTTATGAAAAATATCTAAGGTTTTAGTAGACTTCGGGCTTAGTGAGTGAACATTTTAACTGAGCAACCAAAAAACCTAATACAATATTACACTAATAGAATCAACATGTCCAGAACACTGGTGGTGATAGGACTGCCTCACACTGTCCTGCTCAGCCCACATCTGGGACAGCAAGTTCAGTTCCATAAGCCATGTCTTTTTTTTTCTAATCTCAGCCTTTTTATTTAGCATAGCTATACTTTCCAGCCTTTGTCCCACTTACACATACAATCTAACTCAGCTTATATTTCAGCTGAAAATTATCCTACCAAGTTTAGAACTTTTAGAATGTTGAAAAGGTCAGAGGGAGGGTCAAATCACTGCAAATGCTTTCTTAGCAGAGAAAAAAATTCCCCCAAAGAAGAGACAGATACACACCTTTAATTCTTATAGCATCACTTTTCCCTAAAGAAATTTAATTTTTCTTCTTTCTCATATGGTGGTAGACTCCAAAGCAAACCAATGCCTCCTCTTTCCCACTCTAAAATGTCACTGGACTTGGAGGTAATAGGTCTGGGCTGAATGCTGAGCTCCCTCACTTACTAACCATGTGACCATGGGGAAATGATTTAATTTCTCTGAGCTTTATCTATATAATAAGAATAGATGGGGGGCAGAGCCAAGATGGGGGAGGCGGAGCCAAGATGGCAGCTGGAAAGCAGGGACTAGCGTGAGTTCCCCGCCAAGTCCCTCCAAAAACCTATTTAAAAAAATGGCTCTGAACCAATTCTAGAACTGCAGAACCCACAAAATAGCAGAGGGAAACAGGGCTCCAGCCCACAACAGCCTGGATGGTTGCTAGGTGAGGTCTTTCGCTCACGGAGCTGGGAGCTGGGAAATTGCAAGGGACTTAGTAAAGTTGAATTGTTTTGTTTACATTCCTACATGGAAAG
>CM053625.1:116731241-116752398 GCA_028646595.1 Phalanger gymnotis | reverse complement strand
GGGAGGGGAGTGGGGTGACAGAAGGGAGGGCTGACTGGGGAACAGGGCAACCAGAATATATGCCATCTTGGAGTCGGGGAGAGGGTAGAAATGGGGAGAAAAGTTGTAATTCAAACTCTTGTTAAAATCAATACTGAAAACTAAATATATTAAATAAAAAAGAATATATAAAGAATAGATGTACCTTAATGATCTACCCCTCACAAGAGCACTGTGAGGATAGAATGAGGCAAGTATATGAGATAAGTTATAATGATAAGTCAGTAAGTAAATGTAAACTATTCACATTTTCTCCTTTAAATAATAGTTCCACTCCCTAATAAAATGCCTTGCATATAGTAGGCACTAAGATATTTATTGATAAACTAATATAATTATTGACTGCTACTCGTATAATATGCATATAGAATCAGTGAATAATAATGCACATAGATGTATGCAAAAGTACATGCCGAAAATAATAATAATGTATTTGCCTTCTCTATAAAGGTGCCTCCTTTGCATATATTATGATCATACAATATCTCTGATAGATACAACCAGAGAAATAGCTGTTCAATAATTTTCTGAGTATCAGCATCAAGGAAAGCATAAAACAGGTAGACATTCACTCTCTGTAGATGACTGGCAATGTCAAAAAGAATATCCCATGCAAAGTCTGATAAAAGGAGTAATTCCCTATAAAGTGAGAGACTCTCCAGATACTCCTGTTTGCAAACAGAATTACACTGATCGCCTCAAAATCTGGAATATTATAAGGCATCCTCAATGAGATACAGGCCCACGAGCCACATCTTAGGAAAGACTTTGACAAGCTGTAGAGAATCCAAAGAAGGGGAATCCGGATGGCAAGGGGACTGGAGCCCATGCCAAACAAACAAGGAACCAGGGATATCTAGCTTCAAAAAGAGAACTTTTCATTTTCTTTAAGTCTCTGAAAGACAGTGACATGGAAGAAGGATTATATTTGTTCTACTTAACCCAAGAGGGCAGAAGTAAGAGCAATATATACAAGTTACCAATTTCAGCTTGATGTAAGAAAAAACTTCCAAACTATTAGATGGAGTGAAAAGGGAAATGGACCACTTTGGAGATAATGGATTTCATCTCACAGTGACTACTTGTTGGGGATGTTGTTGAGAGCATTTCTCTCGAGTCCTTTCCAACTTTGAGATTTTGTGGTTTTGTATTCTACTCTTGTCAGACTACATCTGGAGTATTGTGTTCAGCTCTGGCTACCACATTTTAGAAAGGATGTTGACTAACACAAATCCCACCTTACAGAGGAGTTCCTTCCCAGTCTCCCAAGCTGTTAATGCCTTCCCCATTCACATTACCTTCATCTTCTCTCTCTCTCTCTCTCCATATATATATATATATATATATATATATACATACATACATATACATATATACAAACTTATATTACTTAGTTATCTGCATGTTGTTTCCCTCATTAGAATGTGTGCTTCTTAAGGGCAGGGAGATTTTTTGCCTTTCTTTGAAATCTGACACATAGCACCATGCCTAGTACATAGTAAATGCTTAGTAAATGCTTATTGATTGACTGACTGACAAGCTGAAGTATACTAGAGGACAATGACCAGGACAGTGAGGAAACTAGAGACTATGAAAGGTAAGGATTAGTTGAAGGAGCTGAGAATGGTTAGCCTCAAGGAGAAAAGATTTAGGGGAGCTAAGGTAGCTATCTTCAAATATTGGAAAGGCTATCACATGGAAGAGGGATCAGATTTGTCCTGCTTGACAAAACGGGGCAGAACTAAGAGTCACGCACGAAAGAAGGTTGTAGAGGGGTAGATTTTAGCTGCCAAGTAATGTCATCCAAAAGTCAAATGGGCTTCCTTGGGCGGCCAAAGAACGTCATGGGGGGTTATATAACCACTTGTTGGGGAATGTGGAAAGAGATTCCCATTCAGGAATGAGTTGAGCTTAGTGGTGTCTAAGGTCCATTCCAACCCCAAGACTCTGGAATTCTATGAAGATGACCTCTACCACCCTTTCTAACTTGAAGATGTGAGGGTTCATTTTAAAGAGGAGGAAACTGTGGCACAGGAAGAACATGTGATTTGCCCAAGGTCAAATAGCTAGTAAGTGGCAGCGCCAATGCTAAAATCCAGGTTTTTTTATTCCAAGTCCAATGCATTTTCCACTTTACCATGCTTGACTGGACACATCATTTCTCCTTTCTTGACCTCAGTTTTCTTTTTGTTTTTATGAGGAGACATATTTATTTTATTTTGTAGCATTTTATTTTTCCCCAGTTACATGTCAAGGAAATTTTTAGCATTCATTTTTACAAGATTTTGAATTTCAAATTTTTCTCCCTCCCTCCCCTCTTCTCTTCTGAAAATGGTAGGCAGTTTGATATAGTTTATATGTGTACCACCATGTTAAAAATATTTCCATATTAGTCATAGTTCTAAAAGAAGAAATAGGTTTAAAAAACCATGAGAAAGAATTAAGTAAGTTAAAAAATATGCTTCAATCTGCATTGAGTCCATCAGTTCTTTATATGGAAAGGGTTATTTCCTTTGTGAGTCCTTTATACTTCTCTTAGATCATTCTTTTATTCAGAAGAGCTGAGTTATTCATAGTTGATAATCACACAATATTCCTGATACTGTGTACAATGTTTTCCTGGTTCTGCTAATTTCACTTTATATCAGTTCATACAAGTCTTTCCAGGATTTTCTGGAATCTGCCTGTTCAACATTTCTTATTGCACAATAGTATTCCATTACATTCATATACCATTTGACATCAGTTTTCTTGTCTTTAAAATGAGGGAGATGTATTAGTTTCTGAAGGCTCTTTCAGGATGAATGTCCTAAATTTTGAGGTTCCTCCAAGTTAGAGCCAGGTTATGAAGATCTTTATATACTAAACAGAGGAATTTGTATTTGATTTGAGAGAAAACAGTCACTGGGGTTTATTGAGTAGGGGAATGATATGGTCAGACTTGTGCTTCAGTTTTCAAAAATTATTTAATATTTCCCCCAACTACATGTAAAAATCATTTTTAACATTCATTTTTTTTTAAATTTTGATTTCCAAATTCTTTCCCTTACTCCCTCTCTTCCTCTTCTCATTGAGAAGGCAAGCAATTTGATATAGGTTATACGTGTGCAGTCATGCAAAACCCATTTCCATGTTAGTCATGTTGCGGAAAAAAAACCCTAAAGAAAAATAAGGAAAAATTTTTAAAGTATATTTCAATCTTTATTCAGACTCCATCAGTTCTTTCTCTGAAGGTAGGTAGGATTTTTCATCATAAGTCCTTTGGAATTATTTTAGGTCATTTTATTGCTAAGAATAGCTAAGTCATTCACAGTTGATCATCGTGCAATATTGCTGTTAATGTGTACAATGTTCTCCTGGTACTGCTCACTTCACTTTGCATCAGTGTGTGTAAGTCTTTCCAGGCTTTTCTGAGAGCATCCTGCTCATCATTTGTTATAGTATAGTAGTAGTCCGTCATAACCATATACCACAACTTGTTCACCTATTCCCCAACTGATAGGCATCCCCCCAATTTCCAATTCTTTGCCGCCATTAAAAGAACTACTATACATATTTTTATACATGTAGGTCCTTTTCCTTTTTGTTTTTTATCTCTTTGGCATATAGACCTAGTATTGTAGACTTGTGCTTTAAGAACATCAGTTGGGCAACTGCATGGAGCATAAAAAAATTTAAAATACTTGAGTCAGGGAGACCAATTAGTAAGTGATGCCAATAGTCCAGGAGAGAAGTGCTAAAAGGCCTGAAATAGAGTAGTGGCAGCGTGAGTGCAGACAAGAGGACACATATCAGAGACAATAATGTCCATAAGGAAGTAGAATCAATTAGACTTGACAACTGACTAAATATGAGAGGTGAGGAAAAATGAGGAGGCAAGAATGACTTCAAGGTTGGGAACAGGAGTGACTAGAAGGTAGATACATCTTTAGTAGAAATAGGGAAGTTGGGAAGAGAGGATAGATTTGAGGGAAAAGATAATGAGCTCTGTTTGGGATGTATAAAGCTTAAGTGGGACACTCACTATGGGACACTCACTTTGAAATATCCAGTAGATAGTTGGTGATGTGGGGCTGAAGCTCAGAGAAGAGACTAGAGCTAGAATTTGAGATCTGGGTTTATTTGCTTATACAAAGTAATACAGAAAAGTAAGACCTAGTAGCTGGAGGGGATTAGGAAAGGCCTCACATAGGAGGTTGCCTTGGAACAGAGCCTTGAAAGAAGCTAGGAATTTTAAGAGGTAGAAGGGAAAAAGGAATGTTTTCCAGACTTCATCAACTATCTCTACAAAGGCTGACTGATGGGATTTAACTTACCGGGCAAAGGTATTCACGAAAAAGGAAAATGTAGCTGCTGCATTGATTGAGATGTCTGACAGTGTAGAGGCTCCTTAGGTTCCCAGAGGGATATCTTGGGGAGCTTGAAGGAGAATGCAGATGATGTGTTGAGGACAATCCTGGTCTTGGTTAACTCTTTATTAATCAGGTTAACAAGACGACAAGATGAGACCTCTATGCTAGCATTGAAGATGTCTCCTCAATGGGTTGTGAATTCTCCTGGCCCTGGGTATTTGTTGGTCTCCTGAAACTATATTAAAGATTATTGATTAAAAAAAAGACCTATTCATACATCTTGAACTATACTCTTAGATTTGGGCTTTAAAATGAGGGAGACATAATGAAAGAACTATAGCTTAGGGAGAGTCAAAGAGAAGAGAGGTTACAGAGATTGGACTTAGGTCCCTGGAAGGGAAGCCCAAGCATCTACAAGGCCCCTCCAAGGAGCCATATGACCACAAAGATGGCAGTGAATAAGCAATGATGGAGTTCCTGGGCAGACAGAGAAATTCCAGGATCAACCTTCTCAGAGAAAAGATAAGTTTCTAGATAACCTGAATTCCTGAAATAACCCACTTAGAAAGAAAAGGATGTGTTCTTGAACAGTAATGAGTTTTTGAACCAAGTGAATAAGTTCCAGGACCATGGACTCTCTAATTCTATAAAGGAATAAGGAGAGATATCTTCTCATATCCCTTTTTTGGGACAAGGTTGTACTTTTGTGGTTTTTTTTCTGCTTATCTTGTTGTAGTTATTGTATATATGGTTTCTCTAGTTCTGCTTACTTGACTTTGCATCAGTTTATGTAAATCTTTCCATGCTTTTCTATATTCATCATATTGGTCAGTTGCTAAACCTTGTCAGTTCTATTTCCATAATATCTCTGACATCTGTCCCCTTCTCTCCACTCACAAGTTCCTTACAGCAAAGTAATATTCCAGTACATTCATGTACCAAAAATTGCTTATCCATTTCTCAATCATTGGGCGTCTATTGATTTCCAATTCTTTGCTACTAAAAAGAATACTTCTATAAATGTTTGTTATTCAGTTGTTTCCAATTCTTCATGATCCCATATGGAGTTTTCTTGGCAAAGATACTAGAGTGGTTTGCCATTTCCTTCTCCAGCTCATTTTACAGAGGAGAAAACTGAGGTAAACAGCGTTAAGTGACTTGCCCAGAGTCACACAGCTGGTAAGTGTCTGAGGCCAGATTTGAACTTGACATTTTTAGTCCAGTCCACCCATTGGAGAGATGAGGAGTCTAAGGCCCTGTGACAAAAAGAGATTTGCTCAAGAAGAGCCTATTTCTTTAGGTAGTGAGCTTTCCATCCCTAAGGATCTTCAGCTTGAGGCTGGATGACCACTTACTAAGGATCATTGATACATAGATCTAGAGCAGTAAGGAACCTTACAAATCCTCTAATCCAATCTCTTCATTTTAGACATGAGGAAACTGAGATCAAGAAAGATGAAATGACTCACTCTAAGTCAAACGAGCGGTAAATGGTAGATTTGAACCCAGGGCCTCAGAATCCAAATAGAAGCTCTTTCAATAATATTCTAGTGGGATTCCTGTTTGGTGTGTGTGTTGGGGTTGACTCTAAGGTCCTTTCCAACTCGGAAATTTTATAATTAAGTTTCAAATGGAGTTTCCTGACTTCTTGTCTAATGCCCTTTAAACTACATTGTGCTGCCTTCTTACCACTTCTTTGCATCAATCATAGCATGACCTAAATCATAGGAATAATGGTGCATCATTTTCCCTTTTTAAACCACTGTGAAATATGCAGTTTTAATTCTGCTGCTAGAGGGTGTAGCTACAATAACCTCAGCTATTATTTATTCTTTATTTGTTTGATTTCAAAATTGTGGCCTTTGCAAAACTGCCTTGGGAAGCTGGTGCACAGAATTAAAACACTAATTATATTATCTAAAACCTAGAATAGCAATTAAAGCAGCTTAAATTAACACATTATAAAATAAATAGTAGCCTTAGGGTTGCCCCATGGGGGAAAGACCAGATAAAAGAAATAAAAGTTATTTTTGTACACTTATATAGAGGGTACACATGCAAGGGAACACCCATCTCTGGCAGATGAAATCCTTCCCTGCTCTGTAAGTGTAGGACCAGAGCAGTAACTAGCTAAAGATGCATAGGGCTTAACTCCAGAGCAGTAGTGGCAAATTCAAATAGAAATTATGCCACTAAATGATACAGAAGGAAGCATATTGACTTAGAAAACCACATGTTAACAATATGTTTTACTGTATTTTTATTTATTTTGTTAAATATTTCTCAATTTCATTTTAATCTGATTCAGATCATACCTGGGTGTGTTGCCCGCTGAGTATTTGACATCTCTGCCCAGAGCACCCACATCTGGTAGGAGGTCACACTCACTTACCCGTGATTTACTACCTTCCCTCTGCCTTGCCTTATTATCCTCTGCTGACCTCTGCTGCTGTGTGACATAAGACCTCCCAGGCCCCCATCCCTCTATGGTCCCATTACTGTAATGCCTTTTTCCTATGGCCAGACATCCCCTTACATCTTGTGCATATGAGGAGTGGCCTTCCAGCGGTTGGACCACTCTCTTTTATGATAAAGCTTTTTTTTTCTGAGCTATTGCCAGTGTCTTTTTTCTCCCCTACACCTCCCTCCCCACTGCCACCAATTTATTTTTGCCACAAGTGAAAGAATTCCTAGTCATGGCTCCAGTAGGTACTGTGACTTATTTTATCCTTGTTAGTAGAATTTAGAACTAAAACAGGCCTCAAAAGTCACCAAGGCCAACCTCCTCATTTTACAAAGGAGGAATCTAAAGCCTTAAGGAGGTTAAGTAAATTGCCCAGTGTCATACAGGTAGCAAATAACAGAGATTTAAATGGAAGCACCCTGAGGCCGAATAGAGAGAGAAGAAATGGAAGCAGTGTCAGATTTTATCATCTTGGGCTCAAAAATCTCTGCAGACAGTAACGGAAGCCATGACATTAAAAAATGCTTGCTCCTTGAAAGGAAAGCTATGGTAAATCTGGACAGCATACTAAAAAGCAGAGACGTTACTTTGCCAACAAAAGTCCATATAGTCAAAGCTATGATTTTTCCAGTAGCTAAGTATGGTTGTGAGAGTTGGACTATGAGGGAAGCTGAGCACTGCAGAAACAATGCTTTAGAACTGTGCTGGAGAAGATTTTTGAGAGTCTTTTGGACAACAAGGAGGTCAAATCAGTGAATACTTAAAGAAATTAATTCAAATTATTCATGGGAAGGTTACAGACTGAAGCTGAAGTTTAAATACTTCGGCCACCTAATCAGAAGACCGGATACATTGGGAAAAACCCTGATGCCGGGAAAGATTGGAAAAGGGGATTATAGAGGATGAGATGGATAAATAGTGTCATGGAAACAATGAACATGAACTTGTTCAGACTTTGTGAGACAGTGGAGGATAGAAGGGCCTGGTGTGCTGTGGTCCATGGGGTCACAAATTCAGAAATGACTTAATGACTAAACAACAAAAAAGACCTCGATGCCAAATATGTCTGGGGCTCTTTCCTCAGTGCCATACTGCTCTTCAACACTTAGAAGAGAGACTTGTATGTAATAGGCATTTATTTATATTAATTTTTTATTCCAAACTTAACAAACATGAAATAAAGGGAAGGTTTCCATATATAAAGAAGAACAGCAAAAGACAATTGTACATGAAACCATGAATCTCTTCTATACGCAGCTTGCTTTTCCTTTAAATATATAGTAAATTCAGCTTATAACTTTCAAAAGTGTCCTACTTGTCTGTTTCTCTCTGTTCTTTTCTACACATTAAAAATGCTTTAATGACCTTCTTTCTTTCTGTCTTTCTTTTTTCTGGAAACCCTATCAGTAGTCCCCCTACTCCCTCCCAACGCCCCACATACTTAGAAAAGAAAAAAAGAAAGTTCTTGTAAAAAATCTGCATAGTTAAGCAAAATAAATTCCTACCCTCCCCTCCTCATCCCCCAAAAAAGTCTCTTTCTGTATCCAATCCATCACCTCTCTTTCAGGAGGTGAATAGCTTGTTTCATCATCAGTTCTCTGGAATCATGGTTAGTCATTGCATTGAATGTAGTTTTTAAGTCTTTCAAATTTGCTTTTCTTTACCATGTTGTTGTTTTATAAGTTGCTCTCCTGGTTCTGTTTGCTTCATTCTGCAACAGTTTGTACAAATCTTCCTGGGTTTCTCTAAAGTCTTCCCTTTTGTCATTTCTTACATTGCAATAATTTTCCATTTTTTAGAAGCAGATCCTTATTTTGCTCCTTATTTTAGAAATATTAAGAAAGCATTAAGAAGTAAATTACCAGTATAAAAAATGAAAAGAGTAAATGTGCAACCAATGAAGATGAAATTAAAGCAATTATTAGGAGTTATTTTGCCTAAACATATGTCAATACATTTGATGATATAAATGAATTGGATGACTATTTACCAAAAATGTAAATTGTCCAGATTAACAGAAGAGGAAATAAAATACTTAAATGACTCTATCTTTAAAAGAAATTTAACAAGGCATAAAGTAGCGCTACTTCCCTATCCCCTCCAAAAAAAAAAAAGGAAAAGAAAAATAAGTAAAGAAAGAGTCATACCAAATTCCTTCAATGGCACAAATATGGTTTTGATACCTAAACCAGGAAGAACAAGAACAGAAAAAGAAAAATACAGACCAATTTCCAAAACGAATATTGATTTAAAAATTTTAAATAAAATACTAGCAAGGAGATTGCAGCAATATATTATATACTGTGACCTGAGTGGATTTATACCAGGAATGCAGGCAGGGGTGGTTCAGCTCAATATTGTGGAAACTATAAATATAATTGACCATATCAATTAAAAACGATAAAAATCATATGATTATATCAATAGATGTTGTTATTTTTACAAAACCACCAACACTAGAAGGCCTATAGAGTTTTTCTTGAAATAAAAAGTAGAGTCATTCTAAGACAAAGAGTTAACCTTATCTGTAATGGGAAGAAACTAGAAGCCTTTCTAATAAGATCAGGTATGAAGCAAGGATGACTATCATGATCATTATTGTTCAATATTATACTAAAAAGCTAGCTATAGAAATAGGATAAGAAAAAGGAAATTGAAGGAATAAGCATAGGCAGCAGAGAAAAACAAAAACTATCACTTTTTGCAGATGATATGGTGGTAAACTTAAGAGAACCCTAGAGAGTCAACTAAAAAAACTAGTCAAAACAATTTTCCACTTTAGCAAAGTTGTAGAAAATAAAATAAACCCAAACAAATCATCAGCATTTCAATATATTACCAACAAAACTCAGCAGGAAGAGATAGAAAGAGAAATTCTACTTAAAATAATTACAGGCATTATGAAGTACTTGGGAGTGCACCTGCCAAGACATTCATAGAAACTATATGGACACAATTACAATATACTCTTCATGCAGATAAAGGCAGATCTAAATAACTGGAGAAATATTCATTGCTCATGGTCAGGCCAAGCCAATATAGTAAAAGTGACAATACTACCTAAATTAATTTACTTATTCAGTGCCATACCAATAAATCTACCAAAGAATTACTTTAGAAGGCTAGAAAAAATAATTTTAAAAATCATCTGGAGTAACAAAAAGTTAAGACTATCAAGAGAATCAATAAAAAATATGAAGGAAGGAGGCCTAGCAGTACCAGAATTCAAACTATATTACAAAATGATAATCTTCATAACAATTTGGTACTGGATAGGAAATGGAGTAGTTGACCAATGAAATAGATTAGGTACACAATATATAGAAGCAAAAGAGCACAGTAGTCTAGTGTTTGATGAGCCCAAAGATTCCAGTTATTGGGGCAAGAACTCACTATTTGACAAAAGCTGCTGGGAAAACTGGAAAGCAGTCTGGCAGAAACTAGGCATAGATCAACATTTTATATTATATACCAAAATAAACTCAAAATGGGTACATGATTTAGACATAAAGGATGATACCATAAAGTAAAGAAGCATGGAAGAATATATCTGTCAGACACATCGATAAGGGAAGAATTCATAACTAGACAAGAGATAGAGAGATTCACAGGAAGTACAATGAATAAGTTTTATTACATACAATTGAAAAAATTTTACACAAACAAAACCAATGCAGCCAAAATTAGAAGAAAAGCAAGAAACTGGGGACTATTTTGTAGCAAGTTTCTCTGATAAAGATCTCGTTTCTCGAATATTTAGAGAACTGAGCCAAATTTATAAAAATAGGAGCCATTCCCTAATTGACATGGTCACAGGATATGAACAGGCAGTTTTCCAAGGAAGAAATTAAGCTATCAATAGCCATGTGGGAAAATGCTCTAAATCACAAATAATTAGAAAAATGCAACTTAAAACAACTCTGAGGTATCACCTCACACCCATCAGATTGGCTAAGCTGACAGAAAAAGAAAATGACAAATGCTGGAGTGAATATGTAAAAATAGGCACACTAATGCACTGTTGGTAAAGCTGTGAACTAGTCCAACCATTCTGGAGAACAATATAGAACTATGCCCAAAGAACTATAAATCTTCATACCCTTCGATCCAGCAATAGCTCTATTAGCTCTATACCCCAAGGACATCAAAAAAAATGAAAGGGACTCATATGTATAAAAATATATAGCAGCTTTTTGTGGTGGCAAAGAATTGTAAGCTGAAAGGATACCCATCAATTGGGGAATAGCTGAACAAGTTATAGTATATGAATATGGCAGAATACATGATGAAAGGTATAGTTTCAGGAAAACCTATGAAGACTTATATGAACATAGTGAAGTGAGCAGAAGTAGGACAATTATCTACACAAGAATAGCAATAGTGTAAAGATTGTGAAAGACTAGGTAACTTTGATCAGCACAGTGATCCACCATAGCTCCAAAGGACTTGTCACGTAAAATGCAAAATGTAAAATACCTCCAGATAGAGAAATGATGGTCCCTGAGTACAGATTCAAGCACATTTTTATTTCCCTTATTTTCCTTGTTGTTGTTTTCTGGAGCATGGCTAATGTGGAAATTAAATTTGCATGACTTCATATGTAAAGTGGGTATCATATTTTTGCCCTCTTAGTGGTTGGGAGAGGGGATAGAAGGTGAGAGAGAACTTAGAATTGAAAACAAAAATTAAATTTAAGAAAAGAAAGCGTTTAAAAATTATCCTAGTCTGAAGCCTTTCGACTAATCCGAAAAAAGTCATTTTTGATTACTTCATTAATGGAAGTATCTCTTGAGTTCACTTTTGACCTGCTGGAAAGGAGACTCCTTAAAGAGAGTGGTCAAAGGGAAATTAAATGATTTTAAGAAAATGACTCTCAAAGAGTATCCTGAAAGTTAAGCAGCTATATTTGTTGAATTTTGTTAACTAAACTTTATCCTGACCTCTGGAACTATGTTTTATGGTGGAATTTTATCTAATGCTTAAAAATATCAAAAATAGTAATTCAAAAATGCCTTGTTAGAAAGAGACTTTCAGAACCACAAGGAAACTGCTTATCTTTGGTCCCTTCTTTCTCTAAGCAGGAATGCTTTAGAATAATCTAAATTTATATTCTTTCCATAGGTCTTATGTGTAAAATGTAGACTACAGAATTTTATCTCACATATTACATTTATAAACCACAATTTGTTCAGCCATTTCCCAGTTAATGGGCACCGCTTAGTTTCCAATCCTTTGGAAACTGTGAGCTGCTGTTAACATTCTTATAGATATGAGCACCTTTCCTCTCTCTCTTTCAGCTCTTTGAAGTTTAGGCCCAGTGGTATTGCTGGGTCAAAGGATTCACACAGTTTAGTGACTTTGGGGTGATAGTTACAAATTGATTTTCAGAATAGTTGGATTAACTTTACAGCACCACCAATAATGCATTAATGTACCCGCTTTTCTGCAACCCCATCCAACAATTGCCATTCTCCTTTTGTTGTCATCTTAGTAGAAGTGAGGTTTGTGAAATAGATTAGGAACGTAATACACAGTAGTAAATGATCATAATAATAATCATAAATGATCTAGTGTTTTGGGACCAGAATTCACTACTTGACAAAAACTGCAGTTTGGCAGAAACTAGATATAGACCAATATCTCGCACACAAGATAATGTCAAAATGGGTACATGGTTGAGGCATAAAGGGTGATACCATAGCAAACTAGAGGAGCATGGAATAGTTTACCTGTCAGATCTACAGATAAGGGAAGAATTTGTGACCAAACAAGAGATAAAGAGTATTACAGGGTATAAAATGGATAATTTTGATTACATTAAATAAAAAAGGGTTTGCATAAACAAAACCAGATTAGAAAGAAAGCAGAAAACTAGGGGGAAATTTTACAGCAATTTCCTCTGATAAAGACCTCATTTCTCAAACATATAGAGAACTGAGTCAAATTTACAAAAATATAATTCATTCTCTAATTGATAAATGGTGAAAAGATATAAACAGGCAGTTGTCAGATGAATAAATATAGTTATACTCATATTTTAAAAGTTATATATAGTTACATAAAAAAGTTCTAAGTCACTATTCATTAGAGAAATGCAAATTAAAACAACCCTGAGATACCACCTTTTGCAGAGAGCAAAAGAAAACTTAGAAGCATAGAAAAGCTGGGTAGCTTTGAAAACAATGTGTAGTATTTATTACACAGGTTTTTTTAAGTACAGTGTGAAATGGACATTCATGGTTTTATATTGAATCTTCTTTATGTTGTTCTGTGCATGTGAAAATGTTCCTTTTTTGTCTTTTTGTATTTAAGTTCAAAATGAATTTTTAAAAATTTAATGATAAAAGGGGGGGAAAAGTGCGGTTTGTTACCTCCCAAGCAAAGGATAGGAGAGATATAGCCTCTTTTTTTGATAATTATTCTTGGCTCAGATTTTGGTTTCCTTGGCAAGAAATCCTATCCTAACTTATGGTGACCACCTATTTATTTCCCAAATTTCTATAGGATCTTATGCAAAATACATGGCAGAGGACAAAGGTACTGAGACAGCACATTCCCTAGAGGAAGTTAATTGTGTCTGCTGATTTCTTCGTATGAAATCAAATCATTCAAAGCCTCAGACCTCTAAAGTTATGGAATGCTACATTTATACCCGAATGGGCCTCACTCTTACATTTCCTTATCTCTGCCTTTGCTCCTTAAGGGCTTCCACTTTGGTGAAGTCTAAAAGGGGCAGAAATTCTTACATATATAAGAGGTATAAACAAAATGGTATCAGAGTTCAGAGGACTACAAGACTGACTTACAGCTAGGGAAATTGGAGCTTGTCAAGGGGGTTGTGTAGCATAGGGGGAAACTAAGCAAAACTGTGGAGCATATAAATTTTGACTTTGTCTCCTCTCTCATGTATCTGGTTTCTTCTTTCTCTTAAAATGTTAGCTGACAAAAACTAAACTTTTTTTCTTCCCAGAGAAATTTGAATTTTAGTAAAGCATAGGATTTAGAACTAGAAGGGACCTCAGAGATAACCATGTTCAATCCCCTCACTTTACAAGTACAGTTGAGGGAACTGAGGTCTAGAGAGGGTAAGGGACTTACCCAAGGTCATACATAGAAGATTGCAGAGCTTCGATTTGAGTCAAAGTCCTCTCATTCCAAATAATGATAAAACTCCCAATTATATAGTGCTATGTGATTTACAAACTCTTTACCATAATAACCCTGTGAAAATATCTACTTTTCTATTTATTATGTGTGTGAGTTAAACAAGTTACTTCATGTTTCTAGTCATTGGATTTCCTCGCCTCTAAAATTATGTGGTTGAGCTAGAATGGTTTTTAAGATTTCTTCTCATTCTGAAGAGATGAAGGGTATGCGTCTGCATAATTTATGTCACAGAAGTATTATTAGGCCAAAATTAAGGCTTACTCAAAAAGGTGAAGTGATTTGCCCAAGGTCACGGAGCTAATAAGTCAGAATTTACGTTTGAACCTTGGTCTCCAGACAGTTGGATGGAGCCGTGGATAGGGCAACAGGGTTGGAGTCAGGAAGACTTGAATTCAAATCCTACCTCAGACATTTACTAGTTGTGTGACCTTGGGCAAGTTACTTTACCCTATTTGCTTCAATTCCACATCTGTAAAATGGGGACACACTGGAGAAGGGAATAGCAAACCACTCCACAGGGTCACATTGAGCTGGACATGACTGAACTACTAAACAATAACAACTGATACCAAATCTAATGTTCATTTTACTATACCATGTTGAACTCTGTACAACTTTGAGGCTAAATAAAATTAATTGCTAGTGATGGAATTTAAGGAACCATGGCAGGTAGAAGGGGAGACGTGGGAGTTTGGGGGCCTGTCTCCCTGTGACTCTGAAATGATACCATGAAGAATTCATTTACTATGAGTAAAGAGGTATACCAGGTACCTGGTTATATAAAAGAATTCTTTTTTCTATTATTACTCTTTACACCGTGACATTCACGTGGAGATCATTTTCAACTTCACAGCTCTTCAGTGGTTATAAAACATATTATTACCTCATTCTCATTGCACTAAATTTATAGATCATAAGACTAGTTTGATATTTACCAAGTTCATCATTAAGAGTTTCAAATGAATCATTTTTTCAGAATTAGCATTATGCCCCTACACAGCATTTCTACTTGTGTAACTTCCTTTTAACTATTGTTTCAGACATTTATATCTGGCATAACTGCCAGAGTTTTAAAAATAGCAATTCAGATTTTCAATTTTCAATTCAATTTAAGAAACATTAAACATGCACTGTATGCAGAGAAATGTGGGAGGATCTAGTATTTACTACCTTATGACCTTGGGCAAATTACTTAACATCTATGAATCTGTGTCATTAAAAACTTAGGGAAGAACGGAACATCTATAATGTCTATGGCTAGGGGGAGTTTTTTTAACTAAACATGGATTAGAAATATCATAAAAGATAAAATAGGCAATTTCAAATATGTAAAAAGTTAATATATGATTATCAATTGATACCAGACTCTCTTCCAGAACTAGATCAGCTACATTTCTTCTGAGTTATCTAGGTGGCCCAGTGGATAGAGCCCTAGGCTTGGAATCAGGATGACTCATCTTCATGAGTTCAAATCCAGCCTCAGGCACTTACTAGCTATGGGACCCTGGCCAAGTCATTTAACCCTATTTACCTCAATTTCCTCATCTGGAAAATGAGCTGGAGAAGAAAATGGCAAACCACTCTAGTATCTTTGCCAAGAAAACCCCAAATGGGGTCATGAGGAGTTGGACATAACTGAACAATAACTACAAAGGTTTTGCTTCAAAGATATAGCAAGAACAAAAATATAAATATCCACTCTCTTCCAGGGAGGAAACTCTCCCCTATGGTCCCTGGGGAGAATAAGTTCAAACTTAAATAAATCTCTACATCATGTTTGTCTTACAAGATTTACATCCCAATGGGACATGGTCAATAGGTTGTTGAATCTCCATCTCTACTACTGCTGGATTGGGATAGAAGGGTCACTCAGGGCATTGTGCCACATCATCTGGCTTTTGGCAAATCCTGGAATTTACTCCAGCTACCAGATTCTGGAGGCTAACTCTTATGACCTTTCAAAGTTCACAACATCATAGCCATCTCCAGTCTTCTTTACCGAGAAGCAAGACAGAATGGACACAACAGAGAGAGGATCAAGACCAGGACCATACACTCTTGGCTTTAAGACAGCTCCAAGGAGGAAGGAGGTCATTCTAGACAAAAGGAATAGCATGACCCCAAGCATGAAAGTGGGAGAGTACAAGGTATGTTTGATGTGACTTAAGCATACAGTTCATTGAGATGGAATTGTAGAGTGAAAAGTGTTGAATTAAAGGAACTAAACCTGAGTACTACCAGCCTCTGCTACTTACTACTTTGTATTAAACACTTTGATCTTTGGGACCTCAGTTTCTTCTTCTGTAAAAGGATGATGACTGGTTGATCGTACAAATTCAACTTTAACATGATCAACAGTGTAACATGGCAGCCTAAAAGGCTAATGCTATCTTCAACTTCATTGAAGAAGCAAAGTTTCCAGAAATAATACTGTGTTCAGTTCTGAACACCACATTTTAGGAAAGACGTTGATAAGATGGAGGATATCCAGAGGAAGGCAACCAAAATAAGGGTCTTAAGACCATCCCATAGGAGGACTAGTTGAGGGAATTGAGGACGTTTAGCTTGGAGAAGAAGCAGCTCTTTAGAGAGATGACAGTTGGCTTCAAGTACTTAAAAAGTTGTCACGTGAAGGAGAGATGAGACATGTTCTGTTTGACCCCAGAGAGCAGAGTGTGTTGACAAGCAAAATGGTCTTTGTTTTCTTTGAGTAATTCAGTGTATTTCCTTGAGCCTTGCTAAGTGTTAAGCCCCAGGCCCAGAGCCCTGTTGGGTGTGGAACCTATGTGGATGTGAGCCACCCAGGACCCTGCAGGGAGTGGCTAGCACTGGAGCCAATAGAAGCCTGTGGTGGGAGGAGCTTGTGGAATGGTTGGAGCAGAGCTAAGAGGCAGTTGGAGGCAGTTGTAGAAGCAGTGGGGAGGCAGTTGGAGAGGTTGTTGGTGACAGGAGTTAAGAGCTGAAGGAGAGAGGAAGCAGTCAGCTAGCTGGAATACAGCTTGGAGAGTGTGGCAGAAGCAGCAGCGACGGCGGCAGAGCCAGCTACAGCCTCAGCTGAAGAAAAAGCAGAAGCTGAAGCAGGAGCTGCGGAAGCAGAGCCGACCTGAAAGTAGAGCTGACCCGTGTGTAGACCCAGGAGTGCGAGCAAGGACTTGAGGCCAGTAAATATGATTTGGCTAAATGCTATCTTGTTTTTCTGTGGCCTCCTGGTTACTCTTGTGAGGCGGACTTATTGGGCCTGGAAGCTTGTGATCGAAGTGTCGAAATGGGGAGGCTGGTTCGTGAATCTGTTTCTGTGGAGCCTAAATAAATGTTTTATTGCGTTCTACTTAGAGAATCTCTCATACCTTGCGATTTCGAACCATTCAAACATATACATGATTATATTTGAGATTATAAATTCGGCCTTCCTACTTCACAGAGCTAGGAGCAGTGGGTGGAAATTGCAAAGAGGTAAATTTAGGCTGGATATAAGGGAAAACCTTCCTAAAACTGAGAGCCATTGCAAAGTCTCCTTTTGTGAAGTGTTGGGTTCCCCCTCAGTGAAGGTCTTCAGGCAAAGTCTGAATGGCCTCTTGCCTCGGGTATTATAATGACTATTCCTATGTCCTTTGTCAGGAATGGGTTAGATCAGCTAGCTGCCCTTCCAAATTAAAGTCTGTGTTTCTGTGACTAGATAATCTCTAAGGTCCCTTGTAGCTCTAAAGAGCTCTAAAGAGCAAACTCCTGAGATCCTAGGAGTAATATTAGATGAGGCTAGAAAGGTAAGGTGGTGCCAGGTTATGGAGAGATATTAATGCCAGGCAAAGAAGTTTGAGCTTTACTCAACAGACAGCAGGAATCCCAATAGTTTTGAACAGAAGAATGATATAATTAGATTTTTGCATATGGGAAAATCAGTCTGGTAGTGATATGGATGCCAGATTAGCAGGGATGGTAAAGTAGAAGCAGGCCTGCTAGGAGAATATTGCAATAGCCTAGGTGAATGATAATGAGGGTCTACATTAGACTGGTAGCCAGGGCAATAGATTCACAGTTGATTTTTTTCTTTCCTCAACAATCTACTCCCGAACTCTGATACAGAATAGGTCTGCCTGGTATTGTCATAAATCCATCAACATATATGATGACCTCTCTGATGTCCACTATTTCTTTGGTCACTTTAAAACGAGATGGCCAGGCTCTGTCTCTCTGAATAGTTGACTTAAAATTCTATCTGCTCTGATTGCTACCAGCTACATGGCTTTGAATACATTTGCACTTTTGAAATCTTCCCAATAAGTATCTCAGTAATGAATTCCCTTAATGAGCTCTTCATGGGGCTCTACCTGGCATCTGTGAGCTTGTTGTTGTTTTTAATACCTTCTTAACTGTGGTTTACTATAATTGATTCCTTTGTAATCGATAGAACTTTGTTTTGTGTATTTAGAAACATTCTGAGAAGTAGATGCACTGGCTTCATCAAGCTGCCAAAAGGGTTCATGACACACAAAAATAAAAGGTTAAAAACCTCTGAGTTAGACTGTGCAGTACTGAGATGAATGGTGACAACAGAGACTATGAAAAAAGGGGCTATTCCTGCCCAAAGAGGCTAAGGAACACAGCGATGTGACCAAGCCAATCCCAGCTGAGGTTCTCTGGCCACCTCACAAGGGGAATTTCATTCTATTCCACAAAGGTGACAGAAACTTTGCTCTGGATGTTGGACCAGTTTTCTGGTGGAGCAGGAGCTGGAGCAGAACAAAAGATGAATGCCATTATTAGATGTCAAAATTCCTAGGAAGCAAGAGCTGGCACATGGACACTCTTGCTATATCACCCAGCTTGGACTCTGTTGTGAGGAGGCAGAACCAGGAGGCTGTGAAATGGTGAGAAGAGCACTTGAGTCTGAAATCTGGGAGAGTCTGAGCTCTGCCACTTGCTGACCAGTATGAATAAGTTACTGGCCTGTCTGAGCCTCAGTTACTTCATCTATAAAATGGGGAGAATAATATAGGCATTACCTACCTCACCATTGTGAGAAAAGTTCTTTGTTAACCCTAAAGTATTATTAGTTATTGGTACTACCTACCTCACCATGATATCTCTGAGGATCAAATGAGATAATATATATAAAATGCTTGCAAATCATAAAACACTGTATAAATGCCCATTATTATTAATAACAATCATTTACCACCATCAAACACTATTTAGTTTAGCCAACCCCCAGTCCCAGCCCAGTAGCTTCTTGAAGGCGGATGTTTTTCATATTGTCTTTGTATCCCAAGTGCCTAGTTCACTGTCCTCAATATAGTGGATACTTAATAAATACTTGTTGAATTAATGGATAGCCTACATTGAAACGATTGAAAATTTCCAAAGAACTTTATGAACATTTCATTTGAATGACCACAAAATGGTAGAAAGCTAATAAAAGGGTTCATCATTTCCAGGAACAACCCATGGTCAACATAGACAAATGGGCAAGACAAAAACAACTCACAAAACGTCATCTAGTAATAATACTAATGTTTAAAGGGACCTGTTATCTCATTAGTTCAAGTACTCCTCACACTGGTGTATATCATGAGCCCTCTACGCTTTGAGATTGTATGCTATTCTTGTACAAATTTTTCTATAAATCCTTGCTAGAAGATGTTATTGACATACTGGAGGCTTTTCTCTCTTTATTTTAATATTTCATGAATGCCCATGAAGTACTGGGGCTGACCCTTTGTTGTCTCTCCTTCTAGCTACATGACTGGCTCATCTCCTTTTCCAGTCATGCATTTCTTTGATACCATTTTTTAAATTTATCTAATATTTTTAGTTTTCAGCATTGACTTTCACAAGAGTTTGAATTACAAATTTTCTCCCCATTTCTACCCTCCCTCCCACTCCAAGATGGCATATATTCTGATTGCCTCATTCCCCAGTCAGCCCTCCCTTCTGTCGCCCCACTCCCCCCCATCCCCTTTTCCCTTACCTTCTTGTAGGGCAAGACAGGTTTCTATGCCCCATTGCATGTATATCTTACTTCTTAGTTGCATGCAAAACCTTTTTTTAACATCTGCTTTTAAAACTAAGTTCCAAATTCTCTCCCCTCTTCCCTCCCCACCCACCCTCCCTAAGAAGGCAAGCAATTCAACATAGGCCACCTGCGTATCATTACGTAAAACCCTTCCACGATACTTATGTTGTGAAAGACTAACTATATTTTGCTCCTTCCCATCCTATCTCCCTTTATTCTCTTTTCTCCCTTGACCCTGTCCCTTTTCAAAAGTGTTTGCTTTTGATTACCTCCTCCCCTAGCTGCCCTCCCTTCTATCTTCCCCTTTTATATCCTTCTTCCTTCTTTCCTGTGGGGTAAGATACCCAATTGAGCGTGTATGTTATTCCTTCCTTAGGTCAAATCCGAAGACAGCAAGATTCACTCATTCCTCCTCATTTGACCCCTCTTCCCTTCCAACGAACTTTTTCTTGCCACTTTTATGTGAGATAATTTACCCCATTCTATCTCTCCCTTTCTCCCTCTCTCAATATATTCCTCTCTCATCCCTTAATTTGATTTTATTTTTTTTAGATATCATCTCTTCATATTCAACTCACCCTATGCCCTCTGTCTATATATGTGTGTGTGTGTATATATATATACATACATATGTGTGTGTGTGTATTCCCTTCAGCTACCCTAATACTGAGGTCTAATGAATTATACACATCATCTTTCCATGTGGGAATGTACACAAAACATTTCAACTTTAGTAAGTCTCTTATGATTTCTCTTTCTTGTTTACCTTTTCATGCTTCTCTTGATTCTTGTGTTTGAAAGTCAAATTTTCTTTTTTTTTAATTTATTTTTAATATATTTGGTTTTCAGCATTGATTTTCACAGGCGTTTGAATTACAAATTTTCTCCCCATTTCCTCCCCCCGCCCCACTCCAAGATGGCGTACATTCTGGTTGCCCTGTTCCCCAGTCTGCCCTCCCCTCCGTCACCCCACTCCCCTCCCATCCCCCTTTCCCTTCCTTTCTTGTAGGGCAAGATAAATCTCTATGCCCCATTGCCTGTGCATCTTATTTTCTAGTTGCATGAAAAAAAAACTTTTTTACTTTTGAACATCTATTTTTTTAAAACCTTGAGTTCCAAATT
>CM053625.1:116683318-116730741 GCA_028646595.1 Phalanger gymnotis | reverse complement strand
TTTTGATCATGGCTTTCAGGTAGTTCAATAATTTTTAAATTATCTCTCCTGGAGCTATTCTCCATGTCATGGTTTTTCCAATGAGATATTTCACGTCTCCCACTTTTTCATTTCTTTGGTTCTGTTTTATAATATGTTGATTTCTCATCAAGTCACTAGCTTCCACTTGCTCCAATCTAATTTTTAAGGTATTATTTTCTTTAGTGGTCTTTTGGACCTCCTTTTCCATTTGGCTAATTCAAGGCATTCTTCTCCTCATTGGGTTTTTGGGGCTCTTGTGCCATTTGAGTCAAGTCTATTTTTTAAGGTGTTATTTTCTTCAGTATTTTTTGGGTCTCCTTTAGCAAGTCATTGACTTGTTTTTCATAGTTTTCTCACATCACTCTCATTTCTCTTCCAAATTTTTCCTCTACTTCTCTAACTTGATTTTCCAAATCCTTTTTGAGCTCTTCCATAGCCTGAGACTAGTTCATGTTTTTCTTGGAGGCTTTTGATGTAGGCTCTTTGACTTTATTGACTTCTTTTGGCTTTATGTTTTGGTCTTCTTGTCACCAGATTCCAAAGTGTGAGTTTGAGTCTGAGTCCATTTTCACTGCCTGGTCATATTCCCAGCCAACTACTTGACCCTTGAGTTTTTCGTAGGGATATGACTGCTTGTAGAGAGTACTTTGTCCTAAGCTTGAGGGGCTGTGCTGTTGTTTTCAGAGTGATTTCTACACAGCAAGCTCTGCCACACCAGTGTTCCTCCTCCCCCAAGAACTGCCAACCCAGACTGCAACTCGATCTAACCAGACTCTGCAGTCCTGCTCTGATCCACCACTTAATTCTTCCCACCGGGTGGGCCTGGGGCTGGAAGCAACTGCAGCTGTAGCTCTGTAAGCAGCCTCAGAGCTGCAATACCTCCACCATCCCCAGGGTGGTGGCTGACTGCCAACTCCTTTTACTCTGTCCCTGTAGTTTTTCCCACTAACCTTCTCTGTTGTCTTTGGTGTTTCTGAGTTGAGAAGTCTGGTTAACTGCCACAGCTCACTGATTCAGGGCCCTACGGCCTGTTCCACCTGATTCCCAGGTCTGGTTGGTTCAGGCGTGGCCCATGCCAGGCTCTGCTCTGCTCCACTCCCAGCAAGGTGCAGTAGACCTTTCCAGCGACCATCCCAGCTATCCTAGGCTGGAGCCCTGCTTCCCTCTGCTATTTAGTGGGTTCTGCAGTTCTAGAATTTGTTCAGAGCCATTTTTATAGGTGTTTGGAGGGTCCTTGGGGAGAGCTTTAGGCAAGTCTCTGCTTTCCAGCTGCCTTCTTGGCTCGCACCTCCCTCCTCCCCCCCACCCCAGAAAAGATATTTGTAAAAATACTTAGCACAGTGTCTAGCACATAGTATTATAGAAATGTTAGCTATTATTATTACTATTCTAAAGTGCTGAATGATTCTTTTTAAGAGTCTTCACTATTTAAAATCTATAGAATTTCACTTTAATTTTTTTCCATTCAACAACAGAATCATATTTTATGTTTAAAAGCACTTCAGTGGTCATCTAGCTCAACTTAAAACTGAAAACAAACAATATACCTAAGATGCTGTCGTCTAGCTTTTCTTTGAAGACGCTGTGAGAGGGTAACCTACTCGGACCTCCCCAAGCATCCCATTCCACTTGTTTCCTTCAAAGTTCAGCTCAAAAGCTCATGTCTACATCAGAGGTGTCAAATGCACAGCTCTCCTGGCATATGTGACCCACAACACTTCCGAGTGTGAACCAGATTAAAATGTAATTGAGAAGTATTTTTGAAGTCAAAGTACAATAAAACAGCTAACATTAATATGCAAGTTTCTAAGTCTATATGCTGTTGGCAGAGATGCTTAGGTACAATTTAGTGGCTACCATTTCTATTTGAGCTTGACACCACTGCTCTACATGAAAAAAATTTTTCCTGATATCTTCTATGGTTATTGCCTTCTACTTTTTCTTCAGATAGCATTTTTTTTCATATCCTCTCTTCTGCATTTCCAGGCCTCTGGAACACTTTCATAGTCTGGATTTTCCTCTACCTGAATTCACCAGACTTTTTTGGCAGCGTGGAACATTTCCAGTTTTCATGGGAATCTTTCAGACTACATTTATGCTGCATAGCATAGTTCAAGATCAGAGAGCCTTCTGCAAGCACTTATCTCTAGCATTTGACCTCTTCAATCTTTCATCATCCATGGTATTAGATGTGTCCCAAATGATTTTTTAAAAATTTATATTCTGTAGTCCAGACCTTCTGGTCTATCTTTAGGAGAAACCAAAATGAGCAGCAGGGGATCAGTAGAAAACAATCTTAGATCTTTCATTCTGACCCCTCGGGCAAACCCAGATCTAGAAAGCTGTCTTCTTCAACCTTATGTGCTTCTTTCTTTCTCTAAGCTAAATTCCCCAAGTCTTCCTCTTCTGCCCCAGACAGGCCACTGCATTCCTTCAAGTCCCATCAGTATGATTTTGCTGTGGTCCATGGCTATTCCAGATAGTATCAGAGAACCCATCTCATCTTTTAATTTGCTGGGTGCTATTTCACACTTAAATCAAACAATACAGAAGAACTCATTATACAATAGCATGTATAAGGCTGCATGACCAGGCATAACTCACATTAATCTTCAAGTACATCAATTTCATCACCTGTGAAAGGAGAGGATTCAATTTAAGTCCTATTACATGCAATAAAAAAAAAATTCTGCTGGACACTGAGGACACCAGGGATACTAAGTTAAATATGCACCAATGTCTTTTCTCAAGGAGCTTATATCCTCCTGGGGAATATAACAGGTACCTATATAAGTAAATACAAAGTATTAGTAACACAAAGTAATTTCAAGAGGTAGACGGTAGCTTTGAAAGGAGTTAGAGAGTCTGATATGAGGAAGAAGTGCATTACAGTTATAGGTGACAGTCTGAGCAAAGGCAAAGACTAGATGGGCTTGGACTAAATGACCACTAAATTCTCCATCCAATTCTCACATTTTGTGCCCTATGTTCTAAAGTCCCTTCCAACTATGACATCCTGCGATTGTATGAATTAATCTTGTCCAGTTTTGTGATAGAGAGGGATTGAGGTTTTGGGTGGAAAGAGTATTTGGAGTCAAATTTAGTTTCTTAGAGTTAGTTGCAGACCTCTCTGGGCCTCAGCTTCATCATCTGTTTAATAAGGCAATTAGACTAGAAAATCTCTAAAGATACTTCAAGATCCAAAAGTATGTGTTCCCAAACACCTTCTCCTTCCTACCTCACTCAAAGAATGTGAACAAAGGATGTTTAGATCGGAATTCATCTCCTTTGCATTCAGGATGTCTTACAGGATCACAGAATTTAGAGCTCACCCGCTCCAACCTTACCTCTCTTCACATAAAAAAGAAAATGGAAGCTCAGGGAGAAGTGATTTATTTAAGGTTATACATATTAGTGGCAGTTAGTTTCAAACCAGATAACAAATCTAGTGCTCTTTCTAATGGAAGGAGCAAGTGGTAAGACAGGAAAGCTGTATTAGAATCGTAAAGTGTATTTTGTGGAAAAGGTCAGTATGTTATGAAGGAGTAGGCTCAGGAAGAAGAACCTGAAATAGTTCCTAGTGTTACACTACATGATTTCTAAAGTCCTATTACCTCTAAGGAAGCAGATGATTGGAGAGAGGAAAAGTAGATTTAGAGGTCCAAGGGACTTTGGAAAGCACCTACACCAACTCCATTTATTTTACATATAGAGAAATTGAGTCTCAGAGAGGGAAAAGTGACTTTCCAAGATCGCACAAGGATATAGCAAGAGTGAGGATTATAACCCAGGTGTCCTGACACTGTGTAACCAGCAGACAGTGCAGAGACACTGTGTGCAGTAGAAAAGAACTGAATTTGGGGCAGCTAGGTGGTGCAGTGAATAGAGCACCTGCCCTGGAGTCAGGAAGACCTGAGTTCAAATCCGCCCTCATACAATTGACACTTACTAGCTGTGTGACCTTGGGCAAGTCACTTAAATCCAATTGCCTTCCCCCCTCTAAAAGAAAAAATTACAGCCATAAAAAAAAAAAAATTAAAGACCTGGATTTGTAGTCTAGAGGATCTTGGTTCTAATGCTGGATCTGTATGACCTTGGGGTTTAAACTATTATCTGTGATCCTATCCCCACCCCCTCGATCGCAATCTCTGATCCTATGCCACTCTTTGAAGCTTTCCTCCTTAACAGTATTAGGAAGATTTGGAACATTCAACAATTTCACTTATAATTCAAAAAACTGAGCCCAAGTAAGGAGCAGTGATTTTCACAAGGTCACACATCGAAAAGTCAGAGTCTGAACCCAGGTCCAAATGCAAAAAAGGAGAGGACTGACATCCTGGTGATTGGTAGCGGGGACCGGCTGGGAAACCAGAGGTGCGATGCGGCATCCGTAGGCTAAGTCCCCTATTGCCCCAAGGAACGGCCACCGATCGAAGATCTTAAACAGGTAACCGCTACTCTCAACCGCCCAACTAACGTATGCAACCCCCTCCCCCACCTCGCCCAATTTATAGACAGGGACGGGGCGGGGCCGGTAACCTTCGGTGCTTCCGACTCGACCTGCCGTAAACCGGCGTTCTCTCGCGACACTGCCGCGCATCCGTTACGTGCGCGGCCCCCGGGCCTCCGTCCCCCTCCCCCTGCCCGTCCGCCTCCCACCCCACTTTCCGCCCGGGCCGCCATTCTCTCGTGCCCGCGCCGGTCGGTTGGTGGCGCCTTTGTCCTACGACGGAGGGGTACGAGAACGAAGAAGGAGGCCCCAGCGGCCTAGGCGTGTGCGACGGCAGCGGTGGTGACGGTGGCTGCCCCTTGAGGAAAAGAACGGCAGGGGAAGGCTCACGGCTCTGGTAGCGGTGAGTGACGGGGATGGGGCGGAAACCAGGCGCTGTCAGCTGGGGTCTACGCGGTACCGGCTAATCGGATGGCAAGGCTGGGCTGGGAGGATGAGGTGAAGGGAGAAAGGAGCCCGTTCGGCGCGCGCCTCCCCTCCCCCGCTCTCTCACAACAAACCCTGCCCCCCACCTCGATCTTCTCCTCCGTCCTTATTGGCCTCGTGCGCGCCCGCGCGCTGTTTTCTTTTTCCCTTCTCGTCGCCTCGCGCGCTCCTCCTGGCTCTTGTCCCCACACTTTGCGCCGGGGCAAGGCCTGGGGTGTCTAAGAGGTTGGAGGGAGTGCGTCCCCCGTCCCGTCCCCCCCCCCCGCCGCTTGCGCGCGCCTCGCTCCACACCCCTTCTCCGCGAGCCGTCCTCCCTCGGGCCTTCTGGCGGTCCCTGAATCGTCCCTGTGCGGGACTGTATGCCTGAAAATGATGGGGCGCGCGCAAGCCTCGGAGACCCAAAGCTTGTCTTGGAGTTTGAGGATTGATTAACCCTTCCCTCGCCGCCCCGCCTCTGGCTCACCCCGGAGCCGTTGCCTTTGGCCTCTCCTCGTGCCGCGCGCCGTAGTTCGCCACGGAGCGCAGCGGCGTTCTGCTTGAAGCGCCGAGCCGTGTAAGGTGCCTTGTAATTAGTACCCCACGATTTCACGTGCGTACAGCGTTGTCGTTAACCTGCCCGTTAGCGATCAGTCTTGTTCCCAAAGGACAGTCTCAAGATCATGCCTTTTAGGCTGTTTGCTCTGTTTCCTTCAAGAGCAGCCTGGTGGTTTCTTTTAAAAAGACCCTTCTACGAAAGCCGATGGGAAGAGCTTTTGGTTTTTGAACTTGGGAAACAAATGATGACACTGCTGCCTAAGTCAATCCGTGGCGTGAACATACGTTCAGAAACACTGAAGCTCAATCCTTGTTTTACTCGGATTAAACACGTCTCACTTGTCTCTGTTGGCATATAAACAACAAGATGGTTTCATAAATCTAGTTTCTGCATCATCCCTTTACCCATCTTTCTCTCTTCCTGGAGATTTTCTTTGAAGTTTACCACATTCTTAAACGTGAAGTTCAAAACCAAGTTTGAAACTTCTAATGGAAACGACCTTCCCAGAAGCAATGTTCAATATTGCATGCTTATAAAAACTTATTTGTTGAAGCCATTTAATATGTCTAGATTTTCATAGGCCATAGACTGTTATTAGAGCTTGAAGGGATGTCGGAGGTCATCTAAAATCTGTTCACTTTCCTATATATTTTTGACTGGCACTATTTAAGTTATTTAAAGGAGAACTGTTGATTTAGTCAACTCTTGGGTTATTCTAGGGATTTCTTTTATTCAGTATTCTTTTGAGGCAATGGTATGGTTTTGATGTAGAAACTGTGTAAGACTGAGGTTACCTCCAAGTTTCTAAACAACTTCCATATGTGAGGGGAAATCAGACTTAGATTTCATTCAAGAGTCAGTTTCAGAACTTTGTGGGAAGAGTCATTTTTGGACAGGGTTTTGAGAATTATGATCTGCACTTCCCACCGAGAAAAGATTGGATGTTTGAGTCTTCTATTTTCAAAAAATAATCACAATTACCTCTACATCATTGACCTGCAGGTGGCAGTGCATTTCTGAGACCCATTTAGTAAATAAGAATACCTGAATAAAATTTTATTTTTGAGAAAAGGAAACCTTGGGAGAGAATGTTTAATATTTGTTTCCTTCTACTTAATGTTGTTTATTTGTGTTTGACACTTAGTGTGGAAAAAAATGAGATAACAATGCTAAAGTATAAAATTCACATGGTTCACTAACGAAGAGGATTTTTACCTTCTCACTGGTTCTAAGTGACAGTATCACATAAGTGTGAGCAAAAGGTTTGTCCTGTGAAATAAGTGTACCTAAAATCTTTGGAATGAAATTTAAGTGAACTATTGACTTTTAAAAGAAGTCTCTACATCCATTATTAGTGAGTGGTAGTAATGAAGGAATCAAAGCACTTTCTGAAAAAGTAACAAATAGGGCAGCACAAAACAGAATGACAGCAGAATACTTAATGCCAGAATGCCTGCTTGCTTTTCAGATAATTTATTACTGCCAGAAATAAATGCTTTCACACATTGTCATTTTTTCCCTCCTTTGCTAAGTAGAGAAACTGAATAGGTCAACTATACTTGCTTTTTTTACATTAAGGAAATAACTTATACCACCACCACCACTCCCCATCAAAATTCTACCTACTAAACTCTAAAGGTGCTTCTCTTACCTTGCCTTTTAAAGCATTGCTTTCTATAAAGTTTAATGTCTTTTGACCTGGGCTAGTGCAATGCATGTTTTCAAAAACTGTAAAAGAAAATATCTCTTATCAAGGACAGAGTAAAGTTAATTTGGATGTGAAATTATTGAATTTCTTAAGACTAGTTTGAACCTGTAAATCAAGGGTAACTTTTTGGGAATTGTACAAAACTTTGGCTTTTAAGGAAGATAACTTTTGTGCCCAGTTGAACATTTACATGTTAAAAGTAGAATTGACACAGGAAATTTATTCCTTAAAATTACCTGTGTTAAGAAAATTGATTGTGTCACTTTACAAAAAAAAAAATAGCTGTCTTAAGAGAGAATGTAGATTTTGTAAGATAAATTTATAATTTATTATCAAATATCTGCAATAACATTTGTTGGTAGTACTCATGGTTTTTTAATCCAAATAATAAAGGATGTAATTCCTTTTTGTCTTGATATAAATTCCATTTGTGTTTTTCCCTGCAACAGGTAAGGATAGATTCACAGACTCCTAAAATGGTATGAGTACATTGCCTTGATGCCATATTAGTGTGCTCTTTTATGGTTTCTTGTGTGTACTCAGGGAAAGTTCACACTGAGTTCAAAACTCAAGTCTACACAAGAAAGTGATTGAAATAGGGACAGTAAATTGTAATAATTGTAACAATAGAAATAGAAGTAGTTGATTGTAATTATAATTGTAATGATACTCAGTCTTTATGTTCCAGTTTTCCAATTTAGAATTGCACTTACTGGTTCATGGATGATTTTGTGTTATAGGGTTTTAAGAAAAAAAAAACTACAAAAATCTTTTTGTTTGTTTAGTAGTTTTGTAGTAGTTAGAAGTATCTGGAAATCCATTTACCTTCAAAAAGAAAGGGACAAGATGTTCATGTTAAGTATCTTTCAAAATAATGAAAGCTGTACAGTTAGAAGTAGTTTCTCCAGTATAATCAAAATCTCCTTTTTAGACATCTTATTCTATCTTTAAATTTAACTATGTTTCACCCTCTGGCTTTAGGTATTTAACTCAGCTAACAGCATTTGACTACTTTCACTTTCTTAGCCTAAAAGAAGACCTCTGAGTTTATTAACTTTAGATTTGCTCCCATTTTGCTTGGTGTGAATGTGAAGTACATATGTCCATATTTTTGTGAAGAGTTACTTTTGCATCTGAAAGCAAAATGTCTCAAAGGAGCAAGAAGAACTCTGACCTCACCGTCAAAACTCCACTGACAACTCTTGACTCATGAAATTTAGAGAACTTTAGTTATCAATTTGTCCCCAAAGAACCACAAAAATTTGTAAGGCATATTATCAAAATGTGGCAAGAGCAGTGGTTGGTATTTTATTTTCTGCCATTTTATGACTGGAAAGTCAGAAAATTTCAGTTTCCTTAAAATTTTAATGCATATCTAAAGAATACTTTTAAAGTCCATCAGATGGTATTGGACAGAATTAATAGTAACAAACCTTTTTAGAGCACATGATTAGAACTCTATAACTTGAATTCACTTCTTTCATCCTGGATATTTAGTGCTTCCATTATGTTTGGAGATAACAATATGAGCTCTGTCTATACTATTCTAAGTGCTTTCATTTTTAATGAAAGCCATTGTAATGGCTTCTGTAATTACTGTGACAAACTGAGGGGAGGGGAAAATAATTTCCCCTAAAATAGGGACTTTCAGGGGAAGGCTTAAGTGTCAGCTTACTACATAGAGTCAGGAGTAAACAGATGAGGAGAATGAAAGCTGTTGTTATTTTTCAGTTGTGTCTGGTTCTTCATGACCCCATTTGGGGTTTTCTTGGCAAAGATACTGGAGTGGTTTGTCATCCCCAGCTCATTTTTACAGATGAGGAAACTGAGGCCGACTGGGCTAAGTGAATTACCTAGGGTCACACAGCTACTAAGTGTCTACGGCCCAATTTGAACTCAGGAAGATGGGTCTTCCTGACTTCTGGCCCACTGCTCTATCCATTTTACCACCTAGCTGCCCATAAAATGAAGCCGAACTATCGATAAATTTAAGTCTTTTTTTTCTTGAATAGTCTGATATAATAGATGAATTACTTTCGTCCATTTGGTGTCTTTGAGGGAAAACCTCTGAACTCTATTAGAGATAAAGAACTCTCTTATACCCCATACCCACCAGACCTGTCCCTCTCTTCCTCCTTCTATGAACTAATGTTCCATCAAGGACACTAATAATAATTCGTTCATTGGAAGTGTTCTTACTTCTTAAAGCATACAGTAATACGTATTACAAAGCCTCATCAATTTGGACTCATTAATTCTGAATATATGTTTATATGGAGGCAATGTGAAACTCTGAAAAGCTTACTGAGAAAATAGAATAAAGATACTGGGGTGTGGGGTACAGTTTGCCTACTAAAAGGCATACTATAAATTTAGAACTGGAAGAGACTGTAGAGGTCTTCTAGCCTAGAGGAAGCTGAGTTCCAAAGTGCTGAAATTACTTGCCTGAGATTGCACAGTTCTTAAGTGGCATAGCTGAAACTCAGGTTCTCTGACTGCAGATTTTGTGCTTTTCCATAGTACCTTATTACCACTACTGATATGTTCATTATAAATTATTCTATGTAGTTCCCCAAAGGATCTCTGCTTAACCAATCCATAATTTGTTGTCCCGGTTGAGCTAGTGAATGTTTTAATAAAGCAATATTTCTCTTTTTTTTATGTTAGGCATTTTACTCATTTAGATTGGCTTTCTCCTTTATTTTTCCGTAGTAGTGAAGGCTTACCATATCACTCTGTTTTATCCAATCATTTATGCTATGAGGTGGGACAGATAGCATTATCCATATTTTTCTGACTGAAAAAGCAAGGTACTGTGACAGTAAAGAGCTTAATCAAGGTCATACAGCTGACTGGATACTAGATGTCCTCATTCTCAGCCAACACTATTTTCATTAGCAAAGCAGGACAGTGTAATAATAGAATGCTAATAAAGGTTTTTGTTGGGATCATTTAGATTAATAACATCATTAACAAAGAGGAAGAGGGATTGTATAATAGATCAATAGAGATTGTAGATTTAACTAAATAATATGGATTCTACCCTATTTTGACAGTGGGGTCTCTATGGATATAGATGTTGGAACTGGTTATCATTGTACAATCCAGACAGATCAGAATTCCCTAGGACCTCTCAAGAATAGTAAAGAGTTCTTTTCTCCATTCCTCTTTCCAGGAATGATGTTACTTTTTGTCCAGTTGCAAGTAGGTATATTCTTTTGTAGGAGAAAAGGCAAACAGAATGAATGAGTGTAAGGGAACACATACAGGTACTGGTGGTGGTGGTGGTAGCGGCAGTGGTGAATGGTAGTCATAGTAGCAGCAGTAGTAGTAACACCTAACATTTATATAGTGCTTAGTATATGCCAGGTACTGTGCTAAGCATAGAGGACTGGTTTAAAAAAGGAAGGAAGATTTGGTTGATGAGATTATAGAATAGACATATCTAATTATAGAATGAACCAGGTTTTGGGAAAAAAGGAATAGGAAGAAAGTAGTAGACTTTGGATATCATCTCTTTCCCCCACTTATTTGGGAGCTCAAAAGCTGTGACATTCACTTTCTTGACAACATATTTTTCTTTTGAAAATGCCATATGGTGACATCTTTCTCACCACCTTATTTGAGTTGAATAATTTCTGATTACTAAGATTTCATTCCATTCTAATGAGTCTTTTGGGGTAGTTTTATAATTGTGCTATTTATATCATCCCTAGGAATGTTACAATGGCTAGGTGGTGGTGCTGTCCCTGGATATTGATTCCTAGGCTCACAGTGCTACTAATAATTCCAGCCCCCTCAGTGTGTTCCATTGCTTAGGGATTCATGCCGTGTGAATGAAGAGGTCCAGATTTTGGAGGGGAAGAAAGGTTGCCTTTGTTAAAGGCAACTGGGATAGGTAAGGTAAGCAGCTCTCATACTTACTACTTCTTCATGCAATATATATATATATATTTTTTTAACATACAGATTTATCTAGAGACCATTGTGTAAAATTTATCTAAAATATTAGTAAAGTAAAAATTACAAAAGTAAAACTATATTAATAATGGATCTTTATTTGAGAATTTTCACCTTTCTCTTCTGTGGACTGCAAACATTTCAACTCCTTCCTGTTAAGTTGATTTTTCAAATTATTTTTCATTATGTATTTCTATGCAACATTCCTTGAATTGGTATGTTTTCTCTTTTTTAAAAGCACTTTACTTAAGTTTTCAAAAGGTCACTTGAAAATAGATACAGATTTAATCCAAGACTCTACACCTTCAAATATAATGGTTTTGAGTGGTGATAGGTGGCACAATGGAGAGAGTACCAGGCCTGAAATCAGGAAGACACATCTTCCAGATTTCATATCTGGCCTCCGACACTTGATAGTTATATGACCCTGGGCAAGTCACTTAAACCAGTTTGCCTCAGTTTTCTCATCTGTAAAATGAGCCGGAGAAGGAAATGGCAAACTACTCCAGTATCTTTGCCAAGAAAAACCCCAAATGGAGTCACAGAGAGTCAGACATGACAACAATAATATTGTTAGACTACTTATCAAGTTACAGAAATAAACATTTGAGTTTGTTCAGGAGAAAATGGCTACCTACATGTTCTGGGGACAGGGAACAGGGTAAAGGTAGAAGGGAAAGATGGAATTTTCCATCTTCTTCCTAGACACAGTTTGCCCACCTTCATGCTAATCTTAGACACACTCCACTATGTAAGTACTTCAAAATAACAACTCCCTTTCCCCCTTATTTCTCTTTCTCCCCTGCATTAAACTTCCTCAGTAAAAACCATCCTGGCCTAGATAAATGTTGAAATTGAAGGTATTTGATTAAAGGAGTTCATATCAAAACACTTTAATCCCAGAAATATGTACATTTTAAAAGGAAATCTTTTTAGTGAACCTTTAATGGAATTGTAAAGCCAGTGTAGGAGACATATTTGGGGGAGGACCAGAAGGTAGATTTTCTTTGCTCCTGATTTTTTTGAGTTGGTTCTTTTAAACTTATTTTCTTTTTCATGGTTTATTCATCCTTCTTCCACTTAGAAACCTACAGATTATCTAAAAATTCAGTGAATTTTTAAAAATCCTAACTGCAGACCCCTACTGCTCTTAACACCCCCTCAAAAAAAAAAATGGACATCGATCCAATTGAGTAGAAAGAAAGGCGTGTTTGATTTGTCCAAGTCTTGTCCTTTCTAGACAAAAAAATTAGTATAGCTTCCTGCTCTTGGTAAAGCTTTCCAATCTACCGAGACTTCAATGAAGAATAGACTATTCAAAGCACAGGAAGTCTTAAATTGGGGTGTCTAAATTAAGACTTAGTATGCTACTTTTAAAAAGTTGTTTGTGATTCCTACAATGAAATATGGAAAGTTGTTTTAGAGGTTTTATAGAAGAAACATATATTAAACCAGACCAGCCAAATATATTTCCTAAATTTGGGGCCTAAATCAGTTATCTTAGAGCTGAAAGGGAACTTTAAAATCTTCTAGTCTAATGCCTTTGTTTTGCAGATTAGGAAACAGGTCTAAGGAAGGGAAGTGTTTGGCACTTATTTACTGCCTGGTATATTGCCTTTTCATGTAAAAGAAAATGTTTAAAAATTGATACATTCAAAGGTAAATATTCAAGTGATTTAAAGGTACAAAACATTGTAAAAACACTTAAATACTTGACTTTAAAAATAGTTTTTAAAACTTTAGCATCCCTCAAAATTTTTATTCTCACTAGAAATACTTTGCATTTAGGACATATAACACACTTCTTTCCATTTTTTTCCACCCAACAACAGTGGGCAATGGGCAAAATTATGCAGTGTAATGTTCCATACAGCTGGTTGGTGGAAGAGCCAGCCAGAACACAGCTCTTCTGACTCCCAAGCTTGAGGTCTATTGACTCCTTCTGAACCTACGTGTGTCTACCTATAAAACAGCAGTTTTCATCCCTGTCCCCTGACCCTACCTCTCAACAATGGTGTTGCACCCTGTAGGTGCTCTGTGCACAAACAGCCTACTGGTGCAGAAGATCCTAGGAAGCCCCAGGAGCCTCTCAGGAAAGGAAAGTTGCTTTCCAAATATAAGGTAGGGGATAGGTGAGTGGTGGGCAACTGTCCTAATGGGCCAGAGATGGAGGGTGGAGGGATCTAGCAGGGATGGAGCTACTAGAAATGTTCAAAGGTTGGATAGAGCTACTTGTCAGGGATATTAGAAAAGAGATTCCTATGTAGGATGTGTTTTCTCAATAGTTCTATGGCAGGCAAGGGTTTATTTAGATCAGATAACCCCAAAAATCCCTTTCCAGCTCAGATTCTATGATGCTTTATTATTCTAAAGTTGGTGTCAATAGGTGGCATTCTAGAGAGAATAGAAGTGCTTGTAATTTAATGAGAAGTGCATGTTAGCACTATTTTTATTAGCCCATCACCTAAATTTTCACCTAATCTAGAATTTTAGGTGCCTACAGCAGAATATAGCCCTGCTTTTATAGTAGCTATTTTATAAGTGCTCTTAAAATTGCAGAACCACTTTTAAAACTGGCGAATTGATAAGGAAGATAATTAGATTCCTATTTATACCTGATACTATGCTATATTGTACAAAATGATTGAACAGAAAGGCCTTCCCGTCTTTAGACCATTATTCCTAACAGCTAAATGATTCTGGTGGCACATTTTCCCTAAAAAATATAAGAATATTCAAATCTAGAAATAAAAGGGCTTGGAGAGCTGCAGATTACACTTTGTAGAGGCACGGTCCTCCAGAGTGTCATTGCTTCAGAACTATTGAGAAAATGTATCCTATATTTAAAAAAAAAGTAATAATTACAACTAGACCATGCTAAATAAAAAAACCTACCTTCTGTTTTGGTGAAATAAGCTTCTATTAAGTTTTTCTGTTCTCAATTTTTTTTTAAACTCAAAGGGCTATTGACCTTTTTCCTTAGACTTAGTGGAGAAAGCTCCCTGATTTAAAAATGAAAATAAAGTATTCTCATTTGAAGATCCAATTAAAATAATGTATATTGAATTGATCTGGAGAGTCCAACACAAAGCTAGCTACTTTCTTTATGAGATTGTAAGACTCTAGGTTATAACACTAAGTTTCTCCTTAGCTGTCTCAATTCAAGAATTTAGATGGGAATTTTTAAAAAATCTAATGATCACCTTTAAGCATCATAGTTTTGTGAATGATTAATAATATTTGATAATATAATTTTAATTGTTCCCATTTGGTTTAAGGAAAACCAAACTTTCTCATATGATTGACATTTCTAAACCAGTTAGTTGTTCTGGGTATAAGTAAACTGTGAGTTCCATTATTGTTTCATTGGATATATGTCTTCTGGTACCTCCTCACTTCTCAGGTTCTCCAGTGTTTTCATTATCCATATATTGACAAGCAGTTTTTGGCTGACCATGTTAGTATGTCTGTAACTTCATGAATCTATGTTAGTCTCCCTTTTGTATTTTATGTACTGTGTGTACCAGGTTCTTCTGATGGAAATTCATTTAAAGGAGCATTTTTGGTGAAGTTACTAATTTCACTATTATAGTTTATGGTATTTATTACATTACTTGGGTCTGATAGACCAAATGCACTTGAGTTGGAAGCAAGTCCTACATCTGGGCTCTTGAGAGTTCATTCTTGACTCTAAAGGGTGTTGAATTTTAGAAGGGCATCGTAGTACTCAGTTTGGCAGTTAGGACAGTCAACTCTATTTCTGCCATTTCATGATGGGAATTTCTCTTTAATGGTAAGGCAGTATAAAACATGAGAATTACCTGATAAGCTGTGTTGCTTACCTTCTAAAGCACTGTAAGCTTTGAGCTGGTTCTGGTAAACCATCATTTCACAGTAACAATAAGTGCTTAGCCCTTTGTTCTTTTTTACCTGATTAAAAATTTCAAAGGCCTTAAAGCCGGTCCATCCGAAGTCTGGTGAAGAGGGTTAAATTCAACCCCTCTGGGATTGTGGCTTCAAGACTTGCCACAGTGTTAGTCCTTAAAGAATCAGTTTTGTATTTCTTGTAAATCTGAGGGCTATTCCTTACTGAGCCATGACCTTGTACTGCCGTAATAAAGATTGCCCAGATGACCATGTGTCTTTGCCGAATGGGTTTTTCGGGCACCATCTGCTTGGCAGTTGTATTTTTTTGTTGCTCTCATTTGAAATGTGCTGATGATCTTGTTTTTATTCCGTAGCATTGAACAGATGGGTTGATTATTCTTTTCAGATATTAATAAGGCAGCGGAAAGAAGAAATATGAATACGGCTCCAGCAAGACCCAGCCCAGCACGAAGGTAAAGTACCCTGAAGCAGCGAATTACCCTGGGAGAGTCGGGCTTTGGGGAGTTAAGCCAAACTTCATCCACCAAGCGTCTCTTCTTCCCTTTCCCCCCAACAAATCAGAGGCGCTCAAGTGACCGATAAGAACATGAACCGTGTGTGAAGGGCCTTGCTGCTTTTTTTAAACATCAGGAAATGCAGAGGAAGCTTTGTGTGTCCGGTGCCAAACCCAGCAGAGAAGTTCAGCGTGCAACAATTGTTGCGCAGGATTTGAAGAGGACAAACTACTTAGTTTGTCCCTGGCTCATGTATCACCGGCAAACCTCTGCATCTGTAAAGATTGCTTGAGGTCTGCAGTGTGTCCCATGTGCCCTCCTGCACAATTATCACTGTTTCATCTCTTCATTCTTAAAGGCTGACAGTACAGACTGGTTTTACGAAAAGCGCAGTTTAAGAGGGTGCAGTCCCTGTGTCACACATCCTTTTTTTCACGCACATATGGGTTACCAACTTGGAAATGAAATTCACCAGCCCTGTCAAAATCTCTTTTGGAAACCCAGGGCATTTTCCCCACTCAGTTTCTTCTCCGGGTATTTACACAAGTTATGGTCTTGATGTGACTCTTCAGCACGTAAGCCTATGTTCCTATCTTTGTCAAAAGGAGAAACTTTAATTTTGTCCTCCCTTCTACCAGAGGATGTATTGTATCCTCTCTGCCTCTACAGTTCACAAGTACAGGCTGTATTTTCATTTTTGTTGTGGATTGTAGATATATTCATGCCTGATGACTCTAAAGGAGTCAAGTGAATACTCAATGTGGATTTTTGGCTTTGGACCCAAGCTAAAATACAAGTTTACTGTAGTAAACTGAATACCACTATAATTTCAACATAGGAAGGGATACAGTGTATCCTTGTCTCTACAGTTGACAATATGGGTCACTACTTTGTGTACCTTAGCTTAACTGAACATTGACATACCATAGAAGGTTCTATATATTGGATACAGTGTATCCTTGTCTGTACCAGTTGACAACATGGGTCACTACTTTGCGTACCTTAGCTTAACTGAACAATTACATTGAACATACCATAGAAGGTTCTACATATTGTCAGCTTCACTTCACAAGTGGAATGATTGCTACGTGGTTTTGCATGTGTTTATGCTCGTATGCTTGTGTAAGGTGTGGCGTATATCAATAGAGTCTGTATGTCACCATGCTACACATTTCAGGCATGCTCTGATTATGCTTCAGAGTTCAGGTCTTTTTCCATTTTGACTGTGCTGCAAAATAAAGTGACATTGTAAGTAGAACTACATTGCTACTGTCACATAGATCCACGCACCCTTGTGAGTTGAGTGCAGAGTGTTAGCAAGTACTCTGGTTATGCTGCAGATCTGGACAAACACATTGTTATGCTTAGTCTTGCTTGTTCAGATACCTTCATTCTAGTATAGCCACACACAAGGAGTGGGCCTACCTTTGATCATGTCACCACACAGAAGCGTTCCAATGCCTCTATCATTAACACTGATATTCTTCTGTTGAGTCACTATTGCCTATCCTTCCATCTCTCCCTGTGTCTTACTTGTCTTAAACCTGTTCTCCATCGCTCCACCCCATTTTTCCTTGGCTCTCACCCCTGCATTGGCCTTTCCTTGTTTAAAAATCTTGACCCTATAGTTAACCAATTCATTTTGATATTGTCCTTAAGTCTCTTCTTCCTTATCCTTCCACTACTAATCTGTTTTTTAACCCCAACTCAAGATTACTCCCACCACGCACCTTTTCTCCCAAATACTTGTCGCTGAATAATGATGAAATCATAGAACTGTGCTGAATGGGTCTACTATACATTTATGTTATTCAGTCTCAATTGGACCCTTGCCATGCACATACGTTCTCTTACTTTTTCCTAGTTGCCTCTATCCTTCTCCTCAGTCTGTTCCAAACTTTCTCTTCTTTTCTCAAACTACATACACAATCTCTCCCCACCCCCCACAAAAGACCTCTCTTCTGAACAGAGGACCTTGCCAAATACTTAACCAAAAAAATTATGTCCATCTATTGCAAGTTTTTACCTAACCCCAACTCTACACTCCAGATCACTTCAATATCTTTTCCTATCCTCTTTCTTTCTTCTCCCATCTTAAAGGAAGTAGTCTTTTTTGCTAGCATATGCCAGCCCCTCTATTTCTACCCTTGGTTCCATGCCCCTTCTATCATTCTTTTTGTCTTCCTAATCTTCAATTTCTCCTTATCCATCTCCTCAAACTGTCTTCCTGTATCTCTCCTTTTTGTAGTTAAACTTCCATTAAAAAAAAAAAACCAATCTATATTTATCGTCTCCATTTTCTTAGCTCATGCCTCTCAAGCTGTTGTAATCTAGCTTCTGACCTCATCACTCAAAGGAAACTTCTCCCTTGAAGTTACCAATCATCTTTTAATTGCCTTATCTAATGGCTTTCAGTTCTTATCCTTCTTAACCTCTCTTCAGCATAAACTACCCACTCTTACTCTTCCATGGGTTTTTGGCAATGGCCTCTCCTGGTTCTCCTATCTGTTTGACTGTTTGTTCTCCATCTCATTGATGAATCATTGTCATATCTTTGTTCTATGTCCTGTTCTTCTCTGTACCCCAGGGCACATCCTGGGCCCCTTTCTGCATACTCACTGTCTTCTTAATCTCATCAGCTCCCATGGGCTCAGTTATAACATCTCTGTAGATACCTCCCATATCTATATATCCAACCCCACTCTCTTTTGAACTCTGATCTTGCACCACCAACTGCTTTTTTGAAATCTCCAGCTAGATATCCCAAAGGCATCTCCAACTCCTTGTCTAAAACAGAACTCATTACCTTTTCCCACACACCCTTCCCTCTCCCTAGTTTCCCTATTTCTGTTGGCAGTGCCACTGTGCTTTCAGTCACCCAGGTTCAAAACCTCAGACTTATTGTCACCTATTTACTTTACCTTGCAGCCATGATGTTGCCATTTCTTGTAGATTCTATGTCCATAATCTCGCTTGCATTCCTCCCTTTCTCTCTCATTTCTTTCCATGCATGGAGCTACCAACCTGGTCAGGTCCCTATCCTCTCTCCCCTGAACTATTGCAATAGTCTCTTCATTAGTCTCCCAGCCTTCAGTCTCTCCCCTTTCCAATCTGCTCTCTGCTACCAAAGTGATATTCCTAAAGCTCAAGTCTAGTCATGTCAGTATCCTGTTCAAGAAGCTCCATTCACTTCAATGTCCTTCTAGGATGAAAAAAAAAATTCCATTATTTAACTTTAGAAGTCCTTCATGGCATGACTTCAGCTTCCCAGGCTTATTGCACATTACTCTCTTTCATGTACTCTTATCTTCTGGCCAATCTAGCCTGCTTGGTGTCCCTTGTACACAGCATGTACCTATCTCCATGCCTTTGCAAAGACAATTCTCTATGTCAAGAATGAACCCCTACCTTAACTCAAATTCCACTTCTTTAAGAGGTTTATCCTGATTAATCCCACCCCAAGTTGCTAGTGTCTTCTCCCAGGAATTACTTTGCATGTATTTTTATTGTTCTGTGTCTACATGTTCCTCCCTGCCCATTGAATGTAAGCTACTTGAAAACAGAAACTCTTGTTTTTGTCTTTATATCCTGAGGGTATAACTTAGTATCTAGCACAGAGTAGGCACTTAATAAATGTTTGTGAATGAATGAATGAAAGGTATATTGTATATCTTTTCTGCGTATCTTAGATAGCGCAAGTAAATTTTTAGGCATTTTGAGATACCTGCAAAATCTCAGCTAAACTTCAGTAAAACCAGCTTATGTCTGCTCTCCTTCTTACCTCATACCTCTCTATAGTTGTAATGCAGATGTTAGGTGGACATATCTGTTTTCTTCCTGCTGTACTTCACAGCCTAAGTAAACATGTAAATTAGACCTGTTTCTTGTTTTTGTCTGGCATACAGGTGGATAGAGAGTATATCCTATCTGTATATGGTAAAACTAAAGAGTTCAAGTGGAAACTATGTAGTTGCCAAATAAATTGAAAGTGGATATGTTGTGTATCCATTTTTGAAGAAACACTAATTGGTATAGCTTGTGTTCCTTGATCTGAATGGCTTACAGAGGAAATGCACTGTTCTGCCTTCTAATATTCCAGATTACACTGCAGAGAGTATTCACACTGTGTCACAGGGAGGTATGATTCCCTTCCTTTCCTCCCTAAGAGATACTTACAATCACTGTAGTGGTATCTGTGTGTGTCACCTCACCTACAAGACAAAAGAATAAGGGAGATGGCAGAAGACAATGTGCCTCCTATTAGTATGGTTTGAGAGGAATGCTGGGTATTACATTTATTAATAAATGTTTAACGAAATGCTTCTACCATTTCCCATTGATGGTAAATAGTCCACAAACATTGGCTGTGTCAGGAAAATAACTGCACAGGTCAAAATCCTTCCACCAAAATATTAATGAAGAAGATGCATTTTCTGGCCTTAAATGTACTATCATCAATAGAAGGAAAATAAGAGCACATCTTTTTTTAAATAACCAAAAATATAAGCAAGGTTATTTAGAAACTACCTTTTAAAATGAACACTAGTGCCCTTACCAAATGTAAGCATATATCCATGTAGATCACCACTATGTTTCTCTTAATGTTACCTTCCTAAGAAATGAGTTTCAGATGAGGTTTGGGGAGTGAGGTAACAGTAGGAATTGGCATGCTGTTACAGTAAACAGTGGGGACAACTGGGCTAATTCAGGTTCCATTAGGAATCAGTCTTCCTCTTGGTAATATGTTGCTCACTGGGTTCCCCAGCAGGCTGTCATAACATGATGCATTTTTAAACAGTCATGCTAATTTGCTGTAAAAAAAAATAATAATAATGTAATTTATTCACCAAAATCCTTTCTGAATATATCTAAAAAGAAAAGTGAATGCTAACATCAAAAAAATAAAGCTTCTCCTTTAATTAATAATGTAGTCCCTAAAGTTAAACAGATAAAAGAATGTATTCATAACAGAACCTCTAAATAATTGGGTCAGTATTTTTGTCATTATCTCTAAGGTAAGAGTTCTGGACAGATAGAATTTTATAATATTTCTAGGGTGTGGTTAGTCTCACAAAGGATTTTGTCACTTCTCTTGGAGGTGAGCAATCAGGTACCATACCTGCTTCAAATGCCTTCTTCCAACCAAAGCCCACAGTTATTACTGAAGACACTGAAATGTTAACAAGTATAGTTGGTGGTCACGTAGATATTATGTGCCTCAGGATCCCTTCTCCTTGATTACTACTTTCTGCCATAATAAAAATGGTGTGCCATTTGCTACCTCTTCTGAACAAGAGTATTTGTTTAGGTTGGGACTTCATTCTTCTTCATTTTTCATAAGAAAGTGGTATATAAGTTCCAGAGCATCTTTGTTTTGTAAGGTTGTCTTGTTTTCTTGAAAATGGTGAAACAAACTCCAGTAATTACAAAAGCTTTCACAGAATTTGTCGCCGCTTAAAATGTCTAAGGTGGGCTGGACATCTGCTAGCTCATCTTTCTGTTAAGTAATATCTCCTGATTGAGTCATATTGCCCTCTGTTAAAATGTGTTCTGATCATCTTGACTGCGAAGCTACACCTTCAGATGACTACTCTACATGAGAGATTCTGCTTTGAGATAAATTCAGATCAGAGCCCAATCATCACTGCATCATCGTTGGGCTCTTACAGATCTAGGCCATGGTTCCCATTTGGGATTTAGTACATCTTATCATGAATGAAAAGGTGTCAAATAGTAATGCTAAACTTGAAGGGATTAGGCATTAACTCACTGAAAATGCAAGGCAAAGACAAAGACTGATGATACCAGGTACACTCGATATTTCCCAAACATTTCCACATGACCTGAAGAAGAACAAAATCATCCTTAATATCATGTTTGGATTATTTTCTCTCTACCACTTCGTCTTTAATTTTGGAAAACATGTTGAATCTATCCATCATCAAAAATCATCAAGAATCATGGAGCTTGAAGCTGTCTTTCAACAGAGCACGAGTTTATTTGGATGGATGAAACTCTTGTTGTGTTTTATTCATATCAGCCCCTTGATGTAAGGCAGCTATAGCCATAGGTAATCTTCATGGTTCTTCACTCCTGATGTGTCATCTTCTGTCCTTTAGTACTTTGATAGAGCATTCAGTCCTCAGTGAATGCCATCTATATCTGGAATGATGAATCCAGCTGAGAGAACAAGAGATTTTAAATTAATGCCTGGAGGAAGAATGGTTTTCTCCCCCAGAGAGAAAACCAGCATACTTTGAATTGATTTGCAAGATATGAGGGGACTTAAAACATTTAATATGTTCTCTTTTCCTGAATCACGTACATACCTGTATTCCTGGTTTCTAATGGAGTCATGCAACCTTGTGGCAAAAAACCAAGCTCTCACACAGAAGACAACCATTCTGAAAGTTGTGTTTATATGTGACAACACAGAAGCTTGAATAACTGATGGAGTATTCTCTCGGGTAGTAGGGCAGGGAAAGACAAGCTAGTTTCCCAAGGCAGAGAAACATATAAGATGGTAAACAGTAAGAAGCAATGAAGAAGACATTGGTTCCAGCCTTTCAAGAGGATGAAGAACCAGAAACCATTCTGGATATGATACCCAAGGCTTTGTTGCAGTATACTATTTCTGAGGCATTAGTTAATTTCTCAACAGAAAGAAGATCCAAATAGCATCCCCAGATTCATCAATCAGTGCTTCCTTTTATATTCTGGGCCTTTAGGCAACTGAATGGAAAATGCAAAATGGAATGGAAAATACCTACCACTTCAAAAAAGGACAGCTTAGAGTGGTGGCCTGGGTTTCCCATGTCTGCCCCAGTCCTCCATAATGGACATGATAGTACCCCTTGAGTAAAAAGTATTTGTTTTCTTTTGAGTTGTAGGGAATTTGGGACATAATTTTGGAAGCGATTTTTTTTTTAACCTGCCTATATCTGATCTATAGGTTTCAACCTATATTCAACCCACAAGTCTGTAATCACTGGTCTCTCTTTTAGCCTCTAATAAGCTGGTGCCTGAAGAGATGATGCATTTGTCTCTTTTGCTGAAACACCTCTAATATCATGGGATGATGTTGTGAACCTTATTATGCTTAAGAAACCTGCTTTTGAACCACTTGTTATCTAAGGTCAAGTCTCTCACACAGAAGATTTCATTCTGGTGTCACTTTGAATCCTGCACATTGTAGTTTTATTGTTACCAGTGTTCTTGTTTTGAGTAAGATGTAGGGGGTGGCAGCAGGGGCTATTTTGTTCTGGGGTTGTTGGTTTTTTTGTTTGTTTGTTTGGGTTTTAAAGTGAACCTAAAGCTTTTTTGTCCATGTACAGACAGCAATCTTGCATGCTATTCATCTTCCAAAGGAAAGAAAATGACTTGCCTTTTCATTTTAGAGTAATATCTTCCCTTTTACTACCCCCTGCTACTCCTTTCCCTCTTTCCTATCTTTCTGCTGTGACGACTATTAACTTTTCTACCTTTTTATTCAGCAAATAATTGAGGGAAGCATTAGAGGGTTGTTTCAGATGGACTTTAAAAACTCTTGTGCTAAGGGGAGGTCTTATCTGTCATAAACTGGAAGCCTGAACCCATTATTTGGGAATCTAGGCTAAAAATCAGCCTCCAGAGAAGGAGACCCAACAGGTAAGTGAGGCATTTCTTTGGAATCAGGATAAACAAAATTTAACATGAAGGTTTTTTTTTTTCCTTTTTCCTAGTTATTTGCAATTGTACTGTGAAAATAAGAAATTTTTACCTCCCCCTGCCCCCAGGCCTTTCTGAGCCTTAAAACTGGTTGTTTGACTGGTCGGCTGGCTCTGTATATGTTGGGTGTGTGTGTCTGTGGTCTGTGGTCTGTCAGGTTACTGATCTCTCTGAGTCCTGGGAGCCAGCCGGGAACACTAAAAGCTGTTGCCAACTCTAATGACTGCTTGCAAACACTCCCCAGGGTGGGTTTATATCCTCCAATCCATAATGGCTTCAAAATACTCTGCAATTGCTTCTTCCCACTGGGCTCTGAGTATTTGCCCACATTTTGTTCTTCATCAGTATCACACAACATGATGTGAGAGCTGCCTGGACTGATAGAGAGTAGGCAGAGGCAAGAAACTTCAGATAGATAGATAGATAGATCTGCAAAAAAAAAAAACAACCCAAATTTATGTTTACTTTTTCTCATTTAAATACCCTAATATTCTATTATTACTTTTTACATTAACAGGTAATACAGAAATACTAGCAAATCCCAAAATAGGTGTATGACCAGTGCTTACCGTAGAATCTCACTTGGTATTTTAAATTAGTAGTCTATGTCAGTAGAAAGGAAATTACTTGCCAAGCTATTATGTTATCAGCAAACATTTTTAAATATTTGCCAAGCTCTATTCTAAGAATAGAAAGAAATACGGCATTCTTGCCTTTTGAGAGGCTTACCACTATGTCAGATAGAACTCATATATAAAAAGGTAACAGTACAAGAACTCATGCTCAGTCGTCCATAACTGGTATGGAGATTAAGTACCACCATCTTACTATAGGAATTCAGAAGAGGGCAAAATTACTAATGACTGGGTTGGATAAGACTGTAGGGGAAGGTGAGCTTTGATCTGGACTTTGAAAGGAAAACTAGGAATTAGACAAATAGAGGCTGGCATTGAGGGGAAAGGGGGTAGAAATTATCCCAGAAAGGGGAAATGACCTGAGCAAAAAGGCAGAAGTGGGAATATGCATATGGTATGTTTGAATGATGAGCAGAACTGTTCTGCTGTATCTAAGAATTCAGTAGTTCATAAAATTGGAAAGGTAGAAACCAGAATGCAAAGGTCCTTAAATATCAGGGTAAGGAATTTGGGTTTTATATATATACATATATGTGGAAAGAATATTTCAAGAAGATTAATCTAGTCCCATGTCTAGAGTCAAGTGGAGAATGAAAACTGATTTCAGGTAGTTCAGAAGTTGTTGCTGTAGTGCATGCATGAAAAGATAAGAGCCTTAACTAGGTTGATGACAGTGGAAAGGCAAAGGGAAAGGATGGATAAGAAAGGAATCATAGAGGAATGATCTATCAGACTGGGTAACTGAATGTGGAATAGGAAGGACATTAAATAAACAGGGCACAGAAAAATTTGAGCCTTGTTGAATGAGAGACTAATGACAATGAAATGGAAGTCTAGAAGCAAGTGGGTTTGAGGTAATGAATTCTTTTAGACGTGTTACACTTAAGATGGTGGTGGCATATCCAGGGGGAAATAACTTCTAAAGAAAATTCATTTGGAGTCACCAGATGATTTCTGTGGTATGACAAATGTCATTAGTCAATGCCTAGAGATTAGTACTCCATATAAATCTTTCCCTGAAAGCTGCCCAAATCAATCTATGTTAAGTCGGTACGTAAATTTATGTTTGTCACCTAAGAGTAATCTGGAGAATCTATTTTTGTCCATCTATTATACCTCACTGTCTATTTCCTTTAAGTTTAGTGTGATTGTGCCGGCAGACATTCTAACCATAATTTTCTAAAAGCAAAGACAATCATCACTCACAAAGTTGGTTTTTCATGATCTGCCTGAGGGGCACAATGTTCTTTCATAAAAACTCATTATTTGGTCACGGGTGACCTCTTTTATCAGTTTGTCCCCTTTCTCTCTTTCCCTCGTGAGGCTCTTACTGGATAGCCATACAATCCTTCCTATGGACGTTTTGTTTTTTCTTTGTTCTGTCAGAACTCTTTGGACTGTATGTGTGATCAAATGGGGAGACTGTCTTTAAAAATCCAGCAGTGTCCTAGCTACTCTTGTCTGTTTGCTCTGATTTGGAGAGTAGACTTTATTGGGTGGTATCAGTTTGGCTATGCCAGGTATATAAGAGTTGAAGGGCCATTGCTGTCTTTTTCATCACAGTACTTTCCTGCTCCCTTCCCCACAGGGATCCATATGGTTTTGGAGATGGTCGGGATGCAAGACGGGATCGGTCCCCAGTTCGAGGCAGCCCAAGGAGAGAGCCCAGGGATGGCAGGAATGGCCGAGATGCCCAAGACTCCAGAGACATGCGGGACCCCAGGGATGCCAGAGACATGCGGGACCCCAGGGATTTTAGAGACATGCGGGACCCCAGGGATTCTAGAGACGTGTGGGACCCCAGGGGTTCTAGAGACATGCGGGACCCCAGAGACATGAGGGACCCAAGAGATCCCAGAGATATGAGGGATCTCAGAGATGCCAGAGACATGCGGGATCCTCGGGATGTAAGAGATCTCAGGGACCTTGGAGATCCTCGAGAGCTGAGAGATCCCAGGGATATGAGAGATCTACGTAATATTCGGGATGCCCCACGAGACACTATGTATGAGAGATACCAAGATGTGAGGGATTCACGAGATCCTGTCTATAATAGGTATGTGGCAATTTTGTATGATACTGGTAAGATCCACTCTATATATAAATCATAAGAATGGCAGTATACACATGCATTTGCACTCTAGGAACCAGGGATAAGATGAGGATAAAGATGTTTGTTCTTATGTAATGTGCTTGTAGCCACTATGGAAGCAGGAACTGTCCCTTGCAGTGGTGAGCACTCAGTAAGTACTTTCTTAGTAAATTAATGAAGATACATTCATTATGGCTGAAAAGAAGCATATTCATTTTATGTGTGGAAAAAATACAGGGTGTTGTTAATATTGTAGAATGTAGATAGTTTGGGGAAAATAGCAGGAGTAACGTCTATATTGCTGCTTTTTATTGGAGAGGACTATGGCACAAATAATAGTGCTTTAAGGTTTGCCAGAAGCATTACAAATACTGCATTTGATCCTCACAACAACCTGAGAGATAGGTGGTATCATTATTCCCATTTTACAGGTGAGGGAACTGAGGCATACAGAGGTCACAGCTAGTAAGTATCTGAGTCTAAATTTGAACTCAGGTCTTCCTGACTCCAGGTCCAGTATTCTCTCCCTTGCGCCTTCTAGCTATCTCTCTTACTGGAGAGTCATACTTCCCTTCTCATGGGCATTCTATTCTTTCCTTACTCTGTCAGAACTCTGACCTATGTATGATCAAATGGGGAGACTGCTTTTAAAAATCCAGAAGTGTCCCTGCTACTCTCGTTTGCTTAACTCTCAGTGCATATTTATTTACTTTGCAGAAGAGAAGAATCATATGACCGTTATCTGCGCATGGAAGAGTATTACAGAAGGAAGGATGACACTTATTTTGATCGTTACAGAGACCACTTTGATGGACGAGCTCCCCCAGGCCCAGAAAATCAATCTCATGCTAAAGGTTGAATGTCAGTTTTCTTTAATAAAAACCATTCCTATCCCATTTTAGGTAAATGGAGTAGGATGAAAATGTGGTATCAGTTCAGTAGCATGACAAATTTAATAACTATTTATTGGGGATGGGAGGGAAAGAGGGGAAGGACATCAATGTGTTTCTAGGTATTTGGTACACATGGTACAAAGATGTCTGTGTCTGATCACAAGTAACTTAGAGTCTATTATAAGACCTTCGTGAAGTTGAGAAAAGAAGTGATAGGATGCTTTTAAAAAATTCGAACATAACTGGCTCTTTAGCGGTCATTCTTCAGCTTTTCTTTGACTCTGTCCTTACAGAGCGTCTGAAGCGTGAAGAACGGCGTAGAGAAGAACTGTATCGTCAGTATTTTGAGGAAATTCAAAGGCGCTTTGATGCTGAAAGGCCTGTAGATTGCTCTGTGATTGTGGTCAACAAGCAGACAAAGTAAGAGGCCCTTTGGAGACTTCTCCTAAGTATGGACCAGTTTATCTGAATGTTAGAGTACTATTTGTGCCATAAAGAACGTGGACTGTATAGGTACTGGTGATGGTGTGCCAGTCTTGAGCTTCCCAACACATTCTGCCACACTGCTCAGGCGGTATATCCTGCACTCACTGAGTATCCATCACTGAGCTCAGCAGAGAACAAAGATTTCTTTGTAAAGGGCCATAACCTTGCAAAGCTGCTAGTCTTTAGTGTTACCAAAGCAAGAGAGTTCACTGCTGTGCTGTGCTCACCTCTTTTTAACATTCTGCTCATCAAACGGCTGAGTGTCTGCTATGGGGCTAAAAGGAAAGAGCATGGTGGGATATAGATTTGGTCATTGCCATGTTATTTTTCATGAAGTACCTAGAGAATGGCTTCTTATAATGCCTTATAGTTTGAGATTAAAGAGCTTATTCCAAACCAGTGACAAAGAGAAGGAGGTGTAGAGACACTGAGCAGCAGGCAGACTTTGCGCTGCACTATGAAAAGATGCTCACTTTTTAAAGTGTAGACAGCTTTCTTTTGACCAAAGAAAACTGTGCATGGCAAGTCGTGGATGGTAGAATAGGAGCTGAGAAACTTGAATTTCAGTCTCCACTCTGCCTCTTAGTTCATTTTGGGAGTCTCCATTTCCCTTTCTGTAAAGTAAGAAGGTTCAGCCAGATGGGCCTTAAAGACCCTTTCCATTCAAAAAAAAAATATATACAGTTTGCATAGAGGGTAAAGTAGGAATTGAAGACAATTCAAGAGCAAAGTCTTTATAGATTTGTAGGGCATGAGTGTATACTAACCAAGCCCATGGTTATTTCCAGAGACTATGCTGAATCCGTGGGAAGGAAAGTTCGAGACCTAGGCATGGTGGTAGACTTAATTTTCCTCAACACAGAGATGTCACTGTCACAGGCCCTGGAGGATGTTGGCAGGGGGGGGTCTCCTTTTGCCATCGTCATCACCCAGCAACACCAAGTTCATCGCTCCTGTACAGTCAATATCATGTTTGGTACTCCACAAGGTACGGCTACTAGTTAGAAGTTATAGATCAGTCACAGTCAAAATGACTTCTTTTATCCCTCGATTCCTTATCCTGCATTCCTGCATAGACCCTGGCAATCAGGATCAGAAATAGAAAGAAAAGGAACTTAGAAACAATGATAATGAATGGTTTCTAATTCCGAGATATGGCCATCAAGGCCTTGGCTTTAGTAGTTTGCTAGGTAACTAAATGATATATTTGGGATGAGAGCGACCATAAGTTCTCTCGTCCTTTAGATGATACAGGTAAGTGGGTGGGGGAAGGAAGGATATAGCAAACAATACCACTCTCAGCCAGCTTGGTAAGCTGCGCCTTGTATAGTGTGGACTCATTGTACCCAACCTCCATGGTATTGAGAAGTAATTCAAAGAACCCAGAGGAAAAGTCCAGCAAGCTGGGGCTCAGCTCTAGTTCCAGCTCTACCACTTAACTGTAACTGGAAAAATCACAGAAATCTTTGGCCTACTTTTTCCCTCATCTGTGATGAGAGTTTCATTAGATCGTCCCATATAGCTTTGACATTTTTACGCTGGTGTTCTTTGTTTTAAATCTCACATTTTATGGTGCACTAGTCAAAACTCTTCTCCTCTTTAGAATATCTTCTTCATTTATGCCAGTAGTTCACAGGAGTCTGTCCCAGCTGATTGGACATTTTATACCTTGATTGAATAGTCCCCATAATGTACAGGACTATATTTGAGAGGCAGCATGGTGTAGTGGGCAGCTGGATGGTACAGTGGATAGATTGTCAAGCCTGGAATCAGGAAGACCCAAGTTCAAATCCAGCTTCAGACATTTACTAGCTGTGTGACCCTGGGCAATTCACTTAACCCTGTTTACCTCAGCTTCCTCATCTGTAAAATGAACTGGAGAAAGAAATGGCAAACCACTTCAGTATATTTGCCAAGAAAACCCCAAATGAGGTCACAAACAGTTGGACACACTTGAAGCCATTGAACAGCAACATGCTGTAGTGAGAAGAACACTGGATTTGAATCCCAGTAGCTGTGTCATTATTAGCCAAGACATTTAACTCTTTAGCCTCAGCCATCCTCAATTCTCCCAGTTGCTAATGACCTTCCCCCTCAGAACACACATAGAATTTTGTTTTGTAGCTCCATAATGCTTGTATTATATAATATTGTGTAGTATCTATGTTGCTATCTTCTACCAAACTGTAAATTCCATGAGGGCAGAGACTATCTAAACTCTACTCCCTCACTCCCACCCCAGCACAGTGCTTTGCTTTTTAATTTAGTTTGCTGTTTAGACAATAGGAAAAAGAGAGTTCAGGGGAAAAAAGATGTTAATTGGAACAGCAAGACCACTTTGATGGACTTGGTAGGAGCTAGAGCTGTGTTTTAAGGAAAGATGGAATTCAGATAAATGGAAAGAAAGAAGAGGATATTTCAAGGAGAATGAGTGAGAGCATGATGGTAAGGGAGGCAGAATTTATATGTCTTTCCCCTCATGACATTGTCTGAACTTTTCCTTTGTACTTATCTCATTCTACCTTGTATCATAGTTATTTTTGTATTTGTCCTCCAGTGGATCAGAAGCCTCTTGAGAGCAGAATGTTTTTTTAGTCAAATTTTGTTAGGTATTTTCCCCCAATTATCAAGCACTATTTTTTCTCTCTCTTCCCCCCCCCCCACAAAAAAAAGATAAAACAAAAGAAACTTCTAAAAAATATGCATAATCATGCAAAGCAAATTCCCATGTTTACCATGTTCAAAAATGTGTGTCTCTTTGGAAGCAGGATCTTTGTTGCGTCTTTGTATCTCCAGTACTTTGTACATGGCCTCTCACATAGAAGGTGCTTAATAAATTTTTTTGTTTGTGAATCCCACCCAGCCTACCTTAGAGGATAGAAAAAAAACTCTTTGTAAACTGAAATGTTAAAGAAACATTAGCAATTTTTATTTTTGTTGCATTTGAATAGTACCTTCTAAGGAACAGTTTAGGTCCCACAAAGCCACATAAGGAGGAATGAGTGGGTTAGGTTGACATTTTAATCTTAAGAGTGCAGTTAGCTAATGTAAGGAGTAAGACATTTGACTCAACTCATGGGCTAGTGGCAGGAGGGGGCTGACATCTGAGGAGGAAGGAAGAAAAGATATTTCAAAGAGTATAGAGACAGAACATTCTGCTTCTGCTCCCCTACAGATGCATTGGCCCCTGGAAAGGCCTCCTGCCTTCTTTCTACTTGCTGGCATTGATAGTGCAACTGTATATCTATTTGAAATTAGTGAGGTATAGAAAAGGAAGTTATTTATGTAACTTTGACTTTTACCATTAACCCTGAGTCAAAAAATACTGAAACCCAGTTCCTTGCAAAGTTATTTATTCTCAACCAAAGTTATCATACACCATTTCCTGGTCTCTCTTTGCTCTTTGTCTTTCCCATCACTGTAATGATTTTCTTGTTGGTTTAGGGTCAGGGAAGACAAGGTGGATACCAGCCCTGAAACTACTCAGAACTGTCAGTAGGAGGAAATAGCTCAAGTGCGTGTGTCGTTCTTTCTCGCAGAGCATCGTAATATGCCCCAAGCAGATGCCATGGTGCTGGTAGCAAGGAACTATGAACGCTACAAGACTGAATCTCGGGAGAAGGAACGAGAGGAAATCGCCAGGCAGGCAGCCAAGATGGCAGATGAGGCCATTATGCAGGAAAGGCAACGAGCAGCAGCAACCCCCATGGAAGAAGGGGTACGAGGAGGCCACCCACCTGCCATCCAGAGCCTCCTCAATCTACTGGCTGATAACAGGTACCTCACTGCTGAAGAAACAGATAAGATCATTAACTATTTACGTGAACGGAAGGAACGGCTTATAAGGAGCAGCACAGACCTTCTGCCAGGTGAGCTGTGCGGCAGGGCCAAGGTGACATTCTGATTCTGCATTGCTAATCTCCAGACTCAAATGGGAAAGGTAGCACTGACCCATATTCTGGGGGGAATGGGTCATCCAGTATAGTTAAGCAAAACAACACACATTGGCTATGTCTGAAAATGTATGCCTCATTTCACACATCTTAATCTACTGTCTTTGCCAAGAAGTGGAGATATGCTTCACCATTGTTTTTCTGATGTCATGATTGGTCACTGCATTATCAGAGTTCTGAAGTCTTTCGAGGTTGTTTTCCTTTATATTATTGTGGTTGTAGCGTAAATGGTTTTCCTGCCAACCCTGCTCTCCTTACCCTCCTTACTTATCTACATATATTCCTGATGGAAAAGAGAGCTTTGCTTTGTTATGTAACCTCCAGTTCTGATCCTTCAATTAATGTTTTTGGAAGAGACAATGTGGTGTAGTGGAAAGAGTACTGGATTTGGAATCTCGTTTCTATTATATACTCCCTTTGTGACCACATACAAGTCACTTAACTTCTCTGGACCTCAGTTTTCTTCATCTGTAAAATGAGCAGGTTGAACTTAGATGATCTCTAAGGTCCCTGCAAACTCTAAATCCTATGATCCTATGATAGAGGATGGGGCTGAGGCTGTCAATTTCTTGGGCCCACTCCAGTAATTTTCTGTGGGAACTGGGGTGCTTTCTAAAAGCAACAAAGTGGGCCAGTCCTTTGGGGAAGCTTAAGCCATAACCTTTATAGATGAATAATATAAGTGTTAAGCATACTGCACACTTTCCCCTCCCTGTGCCTCTTGACACCCCGCCCTTGCCTGGGACTTGAGCTAGAGCCCTTTGTTTTCTGTCTTTTCAGCTACTATTTCCGGCCAACCCCTTGGGGCAACTTCGGGCACTTCACTGAAATCCCAGTCCAGCCTGCCTAGTCCCCAGCCTCTCCAGAGCAGTCAGGCACTCCCTCCGGCTACACCAGCTCCAGCATCAGCCCCCACCCCACAGCAGGAGCTTCAGGCCAAAATCCTCAGCCTCTTTAATAGTGGTGCCGCCACTGCTGCTGCAGCAGCTGTTGTGGCCAACAGCAGTCCTACCCCTGCCACAGCTCCCCCAGCAGGTACACAGAACCAGAATTTTGCCACCATGGCTAACAACCAGTCTCAGCAGAGATCACAGGCCTCAGGCAACCAGCCTCCAAGTATCTTGGGACAGGGAGGCTCTGCCTGCAACGTAGGCCCCAGGCCCGGGGCTCCATCTCAAGGGCTCTTCAGCCAGTCTTCCAGTCGCCTGGCACCTGCAAGCAATGTTGCTGGCCAAAGGCCAGCGTCCTCCACATATATCAACTTTGATAATCCAAGTGTACAGAAAGCCCTGGACACCCTGATCCAGAGTGGCCCTGCCCTCTCTCACCTGGTGAGTCAAACCACAGCACAGGTGGGACGATCCCAAGCCCCCCTGGGATCCTACCAGAGGCATTACTGATGCTAATCTATCAATCCCACCCTCCCTTCATCCCCACTCCTCCCTCCTTCAACCATTTACCACATTTTTAGAGTTTTTCCAAGGGTGCTCCGTCCACCTGACCACATCCATATTGAGTGTCATGAGCCTATATCACCACCTTTCCTTCCCACACCCGGCTCTGTTGATCTCCCTTTATGGGCTGAGTTTGATAGGCTTCAAAGTTTACGGAACAGAAGAATAAGTGTCTGAGCTGAGTTGGCAATCTTAGTTCCTTGGGTTTGGGGGATGAAGAAGCTGAAGCCTGGGTTTAGCCCTTCCTTGGGCCAGCAGAAATAAGTTTGTGCCTCACTTAGTTTGGAATGTCATTTGTTCATTGTGGTCCAGAGCCATTGCCTCTACTCATTTAAACAGCCACCAGCCTCCTTAGGAAGAGGCAGCATTGAAAGGAAAGCTTGCCAATATAACACAGCACAAACCTATATTCTGCAAAGCCTACTCAGGGGAGAATCAAGAAAGCAATTGGCAAACTGGGTTTGAGTAGACACGATGTCACTGAAGTTGCTTCCTTCCAAGAAAAGAGGCAAAAGCTAGAAGGAAAGAAGCCAATTTGGGGTTTAATAAAATCTTCCCTCAGGGTTTGGGGACAGAATTGACCACAGTGTAGCCATGGCCATTTCAGCCTGTTCACGGTTTTTGCATTTAACTTAGTCATCCCCACAGACCAAATAGTTCACTCACTAACAATTTCGCCCAGATTGTGTGCCCATTCCCCAGGTCTCTGTCCTGTAACTAGCCTAGAAACTTCCCCACAGGTGGAGGGGATCAAGTGGAGGATGGTAAGGAGCCTATAACATAAGCAAATGCAATTCTAGAACCTGGCCCTAGAATTCCATTTTCTCAGAAATTTTTTTTTTTTGAGAGATTAGCTTGGAGAAACAGACTGTTCATCTCAACCCACTTGTTTGGTTTTTTGAGGAGAGGAGTTGTGGGCAAGGGATAATTTAAGGGCAATTCTAACAGCTGCAGTGCATCTTGGTTTGAACACCCAACCTTCCATTCCCAAGTTTTGATCCTGAATGAAATTGTTGGTAGGAGAGCATCTGGCTTCTGCTCTCCGTTGGCACCAAAGGAAGCTGCTCTTTCCTTAGGGAAATGCTCATTTCATCCCTCTGAGCCAAAGCCTCTGGGGCTTGGGAGCGGCCAAGAGGTTGGGCCTCTAGCTGTGCCAGGGCCTGCAGCTGTTTGAACATGGTTTAGCAAACTCAAGGTCCCTTAGATGGCAGCTTTTTATGTTCCAACCTGTTTGTGTTATATAGTGGTTTTTTTTTTCTCTTTGAAGCTCTTGTGTTGTTAATAAGATAAGAATATTACTTTTTAATTAAAGAAGAAAAATGCAAAAACGGTGTCTGTCCTATTGGATGGTTTTTAGTCTGAATATCTGAAATGGACCTATCTGGGACATCTCAACATGGAATCAAATAATGGTATTATTGATTAAATGGCTTTGAGTGTTGCATTTCATAGTATCCTTACCCTAAATGCTACCTTTCAGCTACCCAACCAACCAACCTACTCATCCATTCAGGGTCAGTTGCTCTCTTTGGCAGAATACACCAGAAGTTTTTTTTAACTTCTGGTACAGCTCACTTAATGATGAACTCTTAATAACTACCTGTAGCAAATGCCTGTTAGATAATTATATTTTATACTTAGAATTCTTGTTTCAGCAATAGTTTCTCCCAGACTCTACTCTTGTCCTTTTGGACTTCATGATTCCCTATTCTTTGTGATGATTACAGGAAGGAGTTTCCAGTGCCCAATTCCTCACCCGCCGGAACAACTTCACCATTTCACCCTGATCACTCAAAAAGCAGTTAGGATCTTAAGCTGAAATTCGCTTTAGAGATGATGATGTCCAGCCCCTTCCTCTTATGAAGGAGGAAACTGAGGCTCAAGTGGGGGGAAGGGACTTGCTTAGGTCTACACAACTAGTTTAGATCTCCCAACTTCCAGTCAAGTGCTCTTTCCACCACATCACATTCATTTCTTTGTCCAACGAGATCTAGACTGGCGAGATGGTAGAGTATCCAGAAAAGAAAGACAGCCCAATTCTGGGAAAGGGAATTAGGCCTGGGCCTTTCAGATCCTATGAAACCCATGTCAGTATGAAAGTCTGCTCACTTAAAGAAAACGGTGTTCCCCTGAACATCTCTTGCCTTGTTCCCTTTTCTTTCCAATATCAACTTGAGACGCCGCAGACCATGAAGGGTGTAATAAAATTCTTTTTATTGCATTTTGTGCAGACAAGAGTCTAAAAAATTAATACAGTAAAAGCTATAAAGCATTAAACAGGAGCATTCAACAATTGGAGAACCGACCCCTCCCTTTTAATATTGGCACAAAAAACACAAAGATAAATACTGAGAAGGAATGCTGAATACCCAAACACTTGCACAGAAAATTAAAGGCAAGCCCAAGAATAAGAATAATAAATACTCTGGTTTTGGTTTGCAACCTGTCCTATTTACAAGGTCTTTAAACTTCTTTGCATTGCCCTGCACAGAGATCTCTAAACACAAGAGCATACTAGTCACTACAAGGCTATTGAAATATTGCACTCAGAATAAAAGTCACTTGGATGGACATAAAACATCAAGCTACAGTGATTATAAAGGTAATTTAATGAATGACTTGTGGGAACATTCATAACAAATATATTGCACGTGGAGCACAGAAAAGGGAGGGGAATTTTCAGGGGTCTGAGTTTTTTGTCATCCACAGAAACTCAACCCATGGGGCTGCTGCTTACGGCTGGGATCTTAGGTCTTGCCAGCTAGGGAGTCTGGGACTAGACAATGCAGCTTAGTGCCCTGATAGATGTTGGCGCTGCCTTTTCTTCAAACCATCCTTAGGCAAAGGTCAAACAGTTTCTAGGACTGCCTTTGGCCAGGGTGACTAGGACTTCATATTTTTCAAGCTGTATGGGGCTCCTACTTCCTGGTCATTTTGTGAAATCTGACCTGGGAGCCCTAATCCATCTCCATTCCTGATCAAACTGCCTCCCCCACCCTCCATACATTTTTCTTGTGTCCCACTAAACTGTTACCTCAGGCTGGCAAGCGGGAAGGGAGGAGAGAGGGAGGTCAAACAAGACAAAGGTAGTGTTCAGATGATCTTACTAGGTTCCAAGACCCTGCTGGCTCCCAAACAAGCAAAGGAGGAAAGTACTCTCACAAGGTGGGGGGTGGGGGGGAGCGGATAGTTCGGGGGTGCTCCTGGGATGGGGAGGCACTGCAAGTCACAGAAGTCAGCGTGCAGGAGCAGAACCAGACAAACATGCAGTGCCTTCTGTTCAAAGGGGCCCTCTCTGGGGTGGAGGTATGAGGAAGGGTGGCTAGCAGGGTCAGGTCTCACAGAACCACAGCTCCATCTCTGTTAACAGGTGAGGACAGATAGGGCTGTGGAGGAGTGGTTAGGGATGTGGATGAGGCACAAGCGCCGAGAGGAAATTAATTTTGGGTGTCGGCAAGAAAAGTGAAATTCCAGAGCCAAGAGTACATTCAGTCCTCCTACCTTCCTCTGAAAGTGGAAGTCATGCAGGAGGAGAAGCACTTGGCCCCGAGGTCCGCTGCCCAGACTACCTATAGCAGGGCTCGAACAGGTTCGTATCCCCCGCGACGAGAACTTGATTAAGTGGAGGCGGGTACAAGGACCAAATCTGGAAGCTAGAGAGAGGCTAGATGCACCGCCTCTCCGGCGGGAATCTGATGCCCCTGCCCCCTCAACTTCGCAAGAAGGAAACAATCCCTCATCCCAGAATCTGCTTGGAGCAGCTCCTCCGTCTTTTATTCTGAAAACCTGGCCGGAAAGGAATTGGAGGGTGAGGAGAGGAGCAGCTGTGTCAGAGGATGGGAGTAATATTAGGAAGAGGAACGCTGAGGAGGGACACGTAGGGGGAGGTACTGGCCAGACGCGGGCAAGTCTTTGGCGAGGAGCCCAGGAAGCGGAGGCTGGAGTTGAGGCAGGGGACAAGCAAAGAACCGGCAGGACTGCCCGGGCTACTGCTCCCCAGGTGAAGGCACCGGGGCGGGAAAAGGGGAACTACAGCTCTTGCCCAAGTACATAGGGCCCTCCACTAGGAGGGAAGCACTCTAACCCCTAAGAGGCCCCGGCCCCAGGGCGAGAACGAGGGGGAGGACAGCGCGCATGTCAGCAACTGCAGCCGTAGTGGAAGCTCAAATCCGCATGAGATGAATCCAAAAAAGTTGGAGACTTCTCTTCCCTGATTACATTTTAGAAGCCGAGTGGCGCAGAGAGGTGAGAGGAAAGAGCGAAAAGGAAAAGATAAAAGGACGGGGTCGCCTGGGAGATCCACTAATACCTAATAACTAAGAAATCAGAGCTATTTCCTCGACCATTTGGGCTTAAGCACTTGGAGATCTATGTAAACCCAACCTCCTTGTCCCAGATTACTTCCCGTCTTCTGCCTCCACTCCTTGCCCCCGAGCTGGAGCGCAGCCTCTCCTGTAGGCAAGCTCAGTGCTGGCGTGGAGGAGTTAAGTTCATTGCGCTTCTAGTCACATAAATATGGTCACGTTAAAAATACACGGACTGTCTCCTGTACACTATGTACAGGGGCCCGACTCGGCCCCAGCCCCGCTCCAGACCCCCGGCACTGTCTGTCCTATGGGTTCTGGAGGGTTCTCAAGAAGGCCATGAGGGGATTGGAGAGGCCGCAGCTCTGGCTGGACGTTGGTTCGCTTCAGTGATTTCTCCAGGTGAAGGAGGAGGGGTAAAGCTGAGACTCAGGGACGGGGATTCCTGGCACAGCGACTAGCTTGAGCCGTCGAGGGTGTGCCAAGATCTGCCCCGAGGCCCCCAGTTCCCAGTGCGGTTGGGCAAGGGAAGTAGTAGCCTCCACCCAATCTAAGCAGCACAGTCGATTTCTTCTTGTCCCCAGAGCTTCAGCGTCTCCTTAGTTTGGGCAGGGGCAGAGATATAAAAATGGGGAGAGGGGCCGGCTCAATCTCTCTCTCTCGGGGCCCAGCCCCAGATAAGGGGAAGCTGGAAGCAAGTCGAGTCCTCTTTCAGGGAGAGCCAAAGCTCCTGGGTTCAGAGTCCTGCGTCCTGGGGTTGGGCAGCGAGAGGGAGCTTGGGACGCGGGCAGGGTAAGGGAGTCTATGTAAACGGCGGTGGCGGCAGGGACGGCGCAGACGGAGATCCAGTGGTCCAGGGCAGCTGGGCCCCAAGAGCCCGGGAGGGCGTTCCTGCTCTCAGGAGTAGATGGTGATGACCTCACGGCCACCACCGCGCACTAACATCACCCGGTCTAGGTGCTCTGTGAGGACCTCGAGGAATTCCATGTCTGTGAGCAGGTTCGTCAAGGAGAAAGGCCGACGACGACGGTCGCTCAGAGAGCCAGGTTCCCCCTCCCACCTCAATCCCTTCGCTCTCCATCAGCTTTCCCAGAACTGCGGGGGCAAAAAGGATCGCCACTGCCCACCAGGGGTCGCCAAGGCTGCTCCAGAGCGCCCGTGTCTCTGTCCGTGGTGCTGAACCTTAATGCCCCTCGTGGACCGAAGGGAACTGCAATGAGCAGCACTGGGGACAGACCCCATGACCCAAATCCAATCCCTTGTCGATCCCTGAGTACCTAGCCTAGCCCCCAACCCAGCGCCCCGGCCCTATTTGTCCACCAGGATACAGTTCTCGTCGCCCTTGCGGTTACGTGGCGGCCCCGGCATATTGAGAAGCACCAGCTTGGCGTCCTGCGACTTCTTTACGATGGCCTCATTCAGCCTCACAGCTGTGTGCATGCGTCTCACGTTGGACTGGTTCCTGAGGGTACCCAGGAATCGGTATATGAGCACCAGAAAAAACAGGAAGGGCCTCCCCACCCAAGCCCCTGTCAGGATTTCCCACGGTTAGGGTAAGAGGGGCTAGGGCCCAATAGCACATGTTGGGTACCCTAAGGAGAGGAGCCCCCCAGGAGAGGCTGAGTTGGGCACTTTGGGTGTTAGAATGGCTAGGGGAGCAAGGACCCTGACCAACCCAAAAAAGAAAGAGGAAAGGGCTCTCAGAACTTACAAATTCTCCCACTCACTTCAGGCAGCACAAAAGAAACAAGAAGTAGGAAGAGGAAGAGGGAAAGAAGGAAAGGAGAGGTTGTCAGAGCACGGACAGGGAGAGGACAATGTGTTTATGAAGCCACCAGCCCCAGCCTTGAGAAGAATGTTCAAGCTTCCTCGATGAAACTTCCTCTTCCCCCTAACACTAGACTTCCTATCTTCAACAACTCTTTGGCTTGATACCTTAATACCTCACATCTTTACAGCACTTCAAATTTTACAAAGCTCTTTCCTCACAACAACCCCTTTTTAAAAATTAGGAAACTGATTCTCAGAAAGGTTGTGACTTTCCCATGGTCACACAGCTAGTAAGCCAGGCTTTGAACTCAGGTCTCCTCACTCCAAAACCAGCAATCTTTCTTAAGTACCTGTAGCTTAGATCCTCAGAAGGGTGAGGCCACCATCCCCCCAGTCCCTGAACCTTGTTGCCCCACCCAGATTCCCAGACTTGTCCATACGGCTTCATGCTGAAGAAATCCTTGATTCCCTCAGATGAGACTGGGCTGGGTCCTTTGTTTTTCTCAGCCACCACCTTGTCTTTAGTCCAAGTGAGATGCACCTTCTCAGGAGCAGCCTCTCCTCCTTCAGGCTCCTCCCCAGGGGATGGAGAGCTGCTAGGGAAGCTAGGTGCACTTTGGTCATGGATCAGCTGCACCTAGTTGGAGATAGGGGATAGGCGACCCCCTGAGTCCTTTCTACCACACCTTCTAAGGCCTGCCTCCTGCCACTTCTCTCCTCCTTACCTCCTCTTCTGGCTTCTCTTCACTGTCCCCTGGAGACTCCTCAGGGACATTGAGCCGAAGTCGAGTGTTAGCTGGGTTCTTCCTCCGAATTGAGCCCCGGGACTCATCTGTAATGCTTTGAATCTGGTGATTAACCACAGATATGCTTATGTGCTAAGGGCCTAGGCCTCAAACTCCAAGGATACCTAGCACCAATACCCTATCATTCCTCATTCAACCCATTACTCACACTCGATTAGAGCACTCTAAATCCATACCCTTAGAGACAAATTACACAAAACTCATCACTGGCAGCCCACAGGCATCCAATGCCCATACATTAGCCACTCTAGTAAAACCCTACACTCACACTCCAAAAGGATCCAGTTATCATTATTAGAAGAGAACCAAACACCAATACCTCATAACTCACACTTTGGGAGAACCTGCTATCCAACATCCCATGTGCCAAGGCTACTTAGAATCCAAACCAGTCTTGACCCTTTCTGTACCCTTTCAGTTGTCAAGGCCAACTTTGTATGCTGTTGGTGCATGCCCAGTGCTGAAAGCAGCATCTAAATGGTTGGGAATACTTGAGTGTGGGTAGTAGTAGAGAAGTCTAGAGAAAGTTGGAGTCTAGAGATTTGGAAAACCCATACAAAAGGCTAATGATATCCAATGGGCAGCAGTGAGAAAAAAAGGATCATTAGAGGCCCTAGTACCTCTCTCAGAATGGTTCTGACCATACTTATAGGCCATGCCCCACCTCCTCACCTCTCGCTCTCTCTCATTCTTGGTCAGATGCATTTGCTTGAGTATCTGTGAGCGTTGTTCCATCACCAGTGTCTTCTCATAGGTGTAGGCAGAGATGTCACTCTCATGCTGCCAGGCAATACAAAAAGAAGGACAAAGATTGAGATGAAAGTGAGAACTATGTTCTTGGGCAGAGCATATGGAGGGGCTCCAGTCCCTGAAGCTCCTCTCCTCATAAAAAAAAATTAACAGGTTAATGTTCCCCCATATACACACACTTATGGTGGACTAGAAGAAATTTAAATTTGTTCAGGTGAGGATGGGAGAGTTCTTAATGGAAGGGATTGTGTCTTTGCTACTCTTTTAATAGAACATCTGTTCCTGGGCAAAAGACACCCGTAGGGCATGATTTCAGGGCACAAGGAAGCCCTGCTCCCACTTTACCCTAAAATATGTCTGCAACATATGACTAAAGTTATCCCATTAGAATTTCATTCCTTTGAATTCAGCATTTCCTTCCTTCCTGGGTTGCCTTCTTTCCTGGATTAAGGATTACCCTCTCATGAATCCTCAGTTAAAAGTATCTATAGTGGAGGCTCTTGAGTAACAAGTTGCCCTGTTAGTTCCATAAGAGGCCCTGTCAGCCAGATAAGGAACGAGTCTGTTTGTACCTGTACTCTGACCAATTTCATTAATGAACCTCAGCACCAGGACCAATAGATCATTACTAGCATTTGAGGAGAGGGTAAAAGCCCTAAAACTCTCATAATTTACTCTACCTCTCTACCCTCCCCACTCCCACCCCTGCCACCAACACAGGTATATTTGCTTCCCAAAGCACAAAGACAACTCCCACTGGGAACTCCTCTCCTGACCTGTTGACTGAATTAGGCACTCCCACCCTTTATAGGGCTTGCTGCTACCCAACTTCCCTCCACCTCCCATCTTCCATATCATCATCATGCATGATCCATTTTCTCTTGCTCTCAACTGCATCCCCTCAAAGCCAGGCTTTTCTAGCCCTGCAAGGTGAAAATTCACCAATCTCATAAACTCATTGTACTAATTTACTAATGGAAAGGGCTATAGGAGCTCCCCAGGGCCCTCTCTCCAGTTCCTAAGCCACACAAAAAAATCATTCTAAAGAGGTACCTTCTGGAGACATTATTATTTACCCTTTCTATAATACTATATTAACTTGTATAAATTGAATAAAAATAAGAAAATAGATGAACAAAATACAAATTGGATTAGTGTAAAAATCTCTCTGGCACCAATATTATATATGCAACATATATTGATTATTTATATAAGATAGCTTTATCGTTCTTATCGCCTTTCACCTGGAATGCTGCAATAGCCTTCTAATTGAACTCATGCCTCTAATTGGACCTTACAGCTGCCAAAGCAATTTTTACTAAAGCACAGGTCTCACCATGTCACACACACTCCACTCAATAAACTCCAAAGGTTCACAGTTACCTCTAGGATCAAATATAAACTCTTCTATTTGACATTTAAAGTTCTTCATAACCTGCTCCTGTCCTATCTTTATAATATTTTAAAACATTACTTCCCTCCATGCATTCTACAGTCCAGCTGTGCTTGCCTCTAGTTCATCATACCCAATTATCCATCTCCTATCTCTGCGCTTTTGTCCTAGCTCTCCTTAATGCCTGGAATGATCTCCTTCCTCATCTCAGACCTTTATAATACCTGGATTTTCTTAGGACTCAGCTCAATAGCTGTCTTCCAGGAGTTCCTACACTTGCTAATGTCTTCTTCTCTAAAGCTACTTTCCATATATTCTGTATTATCTTATGTGTATTAACTTATATATTTTCTCTCCCATTAGAATATAAGTTCCTTGAGGGTAAGGAATGTTTTTGCTTGTTCTTTATAATTCCCAATACTTATCACAGTGACCATCACATAGCAAACACTTGATAACTGCTTATTGATTCATTATAAAAAACACACATATATACCCAAAATTCTAAAAAAAAAAGTTATATTCTAAGAATATTACAAAAATGTCTTCATTCCCTTAAAAGGTTGCTGACAAAATGCAAATCCCCACCATTCCCAGAAGCTAGAACAATGCTGGGCACATAGTAGGCACTTATTGAATTAATTTAAGTAAACAAATATGTGAATGAAGAAATAGCTATGAATGGAAAAGTGAATGAATGAATAGACAATTGAATGAGTAGGTGGATGGATGAGTGGATGAATGAATGGATTAATGGATGAATGAGTGGGTAAATGAATGAACTGAAATAAATTAAGTAGATGAATGAATGAATGAACAGATCAAAGAATGAATGAACAGATCAAAAAAGGAATGAAATAGGAAGGAATAAAGGTGTATGCACATGGATTGGATGATATATAGGGGAAAGGCCAGAGAGCCACAGGCTAATGGAAGAGGGGACTACCCATAGAGTCATGTGAATGAGGGGGTCAAACAAGGAGGACTTTCCCTCACCATCTCCACCACCTCCACCTCTGCTGTAATTCGAAGGTGGTAAAGAAAAGTTGTCAGGTCCTTCTTCATCTGGATGCTATTGTCATCCATCTGTGCCACAGTGAAAATGCGCATCTTGCACTTGCGCCAGACCTGAGGGTGGGGGATGGGGAGTGAGGAGACATAATTCAGAGATGATGAGATACCTCCTAGAGGGAGACATTGGAAGAGATGCCCAGGCTCCCACACCATGGGGCAGAAAAGGGAGTTATGGGTAAAATTCAGTGGCAAAAGGAATCCCTGTCTTGATCCCACCTAACTAAAAATATCTCTCAGATTTATGCCTAAGTTTCCCCCACTTATAGCTCCATTACTTTAAGCATTCTCAACAGGATCCTTTGGAGAGGCACTTAGGATTAGTAGGAAGAACAAAGGACTAGAGGTTAAGAGACTTCTAGTCCTGGCTCTGCCAAATACTTTAATCAGATACACCCTATTGCAATTATCTTGATAATTGCTTTAATTTGGGCAAGTAAATTGCCATTACTGGGCCTCAGCTTTCTTGTCTGTTAAAAGAGATATTTGGTCTTGACTAGAGGTTCATTAAGGGTCCTTTCCATCACTGACATTGTATTCAATGGGTCCTCCTAATTTGGGCATCTTATAATCTAAGGTCCCTTCCAAATCCAATTTCTATAACTATCTATATATTTATCAGCTACTTTCCTAAGAGGAGTCCTCAGGAGATCTCTGGGCACCTGGAAGAATAAAGAGATACTAAAAGGGCAGAAAGGAGGCATGGAAGTATGACTGAAAGAAGGAGATACAGCTCAATTTCTCCTCCTTTGAAATATTTTTTTTCCAGTTTCCAAATTCCCTGCTTCACTATCTAGCCCATTTTTCAACCCCCACACATCATCTCTTCTTCTATACCCCAGCACCCCCTACCTCATCACCATAAACACAGACCTTGTGGTGCTTCAACAGGAAAGGCAGTAGCATGAGCATGCCACCATCATGCACAATCCACCAGACATCAATGCTGCCCTCAGAAAAGCGCTCAGGATTCCCAGGGAACATGGATACGTTCTTGGTGACGAGCAGTGCCAAATGTCCAGCTGTGGTCTCCCGAACCAGCTCTGAGATGACAGTATCGACGTGAGCCTCGGGCCTGGGGCTCTGAAGGCTGAGTGCCCTCCTCCCTCTGAATCCCATAGATTGTTACCTTCCCCTCCAAATATAACTATATTGATCACAGTTCCCTTGGAGCTTCCCCTCCAAATATGACTATATTGATCACTGTTCCCTTGGAGCCTGCTTCCAGCGTGCTCAACCAGAGCACTAAACCAGGGGTCAGAAGAAGCCTGGAGTTCCAGTTCCAGGTCCAGGATTTATTTACTCTGTGGCCTTGAGTGGAACATTTAACCCCCCCTGTAGCTCAATTTCTCCTTATACAAAATGAGAATAACAATCCCTGCCCTAGAAGGCTTGTTGTGAGGCTAAAATGAGAGCCATATGAAAGCTCTTTGCAAAGTATGATAAACAGGATTGTTCAGCATCTGTGAGCTATATTTATTTGCCTTCAGCCTAGTGTATCCCATGTCCACTGTGCCTTGTAAATCATCCCCTGAGGCACAAAGACAAAGATAGAAAAGCAGAAGGAAGAATAGTAATAACTGACATTTATATTTCTCTTTAAGGTTTGAAAAGCATACATTATCTTGTCAGAACCTCACAACTGTCCTGTGAGATCGGCACTACAAGCATCATTACTCTCATTTTATATACAAAGAAACCGAAGCTTGCTTATGGTCACAAAGTTAGTTAATATTAGTGGTAAAATTTGAACCCAGGTCTCCTAGACCTCAAATCCAGTGCCTTATCTTCTATACCACACTGTCTCAAAGAGACACAGCAGTAGAAGCAGGAAGACAGAAGGAGGCAAATAGAGAAAAACAGAGACAGAGACACAGGACAAACAAGGAAATTAGGGGTAGAGATAGAAACAGATAGAAATGGACAGAGAGAGAGAAGACTTCGATGGGAACCAAAAGACCAAGAGACAGTCTTGGAGAGAGAAACAGAGATGATGACAGACAGAAATAGAGCTGGTCCCAAAAAAGAACATGCTTTGTGTTTCCTTCCCTGACACAGGGCCCACTCCGAGTGCCCCTTCCAAAAGACCCCCTTACCAATGAAGTTCCTCCAGGTCTGGTGGTCCTCCTTCTGGCGCCAGTTCCGGGGCCAACCAACTAGCACAGTGTTATGCTGTAGGCCCCCAAGTCCCCCTGACTGGATGAGGTGTGATACCCCATCCCGAAGGTTAGAAGAGATTACCACCTGGCAGAAACCCTTCACCTTTTCAGCCTCCATCAGTCGTCGAATAGACTTGGGAAGATGAGAGGGGACACAATGGACAAAAAATAAAATCAGAAGCAGCTGAAGCCTTTAGCTCCAGCTTCCTCAGTTCCTCTGACAGATAAATACCAAAAGCCCATTGGAGCAACAGCCAAAGTTATCAGGCTACAGAAGGAACCAGGAACCCTATTGCACATGGCCTCCATCCTTCCCTCTACAACTCATCTTCACCACTCCTAGCCTCATCCCTGAGAACATCGGGGCATCCCAGCCTGAGTGGACCTCTAAACTCGTGAACACAATGGTACAATGGGAAAAACCCAGACTAGCAATCAGTAGGTCTAAATATGAGTCCCATCTCTTCCTCTAACTCTGTGACCTTGAACAAATCATGTGACCCTCTAGGTATTTTGCAGGTATCTTCACCTGCAAAAATGAAGAAGCTGGACTGGATTATGTCTAAGGTTCCTTCCAACTTTAACTTTCTATGATGCTATTTTGAAAAAAGTGAGTATGGAAGTAGGAAGAGGACTGGGTTTTTACTCGGAAGATCCAGATTCGATTTCTGATTCTGTCATTAATTTGCCATTTTGGGCTAGTCTCTTCCCACAATCTAGGCTTCGGTTTTCTCCTATGCACAATTAGGGGGATTAGATCATCTCTGATCTCTAAGGTTCCTTCCAGCTTTTATAGTACAATAATCTCTGGGTGGGAGTGGTTCAAGCTAATCCTCCAAGGCCTTCCAACTCTCAATCCTATGATACTTTGATACCTCTTCTGCCCGCTGGGCCTGGGGATGGTTGTCCAAGAAGGTGCCCTCCAGCACAGAGCCCACAATGGTCAGACCCTTCCCAGCCTTGAGTTGGGAGGTCAATGAGAGAAGCTGTGGATGCACCACATTCTGGTCCTGGTCCACTCGAACAAGCACAAGCAGCTGGGGCCTGGAATGAGAATCAGGGTTGAGGGGAGAGAGAATATTATGATGAGAAACAGGTTCAAGGCCATCGGGGAATAAACAGCAAGAAAGAACCTGCAGGGTATTAGGCATGAGACATAGATCTGGGTTTTGACCAAGGGGAGATGGATCTTAAAGAACCATGGACAAGGAGGGAGCTAAGAGAACTAGGTGCTACTCCTAGTTCTCTTACTAACTTACTGTATCACCTTGGAGAAGTCATTTCCCATCTTCTTACATCTTACTGTTCTCTTACTCTGTTCCACACAGCGCTACATCTCCTGCCTCTGAGCATTCTATCTATCTGGCTGTCTCTCACACCTGCAATGCTCTCCCTCCTCATCTCCACCTTCTGTCATTCATGGTTTTCTTCAGGTCTCATCTAAAGTCCCACCTGCAAGTCTGCAACAAGCCTTTCCCAGTCCTTCTTAACCTTAGTACCTTCACTCAGAGACTACCCCCAGCTTATCCTGTATATACCTTGTTTGTACACAGTTGTTTAAATGTTGTCTCTACCATCAGACTGTGAGCTCCTTGAGAGAAGAGACTGTTTTTTGCCTTCCTTTGTATCCTCATGTGCCTGGCACATAGTAGGCCCTTAATTAATCCTAGTTAACTCAGTATCTGACTTCTCATCTTAGCTTCATTTTTCTTGTGTGTAAAATGAAAGCACTGGAGATGGTTTCTAAGGTCCCTCACGAGTCTGACATCCTATGTTCTAAGGTCCTTTGCATCTCTAATATTCAACGAGTCAGTGAGAATCCAGTACATGGTATCTATTGGGGGTTTGGGGAATGGAGAGAAGAGCTTTGGGAACAAGTGAAAAAGTAGAAATTCACTCAGTTTTAGGGTAGAGAGTCAGTTCTCCAACATGGAAAATCGTTTGAAGAGGACTTATTGAATAGAAATGGAGTGGAATGGATGTGAGAATAAGCAGAGCAAGCTGAAGGGGTCAGGTTCAAGGAGCTTTCTCCCTCCTCCCATACCCCTGCTACTCACCTCCAGTTTTTGGTGTGGGGAGGGCCTTCTTCTAGCCTCAACAGAGCATATCGGGCAGCACTGAGGGATAGTCCTCTAATCCCATCACCCCACTCCTTCTCTGCCCTAAGGTCAAAGGAGGTATAGAAAGGCAGGAATCAAGGGGACCTGATAGACCTAGAATTCTCTGAATTCAGGGGTTAGAGGTTGTAGGGGCTGAGATGCTCAACCTCAAATTCTCCTCAGAGAATTGAGAGAGGGAAGGAAAGAAGGAAGGAAGGAAAGAAGGAAGGAAGGAAGGAAGGAAGGAAGGAAGGAAGGAAGGAAGGAAGGAAGGAAGGAAGGAAGGAAGGAAGGAAGGAAGGAAGGAAG
>CM053625.1:116630166-116682818 GCA_028646595.1 Phalanger gymnotis | reverse complement strand
AGGAAGGAAGGAGGGAGGGAGAAAGGGATCATCTCATTTTTCCTTTACTTTTCCAACCCAAACCTATCCATTCTCTCTACCATTTCCCTCACCCAATACCCTCTCCCCAACACTCTTCATTTCTCATATCTCCAATTTCATCCAGTTTTTTTCCTTTGCTCCAATGCCATCCCAGTTCCCTCTATCACCCCCAACATCTTCTAGTTCCTTCTCCTTATCCCTTCCCTCACCCCAAACTTCAGTCATCACTCACCCTCGGTATTCAATGTATTTGTAGATGAGGCCAGCAATGAGCATGGCAACCAGGGCATAGTACCAGGAGCATATGAACATGAGAGCCAAGCAGAGGCTCATACCCAGAAAGGAAAGGGTCCTGAAAAAACAGAAGACAAGGCCAGGGAGTAAGTACCAACTTTGCCCCCTCCAACCTACTGATTCCCTGAGCAGGGGCTCTACCTAAGGGCTGTGAAGGGCCTAGGATGTCCCCAGAGGATATAATATGATAGCCAAGGTTCCAAGACCATTCCCGGATGCTACAGGGCAGGTAGGAAGAGCTCTGGGACAAGAATCCTGAACCTTCTCTAGTGGGTAAGAGGGACCCTAGGGAATGTTTCTCTGGGGAAAATCTATATGTCCCTTCATCATACACATAGCTTGGTGAAAAAAATGTTATAGTGGCAACTCAGGTCATCTGATAGGATCTTATGGAAGGATAGAACTCAGCCTATCTACTTTACCACTTTAAGGGCTAGTTTCATTTTGGCATTTTCATCACTGGGAAATGGGGAAAGAAACCACCTCCTAACCTATTGCTTGGTTTCAGGGCTGATGCTGGGATCTCTTGAGTATCTTAGGAACAGTTTTACCCAGACAGCCCTCATCCTCAGCCTACGACAGGTTCATTTGAGTTAGGGCAGGGGCCAACTACAAGATTCAGCCCCTCTAGTTCTGCAAATGAAGAAGGCAGTTAGGATGGAGGATGCACAAAGACAGGAGAAATTAAGGAAGAATTAAGGAATGGGGTCTCCCAGATACCCCAAGTGTTAGGAAGCAGTGAGGCAGCTTCTTAAAAACTGACCAGAAGAATTTACAAGAAAGCAGGCTATGGAAGAGTCAATGGGTAAAAATGAATAGAAAAACCCCCTGCTTAGAGTATAGAGTCCTTCTTCAGAATCTTTCTTTCCCTCGGAGAGTTCTAAAGCTAATCAACAAGGATGGGGAGAGCTCTATGTGGTGGTGGGGATTTGAGGGTCCAGGCCCAGAGTGCACACCAGTGATAGTAGCGGAAACGGGGCCTCCAGTTGGGTGTCCTCAGTAGCGTCTGCACTGCACAGGCCAGGTTCACAAACATGTAGCACATCAGAAAGAACCTAGAGCAGAGAAAGGGCATGAAAGACACAGAGACAGAGACAGGCTTGTTCTCAGAATGCAGAATCAGCAGCAGGGGAAAAATTGCAGTCATGAAGATTTCAGCTCGTTTAAGGAAAAGTCTCCTAACAATTAGAGCCATCCCAAAGTGGGATGGGCCATCTTGGAAGGTAGTGGTTTTCCCCTCATTGGTGGATTCTACAGGGTGTCCCTAAAGTCTGGACACATAGGCAAAAATGCATATTTTGAAATATTTGGAATATTAACAGACCTTAGACCCCTTGACTTCTTTTTCTGGGGTATGCTAAAGGAGAAGGTGTACTCAATGAAAATCACAGATGCAACATACTTGATTGAATGCATAAAGAGTGAATGTGCTAAAACTGACAGCAATGTGGAGTTATTGCATCATGTTCACATGAATCTTGCAAAGCACATCAACCTTTGCATCACAAATGATGGAAATCATATTGAAGACGTTATTTGTTAATATTCCAATTAAATAAAATATTGTTGAAAATTTCTTCATTTCATTTCTTGAAAATATGCATTTTTGCTGATGTGTCCAGACTTTAGGAACACCCTGTAGAAAAGAATGGATTTGTAGACTGGATTCTTGTTCAGGTATGGATTGGCTTCTGATGTCCCTTCCAGCTCTTAACTTCTGTGATGGAGCAGAGACAGAAACAGAAACTGCCCCATTGAGACATTTTGGTGCAAAGAAGATAGTCCTGGCTTGGGTATCAAGAGACCTGGATTTTAGTTCCAGACAGGCCACCAGCTCTCTGCGTGACCTCAGGCAAGTCATTTTCCCTCTCTCAGCCTCAGTTTTCTCCTTTGTAAAAGGAAGGGGGTTGGACTAGGTGAGTTCTGAAATCCATCCTAGCTTTAATATTCTGTAATTCTATGGTGAAATGAACAGAGAGGACAAAAACACAAAAATGGGACAGAGACCTAAAGACCTAGGAAAGACATGGAAACTCAAACTCAGAGAATGGGTAGGAGTTGTCCAGGGTGGGTGGGTGGGAACCATGGTCCAGGACCAAATAGGGCATTATGGACTCAAGTTCTGACTTCTTTTGAGCAATGCAATAAAATTCCAGTAGAATGGAATAATATAGATGCCCTCTTAGAATTGTGAAGGAGAGCAACCTTAAGATATATTGAAAGGGGTATAAGGACATGCTGACTGTTGCATCAGGATTCACAGAGGAAGAGGAAGGGAAGACTCCACATGAACAAAATGGAAGGGAGAAAGATCGATGTGGAAATATTAGGAAGAGAGAAGCCCACATGGAAAGTATGGATGAAGGGATAATGTCTTTTGCTTGATTGTATTTATTTGTTACAAAGGGAGGCTCTATTCAGGAAATGGATAATTGAGAATGATATTGATATTGAAAAAATGATACTGAAAATGATATTGAATATTATTGAAAAAAGTATCATCAAAAATATTTAAAAAGAAAAAAAAGATGAGAGAGAAAAGGGCCTCACATGAAAAAAATGAAAGGAGAAGGGAACCCACTTCAACAAGAATGGGGGAAAGGGAGTTACGTAGAGATAAATAAGAGAGTGGCAGGGCCCCTAAATGAAGACAATGAGGGAAAAGAAGAAGATGGGAGACTCACATTGAGAGAATGGGGGCCACCTCATCTAGGGAGGCAATGAGGATACCAATCTCGCAGATACAGGCAGTCAGGAGTAGGGCCCATGTTGGCTCCCCATTGGCTTTGCCATGGCCAAAAACCTGAGGATAGAACATCAATCATGTTAAGACTGAGACAGAGAAAATAGGGTCTTCGCATCCCTCTCCCTTAACCGTCAGATCCAGGAAAGCAGAAACTCTGGAGTAGGAATGGGCTGGGGAGGCAAATTATGTATTATCCCCATCCAAGCCTTCCCTGATAAGACCCTGGGCACCAAATCCTTTCCAGCTACAGGGCCATCCCTAAGGTGTGCATATGGTATCTCTAGGAAGAATAATCGACCCAGTGCATACTGAGAGGGGTGATTTGGGGGTATGAGAAGGCCTGAAGACATCTCCAAAGAGCATGAGATATTCAGGTTATGGGCAAGGGGGACTCCCAAAGTTATTCCCAAGGAATAGGAAAGGAACTAGAGTATGGAACTCAGGGTAGCCCCTAGGGAGTGGAGAACTTGGGGATTTTAGGGGAGTGTGGCCTAGGACAGCCAGTAGGGGGTGTGAGGTGGACTGCACTGTCACTATCTAGGGACCACAACAAGGTCTATTGAGACCTATAGAGACCAAGGTCTGTAGAGACAAGGTCTATATATGTATAAGCCTTAGGTCTTGTACACCAACATGAGCTGGGGAGCTACCTCCTTTTTCCTCCACCCCCGTCCCTGTTTAGCCGTCCAGAAGCATCCAGCAGATATGGGCAGGCTTCAGAGCAAATAAGCCTCCAAAGCATGGAGCCCAGAATCACTTTGATTTGCCCTAGAAATGACCCTGCTCCCCAAAAGATGATATTGCCCATGAGTTCTGGGCACCAATGTTACACGCCCCTCCTTTACTTCCTACACATACACAAACACCCTACCTCCCCCCTAAATCACTTGTCACTGACCCTCAAGAAGGGCACAATGCCATCCCGGGAGATGGCCTGAAGGAGGCGAGGGGCTCCCGTGAGACTCTGCAGCCCAGCACCGCAAGTGGAGAAGAAGGAACCAATGACGATGACCCATGGGGAGGGCCAAGCCAGGGTACCCACCACCAGGTTCCCGTTCACTGCTTCACCAAACCTGGGGAAAGGCATTTCTCGGTCAGGGGCTCCACTGATATGAGTGGCACTCAATTAACTCTGCTCATGCCCTCCACTTGACCCTCCCATAGTCTAAGATAACAGGTACTTCTCTTTCAAGGATCTTTCAGGTCCCTTCTAGCTCTGAGTTCTAGGAGCTCATGCATCTATGAGGGCATCCTATGTATCCAGCCCTAGACTCGATGCTATGGGTAATCACAGAGAATCCTAACACATGGTCCCTGTCCTTGGAGAGTTCATAGTCTATTTTCGGAGCAAAGAGGCACACCTGTGAAAGAGCTGGAGACCTACATATGAGTAAGAGCTGAGTGATAGAGTGAATGTGTGTTATAAGAGCTCAGAGGAGCAAGGTATCATTGTGAGCAGTCAAGGAAGGCTTCTTGGAGGAGGAGAGAATTTCACTGTGGGTAATGTTTGAATAATTGAGAAGGAGGTACTGGCAGAGAAGCAAAGCTATGAGTGGCAATATCTAAGGCAGGAAATTGTGAGGAGGTGAGCCTGGTTGGAACAGAAGACTCATGTTGAAAACGCATCAGAGAGGAGTTTGGAGCAGATTGTGAAAGGACTTAGAATACCAGGTTAAGAGTTTGGATTTTGTCCTAAAGACAATAGTCATTGTAAGTTCCTGATCAGCAAAATGATATTTTCATCCAGTAGTATTTTAATCTTGGTCTAGTGGCAGATGCACATAGAGTAATTTCACCCTCTCCCTTCAGTCCCTCCTCCCCCATCCTTTCTGAGTATTTGGCTTCCCTAAAGTCCCCATCATCCTGCTTACTTGTCCCTCAGGACGACTCCCTCAATGCAGGCTCCAAACAGGACTACAGAGCTGATGTCTTTGGATGGCAGAGTGAAGGAGAATGCATGCGGGATGACAAAAAGATACCAGACCCCTAACTCTAGCCTAGAACACACACACACACACACACACACACACACACCCATCCTCTACTCAACCACTTCACATAACTTAGTTTGGGATTTTGGAGGACTCAACAAACCAGGGGTGCCCCTAACCAGGCCAGGGCTGGTACTCAGGAAACAGATTTTAGTCCTGGAACTACCACTAATTTGTGTGATGCTAAACAAGTCACTTTCCTTCAGGGGTCTCATTCTCTTCCTATGTGAAATGAAGACATTGGACTACTAGACAATCCCTAAGATCTTGACCTAGCATTCTATGGTCTAAAGTCTCTTTCAGCTCTGATGTTTTATGAGTCTAAGGATACAGACAGCAGAAGTGGTAGCGATAGCCAAGATGGTACCAGTAGGGATGGACTTCTGGGCATCACGAAGGTCCCCTGAGCGATTGGAACCAGCCATTATCCCTGTGGGCAGAGCAATATAGCTGGAGCCAGGGCCAGAACCAGGAGAGTAAGGGACAATCCAGAGAGCAGGGCATGGACGCAAACACATCATCTCCCTCATCCCCAGTTCCTGCCTCTCCCTCCTCCCCTTCACCTGTGACTGAGGGGAAATAGATGCCGACCAGGAGGGTGAAATAGGAGGTCATGTCGCTGAAGACATAGGGCTGATCCATGTTGACAGGAGTTGCCTCAGGCAGGGATATGGAGGGCATCCCCTGCTTTTCTACGATCACACCTTTGGTCAGGTAAGTGCTCCAAAGGTTTTCTGTGGAGAGATGGGGACTAGGTCAGGACAGTCAGGATAAAAGATCAAAGGTCAGAGTCTCTTTGGCAGGGGAAGGGAGGAAGTCCATAGTTTTCTTATCTAGAATCTTTTCCTTAAAGAAATCCATTCTTATAGGTTCAGCTCAACAAAGTGTTCCTTAATTGCAACCCTATCAAGGAGAAGGAATCAATCTCTTCTTTGCCTGTCTCATAACTACTTTATTCTTGTCTTATATGCTTACTTATATTCTAATTCAGACTGTAGTTATCTGTATATAATAAGCTTTATCGGGGCAGCTAGGTGGCACAGTGAGTCAGGAGGCCTTGGAGTAAGGAGGACCTAAGTTCAAATCCGGCCTCAGACATTTGACACACTTAGTAGCTGTGTGACCTTGGGCAAGTCCCTTAACCCCAATTGCCCTGCCTTCCCCCCTCCAAAATAAAAAAAGTAAATATAATAAGCTTTATCCTTTCTACTACATTATAAATTCTTTGGTGTCAGGGACCATGTCTTATTTATCTTCACATCTTTCCCAACAGGGAACACAGAATTTTGCGCACAGTGGATATTTGTTTAATAAATATTTGATGATTGAATGGGGGGGAAAACAAACATGTATATAACACCTACTAGGTGCCAGGCACTGTGCTAAGCACTTTATAATAAGGACTTTTTGACCTCATTTGATCCTTACAGCAACCCTTGGAAGTAGTCACACAGCTAAGTAAGTGTGTCAGGTGTCTGATGCCATATTTGAACTCAGGTCCTCCTGACTCCAGGGCTGGTGCTCTACCCACTGTGCCACCTAGCTGCCCCTGTAGGTGCTATTATTATCCCCCATTTTACAAATGAGGAGGCTAGTAAGTGTCAGAGACTGGATTTGAATTCAGGTCTCCCTGACTCCAGGCCCAGCACTCTGCACAGTGTGTCATCGCTCAATTGATCCCCTTTGTCTCCGGAGTGCTCCTCCTAAGGTTTCAGAGCTTTTCAAGAACCCTGATTCTAGAATAATATACTCATAAGAATACCTCCCATTTCTTAAGCACTAATAGGTTCATAGAACTCTTTCCTAACAGTCTTGTGAGATAAGTGGAACAAGGGATATTATCCATATTTTACAGCTAAGGAAACAGGAGCAGTACCTTTCATTTTACATTCTCAGAGAGGGGACTGGAGCTGCCCAAAATTTTAGAACTAGTTTCAGATTGGAACCCAAGTGTGTTCTAACCTGAGTTCAGGACTCTTTCCATTGTACCTGGATGTTTCTGGACATTAGTATAAGTACTGTTGTGACCATTTCACAGGTGAGAAAGTGAGGCTTGGATGACTTGCCTTCTCTTCTCTCGCCTTTCCCCACCCCATAACCCCCAAGAGAGTAAGCAGTGTACCAGGAGTGAATTCAGGCAGAAAGCCTTCAGGGCTTTTTTCTCTGTACCACAGCTGCCTTAAAACCTCCTGCCTCCACAATTCCCTATCCTTGCTCCATCATCCCCAGGGAAAACTTGCCCCAGCTCATCAATTTCCCCTTTGATTCTCATCCCCTTAGTTTCCATACCTTTGATCAGGCCGCTGGCTGCACCAGGGATGCCTTGGATCTCGGTGACATTGTTAAGGGTGAAATATTCATCACAGGTGGCATTGAGGAATCGGGAGGAGCAGAACAACCCCCACAGCCTGGTGGTCACCGTCTCATTGCCCTCCCAGGCCAACTTGGCACAGATATCAAAGCCGTGTCGTGAGAGGGTGCGGTTCCCCAAAAGGCAGATTCTAATGAGAGGGGTAGAGACTTAGTAGGGCAGAGACAGTGGGGACCTAACCTGGAAACTGGGAGGAAAGGATCTTGCCCTATGGGCCCTTTGACAGTTAGGGCCAGAGTCCCTTATACTCTGCCTAGGGATATGTCTTCCCAGGATAATAATAATAGTTCACATTTCTTTATAGGCTGAATATTTTCAAAGCATTTTTCTCACAACAGCCCCATGAGATAGCTGGTGCAAGTATTATTGTCTCTGTTTTATGGATGATGAAACTGAGGGTCAGAGAAAAGCACCTTCCCCAGAGCTAGCATTAGATCTTCTAAACTGAAATCTTTGGGCTCCAAATCTAGGGATATCTCCACTATCCCATCCTGTCTCTGCCATAATAGCTCACACTTGTCTTATTGGTCTTAAACATAGGCCATACCCATGCAAAACTATCTCTTTGAAAGCAAAAAAAAATCTAGATTTATACTGAAAATGATACAGGTAATAGGACATAGAGTAATCACATTTGGGAGAAAAGTGCAGCCTGTATTTGAATCAATACAATATACAATATATTTTATAGATGAGAAGACTGTGGCTCAGAGGAAGAGGCTTGTCTACAATCACACAGGTGGTAAATCACAGAGCCAGGATAAGTCTTCTAGCTCCTAGACCAGTGGTTTTCTATGACACCCACACTGCCTCTTGGCTTGTCATCTTCCTAGAGGAGGTTAATTAATTCATCCTTCACCAACACCACAGAAGGGCTAAGGCAGAGGAGAAGTAAGAGACAGGGAATAGTGGCCAGGGGACAAAGCCCAGAAATGGGGTGCTTAGAAATCGAGGGTTAGACCTGGAGAACTGGCAGAGCTCCTAGCTGAGGCCTCGAAAGCCAGAATGACTTGTCCCAGGTGGAAGTGGCCACACTGGGACTAGAACATTGGCCTCCCAACACCAAATCTTTGGCTTTTTCTTGCAACCCATAATCCATGCTGCAACAACTCACGGGAAGTTGGGTGGGTCAAAGGCAGACTTGATGACCCCTGCATAGATGGCAAGGATTGAGAGGATGACACAGCCCAGGAAGACAAGTGCAAACTTGTTGACATATTTGACACCGACAAAGACGACTGTAGCCATGCACGTGAGCACACAGGTGCCATACACACGCATGTTGTTCAGCAGAGCAGCCGCCTCTCCGCTCGCATCCTCAGCCTTGAAGATGGCCATGGCTGGGAATATGTATGCCTGGAGGGACAAGGAGAGAAGTAAAGGAGGTCCCCTTCCTTCCTTGGCCTCTATCTCTCATAGCATCTTAAACCTCAAAACCATCCCATAACCCCCTTCTGGTTCCAATTACCACCTCAGCTGTCCTTATCCCTGGGTACCTCCTTCAGTCATGACTAGACTACTTCCAGAAGGCCATGAAGTCACTACCCAGTGACCTGAAATATGTTTTGTGCTTTTCTTTTTTCCCAACAGAAGCCTGAGCCCTACAACTTTGTTCCAGTGGTTTTGCCTATGAGGGACTGATCTGGCCTATCTGAGGGAAAAGGCCATTCTGCTCTCAGTACTTTCCTCTTTGTGTTACCCTCTTAGTCATCCAAGTCTTTAACTGAGTTCCTTTTGGAAATCCCTTACCCTCCTTCCCAAATTCAGTCACCAACTCTCACCAATTTGGACCTCTTCAATCCCTCTTGTGTCTTGCTCTTTCTCTCTATTCCCATTGCTGACACTTTGGTTCGCTTCTCACAGGAACCATCCTAACAGCCTCCTAACTCTTCTCTCAAACTTCAGTTTCTCTCAATCCAATCCATACTTCACATCATGCCCAGAATCATTTTTCCCTCATTCACAAATCTGACTGTCTCCCTCCAGCTCAAAAAACTTCAACTGCTCACCAGGACCTATAGCATAAAATCCAAGTTCCTTAGCCTAGCATTTAAGACTTTCCACAATCTTGCACCAAGATGCCTTTGTAGGCTTACCTCCCACCATTTTCCCATCTGAATTCTTTGCTCCATCTGGAGTGGTCCTATATTTCCCTGGAAAACTTGGTCCACATTTTTCTTCCTCTTAGAATATTCTAACCAACTCCTCTATAGTTGATCTTACCTACCTTCAAGGCCCAGCTTAAATCATACCTTCTCAATTAACCCTTCCCTTACCCCCTATAAGGGAGTGTTCTTTCCCTCTCACTGATTGTCACCTCCTACAATAGTTTAATAGTTTGTATTGTCATGTTTTGATTCTCTTTTCGTGTCTTGTCTCCTTAACTGGACTGCGAGCTCTTTGAGGGCAGGCAGGGAACTTGCTTCCATCTTTCTGGCCTTCTCACTGTGTAATGATAATAACTCACATTTATATAGTGTTTTACACTTGGCAAAGGGCTTTCCTCTTAGCCGATGAAGTAGATAGTACAATTATTAATTCCACTTGACAGCTGAGAAAACTGAGGGTCAAGGAGATGAAGAAATTTGCCCAAGGCCAAGGTGAAGGAATTTATCTAGATGGTAGGGCTGGAGTACAAACCCAGAATCCCAGAGTTGGACAGCACCTGAAATGAACTTGTCCAAGCCCTATCTGAAAAGGAATCTTCTTGACCTCTCAGACAAGTGGCCACCCAGAATTTGCTTGAAGACTTTTAGTGAGGAGAGCTCATTCTGCTTTGGGACAGCTCTAAGTGGGAGGGAATTTAATACTTAGAACAAATCCTAAAAGCTACATCTCTACAGTTTCCTTCCATTGCTTCACCCAGTCTTCTGCATGGGCAGTCTTTCAAATAGAGGTTTGTAATGGCCCCACCTTGGCCTTCTCTTCTGTACCTTAAACACCCTCAGTTCCTCATATGGCTTGGTTTTCTGTGCTCTATCCATACTGGTCACCCTCCCAGGTCTTCTGAATTTTACTTCTCTTCCCACTACACCTCGATGCTTTCCCTTTATATGCTCTCAATAAGGGCTTGTTGACTGACTGATGGCCAACCTCCAGAATTCCAACCCTCCTCTCACCAGCAGGATCTCGATGGTGCCCAGAATGTACATGGCTCCTGCAAAGGTGGTGCCAAGGTAAAAGCAAAGTCCTACAGCTCCCCCAAATTCAGGACCCAGTGACCGGGAGATCATATAATAGGAACCACCAGCTGTGGGAAGAGAAGGTTGTCATGGGATGGAAGAAGGCTGGATAGGGAGAGACTGGGCTAAGGGCAACATGCAGGGTTGATTATTTGGAGGGATTATGTCTAAACTCTGGGTAGATCCCTAGGAGAAAGACCCCAAGCTACTTTAAGGGACTATGTCTAAACTCCGGGAAGTTCCCTAGGAGAAAGACCCCAAGCTACCTTAAGGAGTGACTCTGTGCCTAGATTAGCAGCATTAATCAGCAGATTTCTAATTACCCCCCAAATAAGGTCATGGCTCAGAAGACAGGAATGAGAGAGGATTCCAGGAGAATTCCTGACTCAGTTATGGCCCATTATCATCAACAATACCAATGAATACAGATTAACCTCTACTCTTCCCAAGGGCATTGTGACTGCCCCCACCTACCCCAAAGGCACCTGCATTTCAAATCCCCAGGGCACCCATTATTTCACCACCCAGAAAGAACCAAAAGTAACCAAGGAGCTCCCTCTCCATTTCCCCCCCCCTCAAAAAAAACCCTACACACACATAAGAGGTCCCCATTTCCACACCTGGCACAACACCATTGGTAGCAATGGCACTCATGGAGATGGCGGTCAGCATGGTCTGTGTGGACACAAAGAACATCAGAATTTGAGGAAATATTGTAAGGCTGGGGAAGGTGGAAGGAGAAAGAAAAGGAACAGTTCACATTGCCGTTATCAGCTCTCTCTTATTTCTGCCATAATGGCTCTTGATTCTAACTCTTCCTTGGCCACGTTCTCACTGTCTACTACCCCCTCCCCACTATATCTCTTTTACCGCAGAAGCACCCCTTTGTCCAGCTAACAAGCCCCATTCCTCAACAGATAATAATCATGATAATATAAAAGCATCTTGAATACATTATGAACTTTATAACAAACCTGTAATGGAAATAGTGACAGTATTGTTACCTCCACTTTACTGACAAGAAAACTCAAGCATAGAAAGCAGAAGCGACTTGGCCAAGGTAACACAGATAATCATCAGCAGAGCTGGGGGTTGCACTCTGTTCTTAGGAAGTGGAATAACAGTGATCTTTCCCCACATGCCAGCTGCCTCAGGCCTCCCACATGCTTCTCAGAGCCCCACAAATGCCCTAACAACGTCCATCTCTTGGTGGGAAGAGGGTACAGTCTAGAAGTAACTGACATCATGTTCTACCACAATCCCCTCTCGGCCCCACTTGTGTATCCCAATGGAAACAGATTAAGTGAACATCCAGGCAGCCTTGAATAGGGAGAAGTTCCAGCAGGGCAGCCTAAGTAAGGGGACAGGGAAGGGGGCGGGATTGGGGAGGGGCGGGCCCACTCGTTTTGCCTTGGTAACTATGGGGGAGTTCACAAGCTGATGGCATATATATGAGCCTCAGATATTTTTTAGTACCAGCTGGGAAAGGACTTCCTTCTCCCCCACCTAATACCTCCCAGGCATCAGTCATTACAGGAGCAGGTGGCAAATTGTAGGGCTCTGGTTCCAGCCCTGATTTCCTTCCTTGGGCCCCCTCCTCAGTTCCCTTTGTCCCTGACTTCTGCCTCAGTGAGAACTGGGGGGACAGGAAGGTGGAGGTGGGGTGGGAAGGGATACTTACACAGGAACAGCAGATAAAAACCATGCAGAAAGATTCCATGATGCCTGCAATGCCCACTACCCAAGTAAGCCTCAGAAAAAGGATGACACCAAAGATATTTTGCAGGCAGGGCAGGTACACACCCATGAAGGTGCCCATCCGAGGGGCCTGCAGAGAGATATTGGTCACCTTGACTTCTTCCCATTTCTTTCCAGCCCACCCAGCTTTAACCTCTGGTTTCCCTAGCCAACCCTTTTTTTCTAAGCCATGTTTCAGCACTCCATTACAAACACCACCACCCCCATTATATACCATTATAATTCCTCCTCCCTCCAGATCAGACCCAAATTGAATTTGAGCCTCCCTCCCATCTCCCATCTGTCAGCCCTCCTCCCATCTCCCATCCCTTCCTCCATTTCCAATTCCTTCTCTCTCCTAGCCTGACCCCAGTCCACTCCACCTGCTCCCACCTGCACAGGTTTCTTTTTGCCACCCTCATTGTTCTCAGCCTCCTCATGTTCCCGGCTGCCTTGTGGCAAGTTGGTATAGTTGGCCAGACCACTAAGCAGGGATGATACCATGGGACTGGTGTCCATCTCCTCCTGTGGGAGAAATAAGGGTTATAGAGGAAATGGATTTCAGAGATGTAAAGAGGGTAAGGGAGAATGAAACCTGTGAAATGAACCAGGGAAAGGGTACAAGACAGGGATGGGATGGGAGGAAGGTATTGGAAAAGGAACCTGGGAGAGGGTAGCAGAGAGGGGGATGACCCTGGGAGATGGGGATAGGATGGGGAAGATGGACCAGAAGGGGGGATGGGAGATGGAAAAGAGACCACTATGGAGATTGCAAAGGAGGAGAGTCAAATAAGTCAGAGATAAAAGTAACAAGGCACAAAGTGCATGTTATAAGGGGAGGTGGCCATAAATGGACCAAGGAGGGAGGGACAAAGACAGAGATAGAAGTACAGCCCTTCAGGGAAAGGTAGAAGGTGGATGAACAATGGAATGGCAGCTTTTCCTTAGCCAATGCCAATGCTAAGTGATCCTGCCTGCTCCAGGACCAGCCAGAGATGCCCCCTTACCCTAATTGTCCCCTGCCTACCTCAAACAGAGCCATGTTCTTGCCATCATATTCCTTGCCCTTTTCAGAGTCAGTGCTGTTGATAAAGGGACTGCTTTCCTTGGGGTTGCCATCACCTGAGGTAAGGACATAGAGGAGTCATAGCCCTGACATGGCACAGTACCCACACCTCCACTTGCTGCTATTCCTGGACCCCTCCAGAGCTTTTCTGAACCTTGTCCTAGAGCAGGAGTTCTTAACCTGTTTTTCATGAATTTTTAAAAAATGTATTATGATAACTGCATTTCAATATAATTGGTTCCACTTGTAATTCTATGTATTTTATGCACTTAAAACCATTATTCTAAGGAGTCAATAGGCTTTACCAGACTACCAAAGTAGTTCATGATACACAAAAGGCTAAGAACCCTTGTCCTAAAGGATCAAAGTAGTAGAGGATCATATTCCTCTGTGCTTCCTAATAGCCACAATACATTTACATCTCTTTAATTTTATAATGAATTTCCCTTGCAAAAAATAGTTCTGTGAAGTGCAACGATTAAACGATTATTGGATTGTTACACCTACTTCGCAAAAGAAAAACTGAGGGAGGAAGGAATTTTCCCAAGGTCAGAGAGAGAGAGTTCTCAAAGGGGAGAACTTTTTCCAGTGATCTATAGTGTATAACTGTAAGGAGGGCAGGGTAATATGAAGAAACCAGCAGATATGACAACAAGTAATGTTTTCTAGTTCTTTGAGGTTTATAACATGTTACCTCATTTGGTGCTCACAACAACTCTGTGAGGTATGTGTTATCATTTCCATTTTTCAGATGAGAGAACTGGGTTAAGCACTTCATCCAAGGTCACACAGCTAAGGTAGGATTCAAACAGAAATTTTTCGGACTCCAAGTCCAGTGTTCTAGCTTCTTCTACGCCGCTTAACTACTACTAATTCCACCTGGAGGTCTCCTCCTTTTATTTTGTGCTTCCACTTTCTCCAACTTTCCTGGCCTGCCCACAAACCTGGTGGAATGCCACCCCTTCTATATCTTTCTCCCACTGCTGCCAGACTGCCTGGCTACCCCCTTCATAGAATCTTGGATTCCCAAACCTCAAACCTCAAAGAGACCTCTGAGATTATCTAGTCCAACAGGAATCTTTAACAACTGGTCATTAGGCTTCAGTTTGAACATTTCCTTTGTTACTAGATATTTACTAGCTTGTGACCCTAGACAACTCATTTAGGTTCTGTCTGCCTCAGTTTCCTCATCTATAAAATGAGGACAAGAATAACACTTACCTCCCAGGGTTGTTATTGTGTGGATAAAAGGAGATGACATTTGTAAGGTGCTTTGCAAATTTTAAAGTCATATAAATGGTGGTTATTATTGCTGTTACTACTATTAATGATTACCATTATTCTTTCCCCTCAGTTCACTGCAGAAGTGGAAGAGAGCCATAAGCTATTTGTATTTTGCTTTGTTTCATGGATTACCATAGCCAAATAATTCATCACTGTTGGCCAGCCGATTAGCAATGAGCCTCTCTGTACTTAGTCCTCAGAAAGCAGATACTCTGTTGCTGGGATCGAACTCTTTCCAACATGGCAGAACTTTCTAGGTCTTATGTTCTACTGGCAAAGCCTTCAAGAACCCAGGGTCACCTCCACACCATGATGAGGCATCATAGTAGTATTATGAGATCAAAAAACTGGAGCTGCAAGGGACCTTAAATGTCATCCAATCCAACACCTTCATTCTGCAGATGAGGTTACTGGCACACAGAGATGTTAGTGCCTTGCTAGAGTCACACAGAAAGCAAATATCTGAGGTGGAAGTTGGACCCAGTTCTTCCTAGCTAGGGCTGCCAGGTGGCTCAGTGGATAGAGCACTGAGCCTGGAGTCAAGAAGACCTAAGTTCAAATTCAGCCTCAGACATTTACTAGCTGTGTGACCTTGGGTAAGTCACTTAACCCTGTTTGCCTCAGTTTCCTCATCTGTAAAATGAGCTGGAGAAGACAATGGCACACCACTCCAGTATCTTGTCAGGAAAACCTCCAATGGGGTCATGAAGAGTTGGGCATGCCTGAAAGGACTTAACAACAACTTCCTAGCTCCAAAGTGCAGCTAGCACTCTATCCACTATCCATCACTTCTTAAACTGTGGGTGGAGAGCCCATATGGGTCCACAGTTGAAGAAGCTCTGAAGGGGCCATAAGTGGAAAAAGTTTAAGAAGCTCTGCTATTGGACTTTGTAGAAGTCTCAAGAGACAGAGAAAGGAAAACTCCAGGTGATGTTGGTTCTGACTGGTCCACTCCCTGCCTAAGAATTCCAATTACCCAAAGGTATGGATTGGGGGAAGGGCATATATATACTCTTCTAAGCTAGAGAGAGTAAGGAAGCAGTCATGACCTGGACATTCTGCTCTATTACTTGGACTCTTAGAGACTTAGCTTATTTTGGTAAGCCATCCTATCTTGTCCCCTGTTATCCCAGGTAAGCACTTTAGTACAAATCAGTCTGAAGTCTGGGACTCCCCTCTGTAAGAGGGAGCCCCTCCCTTAAAAAAAAACCATAAAACCATTGGCTGCCTTCCATTTCTCCACTTCTTTTTAGTTTTTAGTCTGGGATTTAAGGACCTAGGGTCTCTGGGGCTGAATCTCAGCTCTATTCTTAAGACATCTTCTCTGTTAATCTGGCTACTCTTAAAGTCAACAAAACCATTTTTTCTTTTAACTCTAGCACACATCCCAAGAGCCGTCTTTGTGAGGTGAGATCATAGAACATAGAATGTTAGAGCCAAAAGAAATTCTTTAACATATGTTAGAGCCTGAAAGGGCTTGAGAAGTTAGAAAATAGGTTCTTAGAGCTGGAATGAGAAATCATCTAATCCAATCCCCTTCATTTTACAGGTGGGAAAATTGAAACCCTGAGAGGGGAAGTGACTTACCCAGTGTCAAATAGCTAATTAATGGCAGAACAAGACTAAAATACATATCTTCTGACTCCTAAAATTAAATGCTCTTTGAACCTCAGCTAATATGCAAATCCTGTACCACAGGAAAGTGAAGTAATGAGAGGGTCTGTTGCTGTGGGTGTGAGGTTGAAGCAAGATTTTTTTCCCTTTTCCCTCGCCCATGGAGTTTGGAATGAGTGGAGCCTTAGAGATCATTCATTCATCCCTTGATGTCTTGAAGTGCGATGTGATTTGCCTAAGTGTACAGCTTAGTGGCAGAACTGCTAGACTAGAACCCAGATGACCAGGTTCTTAATCAGATGCTCTTTCCACTTTGCAAAACCCCCTACATATCTCCCAATGAAGGAGTCTGAGATGAAGAGGGAACAGAGAACGTCTGAGAAAGCAACTTCTGGCAGTCTTAACATATCTTCAAATCCCCATACACTTTCCCCACCCTCATTCTAGCCCAAATGGAGCTACCTCCTAGCACTTCTCAGGGTTTACAAATTCTGGACCCTTACAGCCCTATCCTTCATAAGTCCATCCTTAAGAGAGTTTGGAGCACCCTCACTCCCAAGTGGTCTCCCTTCCCTCGAGTGACTCAGGTGGGCTGGAGTTCTGGCAGGAGAGAGTGGCAGGTACTCTGACCTCTCAAGGAAGGCAGTAGTGCAAGGAGACTACGCAGGCACAGAGCCTACATTTTTTACTCCTTCTTATCTTTTCCCCCTCTCAGGCCAAGAGCAGTAGAAAGAGGAAGAGGTGTGTCTCCCTCGATAGCCCCTCTCTTCTAAGAACAGGACAAGTGGCCCAATTTTTATTCCAGGAGGGGGCTGGGGAAGTGTCTCATCCTCTCATACTGCCTTAGGACCTGGACAGCGGAACGTGGGGAAATACAGCCTCACTCCCTCAAATCTTCCTTCCCCCTCAGGACAAGGCCAAGTGACGTAAGGGGTAGGGTCTTTCTCCTTCAAGTCCTCTAAGGATGGGACCAGTGGGTCAAAAGGGGGTGGGAGGTGTCTAACTCCCTTACACTTCCTCCTTTCCTTAGGACAGGGCCAGTGGTGCATGGGGGTGGGTGTATGAGTGACGCAGTCCGAGCTCCCCGCCCAGCCCCCGCTATGGGGGTCTCAGCCGCAGAGACCTCCGAGCTGCGTCTCCATGGCAACCGCGCGGGGCTGAAGCGCAGGGGCCGCGCGCCCGCAGTCGCTTATGTAACGCGGCACGCGGCGCGGAGAAAGGTGGGAGGGGTGGAAGAGAGGGGGAAAAAGAGGGAGAAAAAGGAGAGAGAAGAGGACAGGAATGGGCACCTGTATTCCCTCCTCCGCACCCTCCCTCAAGTTCATTGGGCCTCATACCCCCAACCCCCCTCTAGATGGGAGTCAATGCCCCTTCCATATAAAGCGAACCCGAGAACTCCCTCGTCAGAGGGAGAGAGGGGTAATAGGCCACTGGAGACCCCAGAAGGCCTGGGCAACATTGGGGTTCTAAAGCCCCGCCCACCTTCTAGTCCGGGCGCCCAGAAGGAGGGAGGGCTAGGAGGAGACGTGTTAAATGGAGCACAGGAGGTTGGGGGCGGGGGGGGGTGTTGCGGAGAGGGAAGATGGAGAGGGGCGTGGCCGGAGTGGGGGCGGGGCAGAGGAGGGACCGAGATCGGAACCCTCCTCCCCTCCCCCTCCGCCTCTCTGGGGCCCCAGGGAGCACTCAGCTCGAATCGGCTTTCAATTAGCTGCAGCGGCCAGAGCTCCCGGGGCGAAAACAACATCTCAGCATGGACAGTGGATCCTCCCCCCGGGGCCTGGGGACTGGAATCCCCGTTCGAGGCTCCTTGGTGTTCCCCTATTCTCCAAGGCCTGTGGGGGCAAAGGCCCAGATAAAGCCCCCTCATCATTTCTCAACCTAGAGCAGGAATGTTAGAGATGGAAGCAGACTTACAGAGTGTATATAGTTCAGCCCCCATATTTTACAAATGGGGAAACTAAGCCCCAAAGAAGGGAAGTAATTTGCCCAAGGTCATAAAATGAGTCAGTGGCAAGAGCAGAACCTAGTCTTTTGACTCCAGTTCAGTATTCTTTCCACTATAAGCTGCTCTTTCGATCTCAGACGTCCATAAATCTCTCTGGGCCTTGTGCTTACTGGCTCCTTCCAGTTTTCACCCCTCAATCTCAACAGATTCTGTTTCTGACTCCCTTGGCCTAGTCTGATCTCCCCACCTAGGTTCTGGCCTCTCCTTTTCTTGGAGGTGGGGAAAGAGGGAGAGGGAAAGGGAGATGGGGAGAGAGGTAGGGAGAAGGAGGGAGAGGGAGGCAGGAAGGAGAGAGAGAGAGAGAGAGAGAGAGAGAGAGAGAGAGAGAGAGAGAGAGAATAGTGTAAACTGGGAACCAAACTCCAGGAGTTCGAAGCTTTGGAGGAGAGGTTGAACTTCTAATCCTCCCTTTTCAGAAGTCTTTCCCAAGCCTGTAAGGGGGGGGGGGTCCCATAGTAAATCTCTAATACATCTGAGAGTATAGGAGCAAATTGGAGGAAACAATGGTGCTAGGTCAGAAAGCTCCTTCCAGGGCCTTTTGGTCAGAACCTAGAAAGGTTCTCCCTTGATTAAGGCTACCCCTCGAGCAAACTGGAAGGTAGGGAAAGAAGACAGTATAGCAAAGGTCCAAGTCCACCTTATCCTCACACCTTCCCTTCCTACACTCCTCCTTTCCCTCTACCTCCAGTAAGGATGCCCTGGACGCTGCAGCAAGTGAGACTCTGCCAGGCTTCCAAAGCTCATCCCCCTTATTCCCCGCCCCCCCCCCAACACCGCAGCCTGAACCTGGTGTTGGAATGGAGGGAGGAAGGGAGGAAAACTGAGAGCCAGGTGACTCCAGGGTCATGGGGGGAGGGGAGATGTTTCTGATGAAGTCTCTTAGCTCTAGCCCTTGAGGGGTCGTCCCTTAGCTTCCTAAGGTTAGGGACTTAAAGGGCTTGGTTCTCTGTGGCAGAGAATTGGACAGTGGAAATAGCCGTACAGAGGCTCACCTTCTGCCTTCTCATCTCCATGTCCATATGAAAGAGAGAGAGAGAGAGAGAGAGAGAGAGAGAGAGAGAGAGAGAGAGAGAGCCCTAACTCCTCATTTGGCCTCAATTTCCTAGGATTTCCAGAGGCAAACAGTGAAGGGGAGAAAAGCCTTCGCTAGGTTATAACGTCCTGGAGTTTCTCACAGTCTCTGCAGCCCCTTCTCCCCAGCTATCCCAGCTCCACAGGCCATGGTCTCAGGTTCAGTTCCTCCGGCCATCTCATAGAGGCGGCTGCCAGTAGCTTGGGCCCTGTCCCTCAACGAGGCCCAGGGGAACGTTTACAGCCGCTGAGCTCAGACAGCCCGACTGGGAGCCGAGTCAGTGCGCAGGGGGCGCTGTGTCTCGTGGGGTGGGGGGAAGGGGGAGGAAGGCAAAAGGGAGGGGGGCTTGACAGGCTTGACGGATTGACCGACTGACTAGAGGCGACCGGGAGCCGAAGAGGGAGGCTGACCCTGGAGGCTATTAGGGAAAGCTAGGGTAGGGGTACAGTGAGCGGGTGTCCAACGGATAGAGGACTAAGCCTGAACGTCGAGCGATTGGCAAGGCTTCTCAACCGCCGCAGAGCGGTCCGCAGTGCAATGATCACTGCTAAGAGGCCCCCAGTGATCAGGTCCAGAGGAGCCCCGCAATTGGAGAACTGTGGAGACCAGAGAACTAGAAGGTTCCCCTCCAACCCCAGAGTAAAGGAAAATACTATGCTCCCAAGGGATGAGGGAGATGACCTGGCTGCGTCTCTGAACATAGCCAAGTAGACAGGAGAAAGGGGGTCGTACCCTATTTAGTATCAAACACCAAATGGAGGAATAAGTCTGAAGTTTGACCTAATCACGTCCTCCCGGGTAGCCTAGGGTAAAAGGGCTCCGATCATACAAACCCTCTCCTCGCCCCCTCCCCACTTTTCCCTACCTCCTAATGTCAGCACCGACAGGACTCTGCAGCCCTGGCCAGGAGGTCGTCACATGACTCCCACCCCTTATTCCCCCACTCTCCGTTCCCACCTCCAGTATTCTCTATCCGCTGGTGAGCTCCGTGCGGCGGAGTGGGGGGAGCAACTGCAGTGGCTTTTGCCCGGAGTGTAGCCAGGCAGTATCACACTCTGCGCTAGGGAAGGGGCACCGACTCCACGGTCCCCTCTCTGGGAGCAAGGGAACCCAGATCTGGCCCGAGAAACCCAACCCTGAAACCCCTTCTCCAATACACTAGTCCTGACCAACCCTTTGCGCTGTTCAGACAATTGCAGGAATTGTACCACTTCAACCGCTTAGCGCCTAGAGCTCCAAAGCCACTGCCCCCAAGCAACCCCCAGGCGCTGCGTCCGGTGCATTCCAGAACCTCGGACAGCGCAGAGCGCATTCCAACAGAGCAGCAGCGCCCACGCCTCCGAGCAACAGCAGCTGCCCCAGGGGGCAACTCAGTGCCTTCCTCTAGTCCCCCAGGGGTGTCTATTTCTCCTAGGGACAGCCTCCTCAGCTCCTCCTCCCTTCTACTCTGCAACACTTGGCCGCCCCCGATCCTATAGCCCCGGCCCCCAAAGGTGGAAGCCCCCATCTTGATCCTCCTAGGAGCCTCCCGCGCCCCGTAGGCCCCCGGCTTACCCGGGTTGGCTCCCCCGTCGCCATCCTCACAGTCCGTCAGGTTGTTGAGCATGGTGGCCGCCGCGCTGCGCCCCGGGGGCTGGAGCTTGCAGCTGCGAGGCGTCTGCCCGGCCTGGGCTGGAGAGCTTCCTTCCCACTCCCCTCCCTACTACCGTGGAGCACTCTCTTCGTCCAGATCTCCCCTCCGCGCAGGGGGAGGCTGCAGTGCAGAGACGCCGGGCTCCCACACACACTCCCTCTCCCGCGCACACACCCGGACACAGACCCAGACACACACACATACACACACGCTCTCACACCCGCGCGCGCCCCCTCGCAGCGGCCAAGCTGCTCAGCTCATATCGTATGCAGGAGGCGTGAGCCGCTGGCGGGGTTTTAAAGAGGGGGGAGGAGGAAAGCTAGGGAATAGAGGGCGCAGGGTGGGGGGAGATCCAAGCGAGCGGGGACCCGCAGCTTGCGTATCTAGGGGCCGGGAGGACCGTGAAGGGGGGGTGCAGCTCCCCTGAGCAGACGCAGAGCCCCTCTCTCTGTGCGGGCGGGGCTGTGGCACGTGGACAGGTGCTATCCAGCTCCCTAAAAATAACACGGGGAACTGGGTCGTGGCCGTCGGGAGCCGGCCCCGCAGCGTCTGCTTTGGACCAGACTGGGGTGAGGGTGTCGGGGGGGTGGTGAGATAGTCCGCTAGAAACTCCAAGCCAATGCCAGCCTCTCTGCCGGGGAAAGACTCCCCCTTCTCTCCACCGCCCCTCCCCCCATATCCTAGTGAAGAAGAGAAGGGGGAGGAGGCCCCAGTTGAGTGGCAGAACAGATACCCCCCAGGACCTCAGTCATTCTGGGGAGGACACATTGTGAGCTTTCTCGTGCTCACAAGTACTAAACCACCTGAATCCAGGCCCCAGAGATCAGCCCCCTAGAAAAAGCACTATTAGTTGCATAGTCTTCCTCGGGTTTGAGACAAGGAGAGAAAACTAAGGTTTCTGTGCTAGCTACTGCCTGGTCCGACTTAGGTATCTGAGATTGTGGAAAACTGAGGCTCGGGCCTGGACAGAAATGTGAGAGGTAAGGCCATGATCTTGGGGGCGGGGTGGGGGGGGGTGGGGGGGGAAGGTGGCCACCTGCTGGTTAGGGACAGGCTTTTCTGCTTTAGTATCCTAGTCCTCCAGCCACTAATCCATTAATCCGAGGATTTTGATCAGGAGCTGCCAGTACCAACATTCTCCCTACATTCCTCCCTCCCTCTTTTTCTCCTTTCTCTTCCACCATTTTGCTACCCAGAGCCCCTCTCTGCCTCTGACATCTAGCCTAGGGCCAACAGTCACAAGCAAGAAGGTGTAGGCAGGGGTGAGGTCCTAGGCAGCACCTTGTGATAGGAAGGGAAAAAAGGAAAAGAAAGAAAGGGAGACCATGAAAGGGGAAGGGAGCAAATGAGGCTTTAGAAAGGCCTAATATGGGAAGAAGGGAGGTGCTGCAGGAGGAAATCACATTCAAAACGGCCCTAGTCACAGTGACCTGAACCTCAGTCATTCTCTCTGGCTCCAAGTATATGCCATCTTCCTTGTTGCGCCCCCCCAACTCCTCCTAAATCACTAAGATTTGACAGAGAATTGATAAACTCAGCTCTTTTCCTCCCCCTTCTCCACTCCCTTTAAACAGAATGTCCTCACCTTCTCCTAGAGGAGTCACCAATATCTACCTGATACAACCACCACCCAGTTCCTGGTCTACAAATTAGACTCATGGGCTCTGGAGTGGAAACTCCAAAGCTCCAGAATCCTTTTCTGGAATGGCTATGGAAGACCTCTGAAGGATAGGAGAGCAAGATGGACGAAACCCAGTCTTAGGACTTGGTGTTAATACGCTGGACCCGAAATGAAGAGACCTAGCTAAAAATCCCATTTCTTTCATTTATTGGCTTTATGACCATATGCAAGTCTCTTAGCTTTTTTGAACTTCAGCTTGCTCATCTTTAAAATGTGGGGATTGCACTAGATGACCTCTGATGTCCCTTCTAGCTTTAAATCCTATTATCCTTCCTCCATCCCTAGTTACTCCAGGGAAGGACAGAGTAGAACTCTGTACATCTTAAAGTGCTTTATAAATGTGAACTAATATCACTACTAAACTGTGAGTTTCATGAGGGCAAGAGCTATATTATCTAAATTTTTATCTTCCCTCAATTCTATACACATATAACATGAGCTTAATAAATGATCATTAGATTAATCAGTAAATAGACACTGTTATGGGCCACTGACTTCTTCAGTACCATGGACAAGGGCCAATTGTCCAGATTGTTTTTCTTGGACCTGTCATAGACCTTACACTTGGTCAAGCATGTGGAGTCCCTAAGCATCTGGCCTATCCTGTATGGATTGGTTGTGAGGGAAAGATACTAGTGACCACAGTAGCCAACTGACTTAGGTTTTCAGGAGACCCTTCAAAGACTGGAACTGATCCTTGAGGATGAGGATAGAGATGAGCAGAAGTGTTTTTCGGTCTCCTAACTAGATCCCCAGAAAGGGTGTGAGAAGAGTGATCAATCATAACTACAGAGGACTGACAGTGAATCATGCCTCTCACCTCTCAGCAGAGAGTTAATGAACTATAGTTATAGGAAAAGGCATACATTTTCAGACATGGCTAATGTTTTATTTGTTTTGCTGGACTTTATTTGCCATGAGGGAGGTTTCCACAGGGGTGAAGGGTAGCAGGAAGTTCTATTGGTAAGTGACAGTGATGCAAAAAATAACATCAATAAAATATTTTAAAAGAAAAAATAAGTTATTGCAAATATGAACTTGCCTATGGACTAGATCCTCAGGTTTATTTTGGTTCCCGACTCTACAGAGGTAGTTGATAGATTGACTATGGAAGATTTTCATTATTAGCATAAGGATTCTTAGGCATCCCCTCCCCTGTAGGGAGTCTCTTGCCTCTGTCGCAGCCATCTCTGCCCTGAAAGGTAGGGTATGGATCCCAAGTGGGCACTCACTACCTTTCCCTATGATCCATGAAGAACAAGCTGGAGGTGTTTGAGCAGAGAATGTATGACCCACTTGTTGGGAATCATGTAGATAGAATTCCTGCTTCAGGTAGAGATTGGGCTAAATAATTCCAGAGGTCCTTTCCATCTCTGACACTCATGATTCTGAGTTCTTCTAATTCTGGAGGAAATGTCCTACCTCGGTCCAATCACAAGTTGGACACAATCACAATCACAGGAACGTGGGATGGGCACTGGAAAGTCACCAAGCAGAACATTCAAGAACTGTAGGAATGGCCATGATTCTGGACACACAGCCACCTCCAGAGCACCATCTTCTGGCCAGAAGAGCCACTTTTCCCTCCAAACAGAGAACCTAGCTCTATACTGCTTAGAACCCCTGTCAGTCACAACATAAAGGTAGCCTAATTATGAAAACCCAGCCTCATGATAAACACTCCTCACTTCTCTCAGGAAAAGCTCAGACTTGGACCTCTGAAGCCTAGTGCCTCTGAAAATTGGATGTTATAAAGCATTATTTGGTTATTTCACAATTCTCTGTCTAGGCCATATCTGCAGTCATGTTCTCAATTTGATCCAGGGTCTCATGTGGTGAGAGCTGGGAGACTTTAGTTTGAGGATGGGAAAAAACTTCTTCTTCTATCCCAAAAGACCCCAAGACTTCTGATTTGTCTGCCCACACCTGTTCCCACTTGAGGCCAATACTTGGATACCAAGGAAGGCTTATCCACCTTGGATATCAAATTCCCATCTCCCAAGAGTTATCCATGGACCAGAACAGGGACAGATTTCCGGACTGTGGGACCTCTCAGTGAACACATATTCACCCTTTGCCCCACCCCATCAGGTTCCCCGGCTCAATTCACAAAATGTTAAATATCGGAGGAAACTTAGAACAAAACACACACATACACACACTCATACACACACACACAGAATGGCAGAGCTGGAAGACCTTAGAATATAGATATCAAAAAAAAAGATATCAGATTTTGATGGGACTTTAGCAATAACCTAGTCCAACTTCACAACTTTGTAGGTGAAAAAAACCTGTGTTCCCACCTTGATGTTATTTAAGAAATGTTTAGCTCAAGGTAAGTTAAGACCATCTCTGCTTTCGGGAAGGCAGAGCCTATTGTTTGCTTGTGCATGTCAGGCTGGGGTGGAAGAAGAGCCTTCCAGGCCCTCCAACCCCAAAGCCACAGAAGGGACAATATTCCTCTCACTTTGGATCTTACTTTACATCTCAGCCTGCTATGTGCCACCCTCACTGCCACCACAGGCTCCACAATAAAGATGACTTTAGGCCCACTGATACCCTCCTCCAACATCTTCCCCCTAAGCCCTAGGTTGTAAATGATGAGTCCAGCAGAGTCCCCCACCCCCTCACTGCAGAGCAAGTCAAGCACCACCACTATCTCCGTGGCAACCAGTGGCTTAATTAACAGGCTGCAGCTCCATCTCCATGACAACAGGACCCCAACAGCCATAGAGTCCCTAAGATTTGCCCTTGTCCCCTCTCCCCTGTTCCCACACTGAGGCCCAGGCCTGGGGTTTGAGAGGCAGGAGCACCCACCCTCAACCTCAGACTCCTAGGACTCAGATCGCTCCACTTCATTGAAAGGGAGGAAGGGGGGGGAGGGAGTCTGTTGCCATGGTAACAGCGGCCTTCTTCGTAACCAGTTTGTTGCCATGGAGATTTCCAGGCAGCTCACCTTGTATGTGAGGTGTATCTGAATGGCCTAATCATTCTTGGATCCTATGCACTGGGATGGGAGTTGGGTGTATATAGAGTGGAGCTGTGAGGATGGGCCATCTGCTCAGGGGTGTTCCTACCTTCTGGACCGATAACATTCTCCCCATGGTACAGATAGGGAAACTGAGGTGGGGGTAATTCATTAGTTCTCTTTTTGCCACATCAGTGTCATTCCCTCCATGAGAAACAGAAGCAGAGTAGATAGCCAAGAATAGAATTTGCTCATTCATTGCCTATCTCCATCATTCTTGCCATGGTACAGGTAGAAAAGAGAGGTAGCATGGCTTAGTAATAACCTTCCTTGGAGTCAAGAACTGTGTTCATCTTCCTTTGACACATACTGACTGTGTGACCCTGGGCAAGTCACTTAACCTTTCAGTACCCATTGCAAAGCAGGTATATATCTATATTGGTAGACACTGGGAGTTCCTTATGCTGATAAAATATAAATCCAGTCCAAAATAAAATACATGAGAAAAACAAGCCATATAGAACTTCATTGGTTCAAAGGAAATTGTTAATAATAGAATTTAGGATTGGGGTATAGCCCAAGGCTCATATACCACTCCCCATCAAACATTCCTATGGATAGTACAGGTTTTCCCTTAGAATCCAAGCTATGCTTAGGGCAGAAGTCTGCAGTCTGCAAAACTAACCCTTATCCCAGCATAAAAGCCAATGCTAAGGTTGACCACAAAATCCTCTCCAAAAGAGTACCCACTTCCTTTTCCTTCCATGCATACTTTAACTTCATGCCCCCAAGGGACCCACTCCTCTTTCCCAAATGGAGAGGAACAGAGAGAGCATCCTTCCACTCAAGGTAGGAGTGGAACAGAAACAGCTGGAGCAAAGAGTCAGGCAGATGTTACATCCCTTTAAGCAATCATCTCTACACTTCCCATGTAAAGTAGCCTATGGAAAATTGGATGGTTGAACCTGCTTCCAATTTTGGGGGGAATTAAGTGGTTGTCTGATTCACCCCATAGAGTTAATCTTTAGATATGAGACATGGCCATAGGCAGAGAAACAATAGCTATGCACATAAACATAAATACATACACAAAAATATTGACTCACCATCCCTTGGAGCTAAAGCTTCCTTGCTCAATCAGATTTCATATGCCCTCCTGGGGGCCATAGTCAGGGAATGGGCTCAGGGAGAGAGGGGGTCTGCATGTACTGGTAGTGGGGGTGATGTTCTAAGTCTTAAGGAGACATCAAAATTACCCCTTTTATCCCTAAGTGTGGGATGAAAATACTACCTCACCCTTCTAACACACATAAACCTTCAGGCATGGACACTCATACCATATCATCCTCACTTCCAGGAATTCATCATCATTAGATACACAGACTACAGAAAACACAAAGAGAGAGGTAGATTTATACTCACAGGCCACACAATCTATTCCACATATAAAAGGACAGAATAGCCACATCTCCTACATGTACAAGGCTGTGCTTAGGGCAACCTTCCCAAACACACTATTCCATACACAATTTACATAGCTCCAGGGTACAAACATTTGTATTCTTATACCTTCCTCCCCCTCAAATATACACAGGCTACACACATACACAAATGGGCCAGATCTTGAGCAGGAACAGCAGGAATGGTTCTAAGATGAATACATTCCCATACACCTACAGTCAGCTTACACACCATTCTTCATACATGATGTGGTTTACACCGACATTTGCATAGCACTCACAGAGTGAGTCAAATTTCCAGAGGGAAGGGGCACTAGGACAAGAAAGAGGAGGGAATTATTGATTGTAACATTGCTGCAGCACAGAAAAACTGGACTTAGCCTCAGGTATATAAGACCAGCAATTAAGTCCAGTGAGGAGGAAGGAGAAAGAGGAAATGAAGATGAGAATTAAGATGTGCCAGGTGAGAAAAACTAGCACAAAACCAGAGAATGAAAAGGGGACTGACCCACCCCAGACGACAGGTGGACAGAGACATGCTAAGTAGACAGGTGAGGCATTGGGAGGGCATGGTAGAATAATGCCCTTTTGGACTCCCATTTAGTGACAAAAGAAGGATGTGTGCCCGAGCCTTCCTGAAGATCACATCCAAGGATAGGCGGCCCTAGCACTTCAGCAGTGGCCCCTAGTGGCCAGGGGAAGATGCTTTCTCTAGGGAGTGTACTGGGCAGTAATTGGTTTAGGGTCCAACTGTCCTATCCCAGCCTGTCACAGTTTCACAGCGGGTCAAAACTGAAAGGGACCTTAGACACTATTGGGTTCACACCCCTTCTGTTTTGCAGGTGGGTTAACTGAGGCCTGGAAAAGAAAAGGATTTGACCCCGGTCATACCCAAGCCAGTTAGTCCAACAGAAGTGGGAGGCAGGGAAGGGGAGAGGAACATGGTATGTAAGGAATATTGTGCAAGAAGAGGAACTGAATAGGAAAAGCAGTTCTTTGTTAGCAATGATACTGGGGTTTGTCCTGTCTTCCTCACACCAGTCCCTCAGTAAAATGGAGTTTCTGAGGCCTGTGAAAACATTTTCCTTCCCTTTCAGTTCCTCCAATTTCCCCAGTTCTATCCTACAGGATGAGCCTTACAGCTCCAAATTTAGAGATCCCAAGCCCAAGGGGCATTCGTCCTCTCCCAAAGAAACTGAAGCATAGGACCATTTGCAGATCAAAGACCAGGAAAGAAAACAGAAATCCTGAGGCCCAATCCAGTGCCAGATTCCTTCTGGCTCTCCAGGACAACCGATTGGAGGGAGAGGAGGGCAGGGGTTCCACCTGGGTTCCTCAACTGCTTTCATGGTGTTAGGTCTCTCTGTGGCTCCAAAAACCAGGAGTCCTTCCTCTAGCCTGGAATGCTAATTTACTTCTTACAGACCACAACCCATCCTAGGCCCAGACTCTAGTCCCATCCTAAACCCCTGCTAATCCCCGCCCCTCCCCTACTCAAATCTTCCCCTTTTAGATTCCACCTCCTCTCGGCCAAACCCACCCTATCTATCCCCTCTTGGCCACTACTAGGTCCCAGAGGTCCCCGCCCTTTCTAAAGGCCCTGCCCACCTCAGGTTAGCCCCGCCCCTTCTTCACTAGGCCATTCATCAGGTTAGTCCCCACCCCTTGACTCAGGCCCCGCCCTTTCTCCCCTGACCAGCTCAGCCCCGCCTCCTTTCCTTTAGGTCCCTGGCAGCTACCTTCAGAGTCTTTGCTACCTTTGGCGTCTTCTCCCCGGCAAATACGCTGGTCGGGGTCCAAGTGGGAACCCGGGCTGGAGGGCCCTTGGTGTCCCACAGGGGACAGAGAGGTGACTGTGAACCTCCGGCTCATGGTGCGTGAGGGGTGGGAGTTCGGGAGGGGGGGGTAAGGTCCAGGTACTGGGTGCTCAGATTGGGGCCGAGATCTCTTAAGTAGCTGCAGCCGGGTCTCCTAGAGGGAGACTGAGCTGTTCTCCCCTCTCCTCCCCCCCGCCCGGCTACCGCTTCTCGCCTCGCAGGGTCCTAGCGCCCTCTACGCCCTGGCTTGGCCTCTCCGAGAGGACAGCCCCTAGGATGGGAAGAGGTGCGGGTGTATTTGGCTGTGGGTGAGGGGAGATAGGTGGGGTTGACTCTTTAACCTAGTCCAGTACTCGTTCCTTCTTCTGGTCAGGCTCCTTTTTCCGGTCAAAAGGAATCTCCTCGCTGTCCCGTTAAGTCTTAAAACACCTCCCCCACCACTACTACACACAGACCCCTCCCCCTCAGCCCTCTTCCTGATCTTGGGCCCCAAGAGGACAAACGAAATCCGATTGAGCAAAGCTTCGAAAATCCGAGTTTATTAGAAACATTCCCGACTGAGAGGAAGGAACGGGCCCTGCCCTGCCCTGCCTCCCCCTGCGGGCCGGCCCGCATCTTCCTCTCCTTTCAGATCTAACTCCATATGCACAGCAAAACTTCGTCCTCTCTTTCCTTAGCTCCCATACCGATGGCTCTGGGAGCGTCCAGGGGAGCTGAGAGGTTAGTTCTCTGGGCAGTGAAGGAGGTCGTAGGACACGTAGCCCACCTGGTCTACCTTGTTCACCTGGTCATGAAGGCTCACTCGCCAGAAGAAATGGTCCTGGCAGAAGTACGCCTTTCCTAGGGGTGGAAGTGGGGAGAGGATGTGAAGATAGTATGTCAGATCTGGAAAGGGATCTCAGAAATCACCTACTCTAATCTCCCCACCCGGTGAGGGAAGGTCCTCTACAATCCAAACTTCCACTCTTAGGGGCGAATCCCTTCAATTGCATTCTTAGAGATAAGGGTCATATAGCCTCTATTTGAATATCTCTGATGGTGAGGAACTCTCTACTTTAAAAAAAGGGGGGGAGGAGCAGCCAGAAATTTTGAAAGTATTTCCATTTTATTGAGCTGAAATTTACCTTAGTGTAAATTCCCCTTCCTTGCCTAGGTCTAAGACTTTTTTCTTATGATAACTCTTTTTTATGATAACTCTTCAGATATTCAACAGCCATCATTTCTCTAAATCTCTTCTCCAAGATAAACATCCCCCAGTTTCTTCAACCAATCCTTCTATGATGTGAGTAGCTTCTGGAAAGGCTACAACTTCTCAAAGTTCTTCCCAAAATGAGGTTCCCAAGATTCCTGGTGGCATTTGACCAGGTCAGAGAACAATGGGACAGTCAATTCTTTGATTCTGGACATTAGACTTTGAATCATGGAGACTGAGATTTGGTTAGCCACCACATGACAGAAATGACTCATATGGAGCTTCTGGCCAACTAAACCCCACCGTTATCACTGACTGTTGGCTGGCCACATTCTTCCCCAATATAGTTGTACTAATGATTTTTAGAATCTAAGTGCAGAACTTTATATTTATACTCACTAAAGTTAATCTTCTTACAATAAGCCCAATAATCCTAGTCTGTAGACTTTTTCTTATATTGTTATTCTGCTATCCAGCACATTAATTTCCCTTTCCAGTTTTTGTATCATCTCCAAATTTGATAAGCATTCCTTTGATCAATGGGTCAAAAAAGGAAATTAGGTTAGTTTAATAGAGCTTGTTCTTAGTGAACCTTGATTGGCTCTTGTTGGTCACCCCTTCTCTTGCTCTAAATTGCTTACAAACTATTTCTTTATAATGCCTTCTAGAAAAGGAGTTCTTCACCTTCTTTATGTCATGACCCCCTTAGGCAGTCTGGTGAAGTCTATGGACCACTTCTCAGAATTGTGTTTTTAAGTTAATAAAATGAAATACATAGGATTAGAAAGGAAGCTAATTTTATTGGAATAAAGATGTGTTTTTTTCCCATCTAAGTTCATGACCCCCTGAATTCTATCTACAAACCATTTGGAATCTGTTGGATCCAAGGTTAAAAACCCCTGTTCTAGAAGGTTTTCAATATTTACAAACTGATTGATCTGTATGTTATTTTAATTTTATCACCCTCAACTATTAATACTCCCAAGCCAATTCCACCCTCTCCCATTCTGGTTGACAGATCCTGTTTGACTTCATAAGGGTCACGGGGAAGTGGGGCAGGAAAAATAGAGATAGGTGCATAGTAACAGGTCATTAAAGAGAGATGATCTCAGGCCTACATTCTTTACCTTGATACAGGAAAACATCATGAGTGTCCTCTGGAACTCCAGGGAACATGCCTTCCACAGGGTAAGGTTCACTTCGGTCTACCTTTTGCTTCTTCACATCCAACCTTGAAAAAAAGTGTTGGATTTCTGCCCCATCCTACCATCATGCCCACCCCCCAATCACCTTATTCTGCTCAGGCCCTCTCTCACCTCCAAAACTTATTGTGGCTGAACAATAGCACCTTGCCCCCGTTATGTTGGATGGCACCTGTAATGCTGCGCACTTTGGGATCCAGACCCAGTTTTTCCAGTCGGCGGGGGCCCAGAACTGACTGGCCTGTGTATACCCATACCTGTTGGCCTGCAGAAAGTAAGAGAGGGACTAGGGACCCACATCCAAGAGAAATTTTGGAAGAGCAGAATGATATAATAGAAGTAGTGCTGGGTTTGGAATCAAGAGACCTGGATTTGAATCTCTGCTCTGACACTTATTTAGCTATGTGTTCACGAGAAAGTTATATAACCTCTCTGAGCTTCAGTTTCCTTATCTGTGAAACGAAAGGGCGGGGGGAGAAGGTGAGTCACACATTGCCTACTTCACAAGACTATAATGAAGAAAACACTTTATAAACCTTAAAGTGCTATAGAAATGTGAACTATTTATTATTGATGGATGTAAAAGGAATTCTGTTCCAAGGGTACTCTGTATCTTTGGAAAAGGAGAGATGGCGAGACATAGTGGAAGGAGTCCTGAACTGGGGGTCCATTCTTATTTTAACTCTGCTATTTGCTACTCCAGTATAACCATGGGAAAATCACATAACCGTAAAATGAGAGGTTTAAACTAGATGGTCTCTGGAGTCCCTTCCATGTCCATAGGTTATGAACCTGTGTTTTATCTGGGTTTCAGAACCATTATCCTGATCCATTCTCCAGATGGCATTCTATAAATCACACAGGCACTCACATCCTTTAAGAATCTATCTGATGGGAAGAGCTCTGGACGATTGTTGGGAGAGGGGCTCCCTACACCTTTACCTGAGAAGAAGAAGACTTTCTTAGTCAGTGGATCTTGGAATGCTGTGTCCAGTTTCCGGGGCAATGCAGACCAGGTGCTGGCGATGAAGAAGGGTCCTTGAGCCCGAGCCTTAGAGCCCTGCTGAACTCGCCAATATCGCCTGAAGGAGAAAGGAGGACAGCAGGGGGCGCTCAGCCACAGCTCAGGCAGTCCCCTCCCAGAACTGAATCCAGGTCCCCAGTGCTCACCCGTCTTTAAAGAAATGAAGCTGGCCCTGGATCTCAGCGATGGCATCGAATATCTGGATGCCACAAACGTCATCAGCGGGGTCTAAGGGCTCAGTAGGTAGCACAGAGGGGTTGGCTGTGGGAGGACCAGTAGGGCCAGCAGTGGGGGGTAGAGTGGGGCAAGCATTGAACTGGGTGGTGGAATCTGGCTCTAAAGGAGCGGAGGTTGGAGGCTTGGGGTCCGGCTCAGTCCTAGAACCTAAAGATGAGAACACAAGAACGGAATAAGACTTTCTTCTCTTTATTCCCCTTCTCAATCTCCATTACCCCACTCCACAGGTAAGCTGGTGCCTTTCCTATCACCACCTTTCAGTATATAGATGGTAGAATCAGGCTCTCTCACCATTTGGATGGTGGTTTCCTGCCCCCCTCTCACCGCATAAACAGATAGTGTACCACCATCCTCACCATACAGATACTGGATTCCCTTCACATCATCTGGATGCAACGGAGGTCCCTCGGTAAAACTGTACATTGGGAACATCAATGCTTCGGGCACAGATGAGTGGTCCAAGCCCAGTGCGTGTCCAAATTCGTGTGCGGCCACAAGGAATAAGCTGTACCCTGACCGAGGAATGGAGAATGAAGAAGGTGTCCAGATTCTCACTCCCTATTCCCTACCCCTCCTTTCCTCACCGCATCCCTTCCCAGCCTTTGACATCTGTCTCCCATCCCACCCTTCATGCTACACTGTCTCAGCTCGAGTTCTTCCCATGAGACGCTTATCCTACCCATCTTACCTCGATCCTGACAGAACCCCCACTTGTGGTCACGGTCGAAGTCATCAGTGGTCGCACACCAGAGGTTACCGTCAGTGCGGCCGTCACTGGTGCAGGCGGAGTATTCTCGATTCAAAAAAGTGAAGGGAAAGACGCAGGGTTCCCCTTGGGAGTTGCCTCCGGTTACCGCGGTATCTGTGGAAGAAGAGTCGGGCGGTGAGGGGGAGAAGGGTGAGGAGGATGGCATTCTCCTCTAGGAAGAGAAGGTGGAGAGAGATGCACTGGAAGGCAGAATCAGTACCTCGGTTGGGGCAGAAGCCATAAAGCTTGTCCTTATCGTAATTGGCTGTGGTGGCGCACCAGCGGTAGCCGTCAGAGCGTCCGTCAGTGGTGCAGGCTGTGTAGGAACGACCCTCGAAGGTGAAGGGGAACACGCAGGGCTCTCCGTTGGCATTACCATCCAGGGTGTAGAGCACTAGAGTCAAGAAGCGGTGCTGAGTTTAGGTTCACCCTCCCTTTCGTTCACTGGCTAGAATTCTATCTCTGAGACCCCTTCTTCTCCTTTGCTTTCTTTCCACCCCCGCCCCCAATGCATCTGGGCCCGCAGCTCACGTTCGCTAGGGCAGAAACCATAGAGGTGGTCAGTGTCGTAGTTAGCTGTAGTGCTACACCACGGAAGCCCGTCAGAACGGCCGTCAGCGGTGCATGAAGAGTAGGAGCGGCCCTCGAAGATAAAGGGAAAGTGGCAAGGGGCCCCCTCTGCATTCCCTAACCGCGTTTGGACCACTGTGGGAGGAGAGGGGGAGTAGAGAATTAGGTCGGACTGGGCCTCTCCAAAGGAGAGCCTTGTCTGGGAGAGGAAGAGATGCAAAATTCAGTGGGAATGGATGGGGGGGGGGGGGGGTTTGAGAAGGATACAAAGTCTCACCAGCGCCTTTGCCCAGGGTCCAGAACTCATCGTCGTCAAAATGGACGTCTCCCTGGATTCCTTGGCCGGGGGGGAAAGCGTGAGCCAAGAGCCCATGTTTCCCGTCGAAAGGGTATCCATCACCATGTTCTGGCAAAGGAAAAGAGAAGAGGAAGAGGCCGGATCAATCTGAGGCTGCAAGAAGGGAGCTGCTGTGGCCTTTTCCTCTCACGGTCCGCTCCACCACAGCATTGCCAATCCGCTTGGTTTGCTTTCTCCTCACCTTTGGTCCCAAACTGGATAACAATGTCTGCGTCCCCACTGTTGAGACGGGTGAAAGTAAGTGGGGTCACGCTACTCCACAGAGCGAAGGCTCGGGCGAAAGCGTCATCCGTCACCTCAGGAGGCAAGTCTGGGGAGTAATTCTGGACCCTGCAGGGAGGTGAGAGAATCAGAGCACATATACACAAACACCTGGAAGAAACCTTAGAGATCATCTCGTCCGCTATGACTCCTCTTTTCCTATTTTCAAATGAGGTAATTGAAGCCCAAAGAGGGGAGTTTCTAAGATCACATAACGAGTTAGTGCCAGAGCTGGGACTGGAACCTAGGTCTACTAATTTCCCGGTCTTGTTTTCTTTCCACCACACCAGATTGCCTCTCTGGCCCCAGGAGCTCCTAAAATAGAAAAGCTTCCTCCCTCCCCACTCCCTGATTCCTCTTCCTGCTAACCGATAGGTGATGTTCCGGTGTTTCCACTTGAGTTCGCCCTCGAAGGTTAGGAATCGGCCCACGTCGGGTACTCCGCAGCGCGGGGCGCGCATTGCTGCTATGGTGGCGCTGTCCAGCTCTCCTGTCACCGGCAGGGCCAGCTGACGCTGGAGTTTCCTTAGCGCATGCTTCAAAGAAGAGCCGTCTCTGTACAGCAACCCTGCCGGGACGTAGCCGTAACGATTCAGGTATTCCTGGTGGGAAGTGATTGACAGTTGAGCACCCTAGTCCTCTCCCGTCCTCACTGGCCCCTTCAGCCAGATAGTCTGGCCCAACTCTTGCCCTTTCTAGTCCCTGTGCCTAACCCTGGACATATCCTCCCGAATGCCAGTCACCCCCTCATACATCTTTCAAGCCCCTCAGTCGGGCCAGTTGCCTACCTCAGCGAATTGCTGGTTAGTAAGATTGTTCGTTTTCTCTCCGGGGAACTGGATCACTATAGGCCCGGCAGAGGGGCGCCCTCGGGGGGCGGCTGAGCAGCAGCCCAGCACTAAAAGCATCAGCTCGAGGAAAGACCAAAGCAGTGACATGGTGAGCTCTGTAGCACACTGGGGCCCAACGATGCAGAAGGGGCTTTATAGAACAGTGGATGAGTCAGGGGGAAGGCAGAAAGGAAGGAGGGGCAGGAGCCCCGCCCCCCCCTTACCCTCCTCTTCAGGTCTGCCAATAGTGACTCAGGAGATTCAGAAGTCTGTGTCTGTATGGGGGGCTTCTATTCGATGGAGGCTCACATCCCCCCTCTTTGCCTGGCTTCAGCCCCCATAACCATGCCCCATCCTTTCCTTACTACCCCCTTTTAAAAACTGAGCTTGATTTGTTGAGTCAGGACCCCAGATTCAGGAAACCACAGTCAAGCTGAAGGGGTTTGTTCACAGCAGGATAGGTTGAGGTTTTCCAAGTTGCAGCGTCTGTGGGAACAGGATAGAGAGGATGAAACCAGTGGGTCAATATAAGGGAGCTCAGCATGTTTTAGGGTTTCCTGGGGGTGTCCTCTATTTGAGAGAGGCAGATTGGTAGAATGGAAAATGTCCTGTATTTAGAGCTAAAAACATCTGTGTTCAAATCCTCCTCTGCTATTTACTACCTGAGTGAAATGAACAAGTTAATTCTCCTCTCTCCCCACTCTCCTAACTCACTTCGCTACTTGCTAAACCTACTTCACTAAGTTCTTGTGCTTCATCAAGTGCAATAATAGATAATGTAGCTACCCTTACAATGTTATGCCCACTTGAGGGCCAAGGCAGTCTTTTGCCTCTTTTTGTATCCCCAGCACTTAGTGCAGTGCCTGGCTCGTAGTAGACGCTCAATAAACACTTACTAAACCGAATCGAATTGATACTCTCTCTTGTCTTCCTCTCACATAGATCACGTGACATATGCCTCCTCCTTTTGGAGGAGCAACGGGATGCAATGAAAAGGGCCTTGGGCTGACATTCAGAAAACAGATCAAGACTCTAGTGACTGCTCTGGCCCAAACTTGCTGGTTCACCTTGGGCAAGTCATCTCTGGGCCTCGACTCCCCCCATCAGTAAAATGAGAGTCCCTTCCAGCCCTACACAGGAGTGATCATCTGCTAGCTACTCTTACCTTCCAACAAATGGGGAATTTCTGCCCTGGTTAGTAGAGCCAATGAGGGGTTAGGTGGGACCTGAGAAGGTAGGAGGTTGTGAAGGTCTCACTACACCAAATGTTCCTGTTCCAGGAAAAGGTTTTAGGAGATACATAAATGTGAGATACTACTAATAATAAACCTGCCTGGCAGGTAACACTAGGATTATTTCCATTTTACAAATGTGCAACTTCCTGCAAGACAGCACATTTATTATCATTACCATTTGATGAAGGAGAAAATGGAGGCTCAGAGGACAGGTCATCCGGCTAATAAATGAAAGAGGCCTCAATTCTAGGTCTTTTGACTAAGGGTCCTATGTTCTTTCTATTATGCCAAGGTTTCCCTCTGAACTTTAGTTTCCTCATGTGTAAAATAAGGATAATAGTCCTCATGCTATCTACCTGACAGGTATGAGATGATGGACATGTAGGGGCTTTATAAACTCTGAAGTTCCTTATAAGTGTAAGATGTTATTAAGAATGTAATTGTTCACACCATGATATGTATTTGGATGGATAGTACATAGAGCTGGTCCATCAGTAGATTTATCCTGGACAGAGACTGAGGAGAGATAGTAACCTAGAACCAGAATGGGATAAACTCACGTTCAAGCTCCCCAATACACACACCATGCCACTGACCTGTATTTCTCCTAGTGCCCACCCTCTATTGCATCCTCGTGTGGAGATCAAGCTAGACTGCTTTGGGGGACATTCTGAAGTACTTTTAATGACTCCAAGCTTCTCCCTGAATCAGTCTCATGTTTTAATATATGTATTCTATAGATACTTCATGACTGCAAAGCATGGAGTATGACAGTCTCCAAAGGATTAAAGTTGTAGGTCACCCAAAAGGCAATGAAAAGCTAAATGGTGGGGGTAAGTAGACTTCAGCACATTTACCCACAAAGAAGTGGTATAAAAATGATTATTAGAGACATAGATGACTGAACAAGGAGATAACACCCAGATATCTTTTATGCTCTGTTGGTGTCCATTGTCAAGGTCCCCAGAGGGTTGGTTAGACCCCAAGAATAAGGGAAGAAATGGACAAAGATCACAGAGAAGGAGAAGGCGTGGGTTGGTTATCTACATGAAAGCATCCAAGCTTACATCCTGAATCTTCTCTCAATCCATCTTCCCAGGAATGAAATATGTAACTATAAGGCCACTTCCTGGTTCCCTAGGCCTGCATCCCAGGCTGGGGTGGGGGAAGTGAGGCAGAACTTAAGAGAACCTGGGGAGAGTTCTGCTTTCAACACTGAGAGGAAGTGGTTCTAGTTACCACATCCCCCCCCCTTCCACTTCCTCCCACCCTGCTTCCCTTACCCAAACCCACACCAAAGAGTCTATCTGGTATCTTGGGTTAAGGCAAACAGGAAACAGGATACACCCATTAGTCCCACACTCCCCCCTCTCTCAACCCAGGCTTAAGGTCTTGGTTTGAGGCCCCAGCTGAAGCCAGGTCATCAAGCAGCCACCCTGGGGACCTGGGACTGCATCAGAGGGGGCAGGGGAATGCTATGAATCCTTTGGCTTGGGGCTTCCTGGACCTGAACTGATTGGAGCCCTGAGTTCTGAGTCAGCATCCTCACCCAAGAGGTGGGATGACACAGCCTGCTCGGGTGTTATTAATAACTTTGACACCCTCCCCCAACCCCCAAACACCCAATGCCCCCCCCCCTTAACTAAGACAAGATCAGCCTCACGAGGTGGATTCCACATGGGGATCTCTTCCCCCTAGGGCATAGTGATGAGCCCTATGTCTCCTTCACTAACTATGGCATCAGGCTCTGGGGAGGGGCAAAGCAGCTGTCTCTTTGATGCCCTGGGGCTTGGGCCAGGAAGTGGAGGAGACACCTATGTCTGGGGAGAATGTTGAAAACAACTCCCATTTCTATAACACTTTAAGATTTATAAAGCTCTTCCCTGGGCAACAAGCCTATCAGGTAGAGAGTATATTACTATCCCCATTTTACTGAAGAGGAAACCAAGAGGGGAAATAACCTGGCCAAAGTCACAGGACCAGTAAATGTCAGAGTTAGAACACAGATGCAAGTTCTTCTGACCCCAGAGCAAAGACTTCTTTGGAAATGACATTTCTCTGGCTTTGGGGGCAGAGCCTTGGAAAGGACTAGTATCAACAGGGCTGCTAATCTATTACAAAAAATATCCCTCTGGTTTTTATATCATTTGAATATCATTGGCATCATGTATATTTAACATCGGCCCATGCCGAATCACTTTAGTCTCCATTAGCCTTCAGCACCTAGTCAGTCAGAATGCCCCAGAGGGGAAACTGAAGCCCAAGGCAAGGGTTGCCAGTCTCTACCATGTCCAACCTAAGAGCTTACCAACACTTTCTATATTTGGAAGGGAGAGAAGTGCCTTGAGTTCCTGGAAATTCTGGAACCAGGGGAATTTGTCTATCCTTATTGTGGTATAACAGAGTGTTGGACCTTGAGTCAGGAGAGGCCTAGGTTTGAATCCCAGGCCTGATACTGGCTGTGTGATTATGAGCAAGTCATCTAATTTCTTTGAACTTGAGTTTTCTTATCTGTAAATTAAGCTAATACCAATGGAATCTACCTCACAGGATTGTTACGAGGATCAAAGTATAATGTATGTAAAATACTTTGCAAGTCTTAAAACTATACATATATTCATGTATATAAGCTATATACATATACCACAATACATATATATGTGTATAGATAACATGTAGGTATATAAAATGTGTGTATATATACATGTACATGTGTATACATACATATACATATATATATACATATGAACCACACAGCCTGAGTGAGGGGAGAAACAGTTGGGTTCCACCCTGTCCATTCCTTGCCCCCCTCCCCCTTCATCACCTCCCTCACTTACGCATTCATACTTTTAAACACTTGTTTTACACCTAATCGAAACCCAGCTCTGGGTTATATGGGGTGACACAAAAGAAGGTCAGATTACTTAGTATCGGATTACTTAGTATTACTTAGAGCTTAGAATCTGACAAATGGGGGGAGATATCTTATCCAATCTCTTCACTTTTCAGACAGGGAAACTGAGGCTTACAGAGCATAAAGTGACATAGCTAGGTCTCTTTCATCTATAACATTCTAAGAATCTATGAATCTCAATTCAACATTTATTAAACACGTACTGTGTATAAGGCATTATGCTCAGTACTGGGGGAGATAAAAAGTTTAGATAAGATCTGGCCCCTGCTTTCATGAAGTTTTCAGTCTATGAGGGAGATATACACAAAAAGCCATAATGCACAGTAATGATACATGGTAAGCATGCAAAAGAAGTTTGAAGGAAGTGCTTTGTGACATCAGGAGGGTAGGAAGTAGGCAGTGGTGCATAGGTGAATATTTAACAACCAGCTCCCTAGGAAAAATGTCCACACTTTTAAGTGTAATCTATCTTATTAACATTTTCTCCATAGCTTTCTTAAGTCTGGACAATCAACAAAACAATAAATCAAGCCCTGATCTGTGGTATTTGCCAATTTCTCCAGCATAAATGCTCACACTAAGAATTTAACAATCATCTCTTGTGAGCTGGTTAGCATTAGCTCCAGCACAACCTGGAGGTAGGGAAAGCTGGTCATTACTGACTGGAAAGTGAGATATCATAAAAGACATCCTAGAAGAAATGGCCCATGACTTGAGATTTAAAGGATTTTATTCTCCTTCATACGATCTATGGTCCAGCTAAGCTGGCCTTTGTACTGCTTCTTACACATGACATTCCATCTTTGGCAACCACCTTGGCTTTTGCAGAGGCTTTTGCACAGGTTGACCCCTACCCTGGAATACACTACCCCCTCACCTCCACCTTTTAGAATTCTGATCTTTCTTCCAAAACTCAAACGTTGTCTCCCACCTGAGACCTTTCTTGATTCTCCCAGTTGCTGGCGCCCCCTCATATTGCCTCGTGTCTACTTTAGACTTATGTTGTATATATTTTGTATACAATTATATAAGCACATATCATCTCTCCTGATAGAATGTTTATCTCCTGGGGGTCAGTGGCTGTTTCATTTTTGTCTTTGCATCCCAAGTACCTTGCACATTTTTATACATTCTTGTTGATTTGTTTTCCAGCAGGTAGAGGGAGAATATTTGAAAAGGAGGGAATGGTGTAAACAAAGGCCCAGAGGTGGGAAAGTTCATGGTCTTTGTGGGGTCCAGAGAGGAAATACACACCTATTATCTATGTGGGGCTATTCTAAGTGATATGAGGTAACATGAAGGAAGCTTCCTTCTAGCTGCAATATTCTAAGAATCTATGAGTCTTTATCAGAAAGATAGGTTACTGTAGTTATGAAATAATGGATAAAAAAGGAAAAGTACTGAACTTAGATTGAGAAGATTGGCTCCAGAACTGATAAGCTATCTCTCAGGGATGTACTGGTTAATAACTAGCTCTTCAAGTGGGAAAATGCACACAGGCACTTTTAAGTTTAATCTGTCACTGTTTCTCTTTTAGCCAGCAACCCTGAGGGTCTTCCTCTCCCAGTTTGATTTATTTTTTATTAAAGGGGTTATCCCTTGACTCACTTCTTGAAGAGGCCTATTCACTGAAAGTGAGAACCTGAAAAGATCTTAGCCCAAAAGGCCAGGGTTTCCCACTGCATCCTGGGCCATCTCTAGTCCTCCTAATGAATATCACCACTGCACCCAGGTGGCTCTCGAGAAGAAAGTGAGGCTGGTGACCTTGCACAGCCCTCCCTCACTCAAATCCAAGTCAACTTCAAGTCATATCATCACTCTCTGATGTCATGGTCCTCTTCAAGAATGAAGGACAAACACAATCTTTATTAACATTTTTCCTCCACTGTCTTAAGCCTAGGCAATCAATAAAACTATAAATCAAGTCCTAATTTGTAGCATTTGCCAATTTCTCTGATGTAAATGCTCAACTGAAAATTTAACAATTAGCCCTTAGTAGCTGAGATGAGCCAGCTGCAGTACACCCTGGTTTCCTCTGTGACCTCGTAGAGGGAATTGTGGGAATTAAGTGAACTGCACTGACTCTATCTTATGACTCCATTCAGGATCTAGCTCTGTTCCCTTTCTATTCAGTTATGACTCTAATCTAATTTCTGTCTTGTAAGAAAACTTTATTCAATTAGGGGTATTGTGAGAAAACTAGATTGCATTGTTTTAGCCTAGCCCTGAGTGGCTGGGAGGCTGACCTCTACCTGCTGCTTAGAGACCCTTAGCTCAAGACCTAGGTTATGCTGACCAGAAACCCAGTCAGATATGAAGACAGATGTTAGGAGTTTTCTCACAATTATATTTCTCAAACAACCCATATGTCTTATCTGAAAACTGGCCCCATACTGATCAATCAGTCACTGTTTCCATGTTCCTTTGATTGAGTAGTCACTTGGGGGAGGGGGAGAATGCCTCCTTTTCTGATTTCAGGGAATTGTTCCTGTTCACTGTCTGCCTCCCAACTCATAAAGCCCTGATCTTTCCTCCAATTAGAAATCAGATTGCCTAATTTTATATCCCGGTTAATTGTTTTTTGTTTAATTGGTTTTATTCGATTAATTGTTTTTAATGCCTAAAAATTTGTCTCCCCCCTGTATTCAGGGTCTAGGGCCAAGCGGAGGAGGCCTGGTCCTGATTTATTGTGCAATTGGCATGCGTTACTTAATAAATCAACATGCTCAAAGCTGGAATCATTGTTTCCTCAGCCATTTCATCTCTCACCTGCCACATCGTACAAACTTCTTACAGGATCTCAGAGACAGAAGGAATCATAAAGATCATCAGCCTAAACCATAACGGATTGAATGTGCTCCCTATAATATCCCCAAGTTTTCATCCAGCCTTTACCTGAACACCTCAATTGGGGGAAACCCACTATCTTTAAAGGCAGCCTATTTCAATCGTGGATAGCTCCGATTATTAGGAAGTTCTCCCTCAAGTTGAGATAAAATCTGCCTCTCTGTAACTTCTGTCCATTAAATCTCTTCTCCACCCCACCCCCATCTCAAGCAGAAGTTAATCTTCCATATTAAAGTCCTTCAAATATTTGAATACAGCAGATCAAGTAATTTCCAGGGTAACATCCCTCGTTCTTTCAACTAACCCTCATACATCATGATCGTAAGACCCTTTCCCATTCAAGTCACCTTCTTCTGGTGGAAAGGTATAAATGAGTGATGGACTATCATCTGTGTGACAGATGGCAAGTAGACCCATCTGGTTATACTGTAGAGGCTATGAATGGGGGTAACGTATGTCCAGAAAAGTAGGCTGAAGCTAGATTGTGAAGAGCCTCAAATGCCAAGTAGAAGAATTTGTTATGTTATCCTTGAGGCAAAAGAAAGCCACTACAAAGTCTTGAGTAGAGGAGTGACATAGTTGAAAACTTGTTTTTTGGAAGGATGGTGATACCCTCCACAAAAATAGAGAAGTTAGGAAGAGGGGTGGGTAGGTGAGAAAGATATTTTGCTCTGGACATCATTCCTCTCTTAATGCATTGTTACATGTTTTGGCTGCCATGCTGCTCTGAAAGTCTGAATAAATGAAATAACTGCCAGACACTATGCTAAACTCTGGGGACACAAATATAAGCAAGGAAGATAGTCCCTGCCCTCAAGGAACTTACAATCTAATAGATGAATATAACAAATAAAGGGAAACTAGAAAGGGCTTATATCCATGGATATAACATAATATAACAATAACGTAATATAACAAATAAAGGGAAACTAGAAAGAGTTTATATCCATGGATCCTGGTTTGGAAATGGCTGGGAAGTGGCATTGTGGCCTCTTTCTGGGCAAGATGAGGGGAAAGTTCACCTTTGAGAGCCTCAGAACCCAAGAACAGAGCTAGAGTGCTGGTGGGAGGGGAAAAGGAAAGAGACCAAAGTGCAGACAGGCTTAAAAATCCCTTATGTGGAGCCTGCAGTGCCCAGAAACCCCCAAGTTGTTTTTTACATTCATTGTTGTCTAGTCACATGTTATCTATCTTGTATTTTTGTGGTTTATTTTCTGAAGACAAGGATAGAACCATACGTTTGCCCTTTTAAAACTTAATATTATTGACTTTGGACTAATATTCTCTGGGGAGATCTTTTTGGATCCCGATTCTGCTGTCCAGTATATTCACTATTGCATTCAGCTTTGAGCAAACTGCAGGTTTCATAAGCTGCCATGTAAGCCTTCATCCACATCACTGATCAAAATCTTGAGTGGCACAAGTTCAAGGACAGGTAGATTCCAGAGGGACTTCACTAAAGACCACTCTACCTCGTGGAGACTCATGTTCTCTATCTGTAAAAGAAGGACAACAATCCTGCCTGCCTCATGGAGTTATTTTGGGAAAAGTTTCTAGTAAACCTTAAAGTGCCATTGAAATGTAAGCTGTTATCTTGATTAAAATATTGGTATTAAATAGAAGATATTTCCCTGAAAGAGCAAAAGTCAAGCCCAGGAGATAAATTATCTGTAGTACCTCCTAGAGATGAATTTTAGGGCTATCCATATGTAAAGTTAAACGACAGCTGTTGTTTAATGAATATCCAACAAACATTTACTAAGTGGATACTCTTTGCAATCCATGATTGTTGCTTGTCCTTTGTTTTAGAAGATCAATGACGTCATGGAGTGACATCTTGACTTGGGGGTGAATCACATTTAAGTGAAGCAGAGCTGCACAAAATCATCAGTCTCGCTCTCTCTTCCAGAGTCATTGAAGACTACTAGCGAGACAAAAGTCAAGACCTCTAGCCCTAGTAGCAGTAGATGACCTTGCTGTCCTCAGTGCCTGACCAAGCTCTAAGAGTGGCACGGTGCGCACAGTGCTTCCTTCAGCCACCTTCATGGCCATTGGATCAAATCTTTCTCATCAGCCCATTCTGCCAGAGGAAGTCTTCAGATGTTTGGGGTAGACATCCCCCTAACTTGCCAATGGGTTTGAGGCCTGTCAATTATCCTCAACCCGGTTTAGCCAAGATGGTTTACCAAGGTATGGCCACTGCATGTGTTTCTTGGAGCCACAGGTGAGAGTTAAATGCTAGGTAGACACCAAAGGTAGATGAGCAGCCCTGAAAAGCTCTGGTTTAACCTCAACCTGGTTTAGCCCATCTGGCACTGATGGGACAGCTGAATTTTAGAAACACAGCTTGTGTCCTTAAGCTTATGGTCCAGTAGGAGGTACCCAGATAAATATAGTATACATCTGAATGTGAAACATGCATACAAGAAATACAAAGGGGACAGCTAAGTGGTGTAGTAAGTAGAGCACTAGCCCTAGAGTCAGGAGGACCTGAGTTCAAATCTGGCCTCAAGACACTTGACACACCCACTAGCTGTGTGACCTTGGGCAAGTCACTTAACCCCCAATTACCCTACCTTCCCCCCCTCCAAAAAAAATTTGGTAGGGAATAGAATAAATTATATATAAAAAAAAAAGAAATACAAAGTACTATGAGATCAGATGAGAGAGGCACCACTCTCAACTGAGGAATCAGGGAAGGCTTCCTATGGCTCCCTGTGTCTTAAATGAACTCTCTCTCCCCACCGCACAACAACACCTGTCAAAAATCTTCCCCATCCTTTAAGATCCAGCTTCACTGTCACCTGCTTCTTTAATGCCTTCCAGTCAGATTCCATCTCTCCTGAATCCTTAAAAGCCCCCAAAAAGACATTGCATTTACTGAAAGGTCTTTATCAAATCCTGCCTTCTGATTAATCATATATTTCCTTGTCTTTTCTCCTTTACTAGATTGTGAGCTTCTTGAAGGAATATTCGGTCTTTGTCTTACTTAACCCTGTATCTTCTTTAATCTCTATCACAGAGCCCTATACTCTATAAGTATTTGCTGAATGAATTCATGAGTGAATGAGTACAAAAAAGTAATATCGCATCCTTTCCTGAGAGCAGAGTTTGATAGGGGTAATGAGAAAGAGCACAAAGAATACAGAATTCTATCATTTAGGGAAAGTTTCCAAAAGGTTCAGAAAAGCTTAGGTGGTACAGCGGATAGAACTCCAGGCCTTGGTTCAAGAAGACCAGGGTTCAAAGCTGGCCTTAGACACTTAATTGTGTGACCCTGGGCAAGTCATTGAACCTCTTTTTGCCTCATTTTCCTCATCTGTAAAATTGAGATGATCATAATAGATCTACCTCTCAGAACTTTTGTGAGAATCAAATAAGACAGTAAATGTAAAGCACTTATCACAGGGCCTGGAACATAGTAGATGCTGTTTAAATGTTAGTTATAATAATTATTATTAAGGAGAGGCTTGGATAATAAAGGAGAAGATAAAGAAATGTAGACCAGATGATAATACAACTAGATGGCTTCAGCACTGGTCATGTGGTGGAACTCAGAGCAGCTGTTAATGATCAATGTCAAGCGTCCAGTGGAGTATCCCAGGGATCTGAGTTTGATTCTGTGCGGTTTATTTTTTTAATCAATGACTAGGATGAAGGCATGGATGGTAGGTTCATAAATACTTGTAGATGGCACAAAATTGGGAGGGCTAGCTAACACTATAGATGACAGGCTCAGGATCCAAAAAGATCTAGACCACCTAGATTTCTGGACTGAATCTATAAGATGAAATTGAATATGGAAAGTTTTACCTGTAAGCACAAATAATCAGCCTCACAGGTACAAGATAGTGAAGGTGTGGTTAGATAGCATCTGTTCTGAAGAAGATCTGGGGGGTTTAATGGACTGCAAGCTCTACAGGAGTCATGTGAGGGTGATGCATCAACCAAAAAAGCCACCAAGATGTTGGACTGCATTAAAAATCCTAGTTTCCAGGAATCCGGACCATGATAGCTCATTTGTGCCTTGTCCTCATCAGGCCTCATCTGAAATAGTTTGTTTACCTCTAGGAACCACATAGTTTAAGAAAGATACTAATGATCTGGAGAGCGTCCAAAGGAGGGCAGTCAGGATGCTGAAGGGCCCTGATTCCATAACATAGAAGGATCTGTTAAAGGAACCTGAGATGTTTAGTTTGGAGAAGAGAAGATTCAAAAGGAGCAGGAGAGCTGTCTTCCAGATTTGGAAGGTCTGTCACATGGCAGAGGGATTATATTAGGCTTGTTCTGTTTGACCCTAGAGGGTAGAACCAGGAACAAATAGGTGGAAGTTGCAAAAAAGCCCATTTAGGCTCGATGCCAGGAAAAAAAAAAAACAAACTTCCTAACAATAAATTACAGCTGCTCAGAAGTAGAATGGTCTGCTTGGAGAGGTGGTAGGTTTTCTCATCTTGGAGGTCTTTAAGCAGAGGCTGGATGACCCCTCATTAGGTATCCTCCAGTGGGGATTCCTTTCCTGAATGGATTGAACTAGAAGGCTTGTGACCTCCCTTGCGCCTAAAATTCTGTGAATCTATGAAAGACAAAGGTTGCCCATGTCATACTTTTGCTGAGTTTCGCCACTGCAAAGTATCCATCTTCAGGATAGAGGAAAGACCTTGAGTGCCTATGAGTTCCTCTTTGTCTTCTCGTGGCCAAAGATAGACTCCACCTTGAACTGAAGATCCCACTAAAGTGGAGAGGGTTAAGCCCGAGGAGGGCATCAAAATCTGTACAATATGGCTATGATCTTTATAATCCAAATCTACAAACACTGTTTCATCTGAGCTATTCAGCATCATACAGAGTGAGACAGAGCCCTGAACCAAGAGAAATAGATTCTAGGTCCAGATCTGCCTCTAGCCACTATATAAACCTTAGGCAGTACAATCTTTATATATATAATGTAATATAGAATTTGTTATATTATATAAATCAACATAAAAATCTTTATAATATAATATATTATATTTATCCTACAATACAGTAATAGAATATGATACATTACTATAGTATTTATAATATATTACTATAATACAATAATAAAATCATCATAATATATTAATACAATATAATCTTTATAATCTTTCTTCTCTATGAGCTTCATTTTCCTGCTCTATGACAGGAGGTGTTTGGAGTAGATGATCTCTCAGGTCTCCTTCAACTTCAATAATCTGTGATGAATATCCCATCCAGCTCTGACACTTTATATTCTATATTCTGGCATTTTAGTTCTAAGGTTATTCTATTTCTAAGGTTCCTCCCAGCTCCTCATAGTCTAAGTTCTGAGCTCAGTCTTATATCTAATATTCTATGTCCTAAAGTCTCTTTCAGTGCTGATATTTCCTGGTTTAAGTACCCATATAATTGAAGTGTTGCTGGCTATTCTCCCCCCTCCCCCAAATATCCATCTCCCTTCCTGTGGTTCTCTATAGACAGGCTCAGAAAATAAGAGATACCAGGAAGGAAAATGAAAAGATCCTCCCTGGGGAGCAGCATTGACTTTTCAGAATCAATAAGCAACAAGACTTATAGCAGGACCTGGGCCCAGCCTGCTCTGATTTCTTTTTTCTTCCAATTAATCCTGGGATACCGTTATTTGGATGTGATCTGCATAAATTAGCATAATGAATTCCAAAGGCCCCCAACTCCCAGGGTGTTAGGTAAAACAAAATTAATGTATTCACACAACCTACCGTGATGTGTTCAAACCTTTCACTGTTTTGGAGGTTTGATGCACCTGAATAGTAGCAGACTTCTGACTCCCCGGGGGTGGCAGAGAAAGAGAACGAGCAGACACAATAGCAGAGAGTCTGGGGTGGGAGTAGGGGACGGGGAGAGGAGAGTGAGCAGCCATTCACCTAGATCTACCTAGTCTTCCCAGGAAAGTCTCTAACCTTTTCTAATCCAACCCCTTAACTTTATTATAGGTGAGGATACTAAGGTCCCAGGAGGAAGAAAAATTGGCCCATGGCCACACAGTGAGCCAGTGGTAGAATGGTAGAGCCAGGTCCTGGACAAGCCATATCTTGAATAAAAGTCCCCTAATCTACCACATTGCAAAGAAGTGAAGAAACAAAAGTAATAACTCACACTGTTATGGCTCCTTAAATGGTGGAATGGATGGAGTGCCCAGCCTAGAACCAGGAAGACCTAAGTTCAACTCTGGCCTCGGACACTTACTAGCTGTATGGGCAAGTCATTTAACTCTGTTTGCCCCAGTTTTCTCATCTGTAAAATGAGTTGGAGAAGGAAATGGCAAACTACTCCAAAATCTTTGCCAAGAAAATCCCAAAAGGGGTCACAAAGAGTAGGACATGACTTTGCAAAATATTTCACTAACAAAATCATCATGAAGTAGATAATACAAATATTAGCCCCATTTTACAGATGAAGAAACTGAGGTTCAGAAAGAGGAAGTGAATTGCCCATGGTCACATAATTAGTAACAACAGATCCATGTCTTTTGATTACCTTTTATAGATTTCATATTTACTTATCTGGGCCCATTTTGCTTCTCCCCATCAGAATGTAATATCTTTCCCTTAGGGTGGACACATTCATTTTTGACTTTGTATCTCCAATGCTTAGCATAATGCCTGATGTGTTGTAGGTACTTAATAGTTTATTAAATTAATTATTGTTGCAAAGAAGGGGGGGAACTCCCCTTCTGCCATTTCTCTCACCCCCACCCACCCACTCAAGATGAGGGCTTATCTTCGTGTCATGCCAGATATCTTCCCATAAGGAAAATATTATCCTATAGGGGGAAAAAAACCTTGGGAAGAAAAACTAGCACAATGAAAAAAGAAAGGGACGCTGGCTTAATACATTCAATGCATTAGATGGTCTGACAACGAAAGACCCAGTGCAGGGGTGTAAAGTATAACATGCAAATTATCAAATTGGCCTTCCCTTTAAATTTCAATTGCCAAAAATCTTAGGTCCTCTTTTATACCTGGATCTCATAGACATTAACAACAATAACTGCCATGAATACAGCACTAGATATACATTCACAGTATATTTTGCATCCATTCATGATACAGTAGAAAGTGTACTGTATCTGTAGTCAGAGGAGCTGGGTTCAAATTTTAGCTTTGCTACTTACAATCTCTAAACTCAAATTGATTAATCTCTCTGGATCTCAGTTTCCTTATCTGTCAAATTGAGGGGATTAGACAAATGACCTCGAAGGTACCTTCAAGTTGTAAATCTATGGTCCCATGATTATATCATCCTCACACTGACACCTGGGAGTTTGGTAAGACTGGAATTATTTCTCTCCCTCCTCTCCCATTTTACATATAAAAACCTGGGACCTAAATTGAAATTCACTTCTCACATTTCCTCAAGTTAATAAGTGTGGGAGCTAAGGATTAAATCCCTGATCTTCCAACTTCAAGCCCCTTTCTGCTGTATTATACCATTAACAAACGAAAGTGTGCACTGGGTTTGGATCCTGGCACGAAAGGCAAGGTTTGAGAAACAATATGACTTGCACAACCCAAACGCTATTTCATTTATTGATGGTTACTTTCTGGCCTACACAGAAAACAACACCTGTTAGCTCTACATAGTCAGCTGAAGTGTTGATAGAGGAAGATTCACAAATTCTTTCCTGTTCCAGACACTAGACTATTAGAATGTTAGCCTGGGAAAACCCTGATCGACAACCTGCCTCGTTTATAGGATGAGCAGTCCTGCCATTAAGGGACCCATCTTGATTTGCCTTCCCCTCCCCTTCAGGATCCTGAGGCAATGTCTCCAGAACAACCACTTCCTGTCAGAAATTTGCCCAATGTCCTCAGGAAGGAAGAAACTGACACACCCTCTAGGCAGGTGTGGGTTTTATGACAGCCCCACTCACCACTGGGACCTAAGGGTGGGGGGGAGAAGAAGTTCTGAGGCCTAACCCTCCTGGAATATTTCTGTTTTCAGCAGCATTGATTGAGTCTTAAATTTGGAAGTCCTGAAAACACAAAACATAGAATGTTCCATCTGGGAGGGAATCAAAAACATAGGATGTTGGAATTGGAAAGGACTTTAAAGACCATTTAGATTAGGGGTTCTTAACCTCTTTGTGTGTCATGGACCCCTTTGGAGATCTGGTGAAGCCTAAGACTACTGTCTCCAATATATATAAATGAAGGGAATGTTGAATTTCAGCTTTTAAAATAAAAATAAAGATGTATTTTTTTCCCATCCAAGTTCACGGATGCCCTGAAATCTATCCATAGTTCCCAGGCTAAATCCAACTCCATCTTTTAAATTAATGACCACTGGGAAAAGTGATAAGCTTAATGTCACATATAAGTTAGAAGTGGAATCCAGGTCTGCCAATCCAGAGAGATTTCTACAATACTGCAAGCACGGGGCAGTATTAAAAAGTGAAGAGTCTTGGTTTTAGAATCAGAAGATATGGCTTCAAACCTCTGCCCAGGACTACCAAGCAAGCCATTAACTCCTCCAAGCCTGACAGTCTTTAACTATAAAAAAAAAAGATGATTGGACTATATGACCTTTGACATCCCTTTCCTCATCATATCTATGACTGTATGATCCTAAGGCCCCTTGAAAACAACATTGCCCCTCACCTCATTCTCTAATGAAGCTTATCCTTCACACCACATCATGGAATGGAAAGAGAAATGAACTGAGGATCAGCATTTGGGTTCTAGTGGGACTAGTTATATTCATTAGCTGTGTGACCTTAGGCAGACCATTTCCATTTGGGGGGCCTGGAGTTCTTTCTCCTATAAACTGAGGCACAAATAATTCTTGATTGCACTATTCTCCTCACAAAGCTTTTGCAAGGCAAATGCTTCATAAGCTATAAAACCCTGTAAAAAGACACCTTTATTATAATCCACTAAGGCTTTGTTCTGATACCTTGTCATATGGGGGTGACTCTGAGCTCCTGAAGGTTATGCCTTTGGGAGCACAAACTGGACAGGCTTTGAGTATGACCCAGTAACTGATCGTGTGGCTCTGAACTACAAAATGGCTAAGTTTATAGAAGATGATGACCACAGGCTTGGCCGCTAGGCAATGATGTTCCCCCTCCCCCCCTCCCCATGGTAAAACTCATCAAGGATATCAACCTTCTTTAGTAGAGGGAATAACAGCTAGGTGACACTATGGATAGAGTGCTAGACATGGAGTCAGGAAGATTTGACTTCAAATCCAATCTCAGACCCTGATTAGCTGTTTGTTTGTCTCAATTACATCTGTAAAATGGGGATAATAATAGCACCTACCTCCAAGGGCTGTTACAAGGTAATGAGATAATATGCGTAAAGCCTTAGCACAGTGCTTGGCACATGGTAGGTGTTTAATAAATGTTTAGTGATTGATAATTGTAAAGTGCTTGCTTAGCATAGTGTCTGGAGCATAGTAGGCTATTATGATTGTGATTATTATTAGCAGTAAAATCATGAGTTCTTGGGGGCGGAGCCAAGATGGCAGCTGGAAAGCAGGGACTAGCGTGAGCTCCCCAAGTCCCTCCAAAAACCTATAAAAAATGGCTCTGAACCAATCCTAGAACTGCAGAACCCACAAAATAGCACAGGGAAGCAGGGCTCTAGCCCAGGACAGCCTGGATGTTCTCTGGGTAAGGTCTATCCCCACACAGAGCTGGGAGCAGAGGGGAGCAGAGCTGAGAGGAGCAGAGCCCAGCGAGGGCGGCACATACCAACCAGACCAGGAGCCGGGCAGAGTGTGCCCTAGCACCCTAAATCAGTGAGCTGAGGCAGTTACCAGACTTCTCAACCCACAAACACCAAGGACAACAGAGTAGGTTAGGGGGAGAAGCTGCTGGGGACTGGGATAGAGTTTGCGGTTCAGTCACCATCCTGGGGGCAGCGGAGGTGAGGCAGCTACAAAACCACGGTTGCAGTTGCTTCTGGCCCCAGGCCCACCTGGTGGGAGGAATGAAGTGGCAGATCAGAGCAGGAGTGAAGAGCCTGCTGAAGATCTAAGTCCAGTCCAGGTTGGGGGTTCTTGGGGAAGGAGGAGTGCTGGTGTGGCAAAGCTGGCGCATCCCCCCAGGCTTGGAACATAGAACTCTTTAGTCTACAAGCAGTCATACCCCCACGAAAAACTCAAGGGTCAAATGAGTTGGCTGGGAACATGGACAGGCAGCAAAAACACACCCAGATTCAGTCTCAGACTCTGGAATCCTTCTTTGGTGACAAAGAAGACCAAAACATACAGCCAGAAGAACTCAACAAAGTCAGAGAGCCTACAAC
>CM053625.1:116567691-116629666 GCA_028646595.1 Phalanger gymnotis | reverse complement strand
ATGAGTGTTGTGGAAGGGTTATACATAATGATACCCATGTGGCCCATGTTGAATTGCTTGACTTCTTAGGGAGGGTGGGTGGGAAGGGAAGAGGGGAGAGAATTTGGAACTCAAAGTTTTAAAAAATAGATGTTCAAAAACAAAAACAAAAAAGTTTTCGCATGCAACTAGAAAATAGATACACAAGCAATGGGGCATAGAAATTTATCTTGCCCTACAAGAAAGAAAGGGAAAAGGGGATGGGAGGGGAGTGGGGTGACAGAAGGGAGGGCTGACTGGGGAACAAGACAACCAGAATATACGCCATCTTGGGGGGGATAGAAATGGGGAGAAAATTTGTAATTCAAACTCCTGTGAAAATCAATGCTGAAAACGAAATATATTAAATAATTAAAAAAATTAAAATAAAAAAAATCATGAGTCCTTTACAGTTTTAGGAAGAGGCATCATGGTATAGTGAAAAGAATGTAGGACTCAGAATTTTTCAAAAAATCAAATAAAACTTAGATTTGAATCCTGGCTCTGATACTCACTAGCTGTTTGACCTTAGACAAGGAATGTAACTTCTCTGAGCTTCAATTACTTCAGTAAAATGGAGGTAATTTAATTAATCAACACACATGTATTAAGCACTTATTATTGGTGTGGCACTATGCTAGGCACTGGGGACTCAAAGACAAAAACTCTATGTTTGAGAGTTTACATTCTGTTGGAAGAAACCACATATATATATATATATATATATGTATATATATATATATGTATATATATATATAAGTAAATATTAAAAATCAAAGTAGAAATTTTAATAATTTAAAGAAGAGATTAGTAAAATTAAAATTTTTAAAACATTTATAAAATTTGGAACCTTAAAACAACTATTAAAAACTAAATAAACAGTTAGCTAATCTGATTTTAAGAGAAAAGAAAATGAAATTGTTGGTGTGGAGCAAAAGAGAGGAAACTGTTTCTGAAGAGTAATGCTGCCTCACCAGCACTTGGGAGAAAGATAGATGCCAGTGGGGAACAACATACTTTTTTTTGTTCCCCCACCCCCACACCACTGTCCCCCAATCCATAGATAAGCTGGTGGCCTAGACATGCAAAAACTGAGCTTATAGATCCCAGGCCCTCAGCCACTCAAGGCTCACCTAAATTTATAGAGTTTTAGCCAAAGAACTCTCGTGGCCCTAAAAGGAAACTGCCCCTTCTCCCTTGGAGCAAGGCAGTGGAGTATTCAGTGGTCTATGTAGTCTTAACCACTGAAATCAGGGTATCTTCTGAGTTGCCTTATAATATATACTAACAAAATGCGTAATTTAGAGGAAATGGATAATTACTTTAAAAAATATTTTAAAATTTGCCAAAAAAAGATCATTTAGCTAACCCAATATTAGAAAAAAATAAATTGAACAAGTCATAAATGAACTCCCCCCCAAAAAAAAACTCCAGCACCAGAGGATTCACAAGTGTACTCTATCAAATATTCAAAGAATAATTAATTCTACTATTTCATAAACTACTTGCAAAAATAGGAAAAGAATGAACCATTTCTATGGTACGAATAAGGTCTCAATACCTAAAACCAGGGAGAGACAAAGCAGAGAAAGAAAATATGGACCAATATTTGTAATGTTTATTGACACAAAAATTTTTAATACAACATTAGCAAATAAGCTATCATAAAATATTTAAAAGTTTATACATTATGAGCAGATTAAAGTTACACAGAAATTCAGGATTGGTTTAATATAAGGAAGACTATAAGCATATTAAACAATGTTAACAAAATAAATATGAAAAAACAGTAAGATTTTATTATAAATGCTAAAAAAAGGGTGGGGGGCTTTTGACAAGATTCAACATCAATTTTTGTTGAAGACAAAAATCATTAGAAAGCTTTGGAATAAATGGACCTGTTCTCAATAAAGTACATGCTATCTATCTAAAACCAAGAACAAACATATGTAATAGAGAAAACTTAGATTCTCTTCAATGAGATCAGAGATAAAGCAAAGATGCCCATTATTAACACTGCCAAAAAGCACAGTACTAGAAATCTTAACTATAGCAATAAACTAAGAAAGAAAAATCAAGAAAATAAGCACAGACAGAGGAAACAAATTTATCTTTTCTGCATATAGTATAACTTACTCAGAAAACCTTAGTCAATTAAATGTTAATCAAATTAATTATCTCAGCAAAGTGGCAGATTATAAAACACATGTACATAAATTATTAGCATTCCTACATATTACCAACAAAACCTAGCAGGAAGTTGACTGAGACAACACCCAATCAATGATTAAGGCTAGCTAAGAAAAGAGGCAGAGAATGGCTTCTTTTAACTAGTCAAAAAGAAAAAAAAAATCAGTCTGGCAGGGAAAGATCCTCAGGGTTTCTGGTCAAAACAAACAATTGCTATTTACACTCACTCTAAACCATCAAAGCCCAGACAATGACCTTGAGCTTGGGCTGAGACCTATTGTTGGCCAATCGATGAGAGCCAGGGTGATCTGAGTTTAAGGCATGGTCCTTAAGAAAGAAATTTAGCCCTTAAACCCTCTTTTCGTGACTTGGGGGAAGCCAGAGAAGTTAGGAGTCAGAGTAGAGGAGGGAGAGCATTCCAGGTATGAGGAACAGCCAGAGTGTATACCTAGAATAGAGAAATGGAGTGTCTTGTTCGAGGAATGGCCAGGAACTCAGTGTCACTGGATGGAAGAGTGTATGTTGGGGAGTACAGCAAGCAGTAAGAAGATTGGAAAGGTAGGAGGTGGATAGGTTATGAAAGGTTTTGAATGCCAGAGCATTCTGCATTTGCTCTTGAAGGCAATATGAACCCCTAAAGTTTATTGAGTAGAGGGATGACATGATCAGACTTGCGTTTTAGAAAAATCACTTTAGTGGCTGAGTATAATACATTGGAGTGCGGAGAGACTTGAGGCAGACAGACCCACTAGCAGGCTATTGCAATAATCAGGGGGTGAAGTGATGAGAGCCTGCACTAGAGTGGTGACGGTATCAGAAGACAGAAGGAGATGTCAGGCCCTAGAGAACCCCCTGGAAAAATTCTGGGGCGCTTACCCTGTTCTGACTAGCAATTTCTAATCATCCCCTACCCCCAAGGTAAATTCCTGGGAATCTCTGCTGTGGCCAGCAGTTTCTAACTGCCCCTGTTCCCAGACAGAGATAGCTTCAAGGATACTTTTGCAAAACCCCTACTTCCTGCAGTTAAGCTGTTCTGTTGACCCTACAGGTGACCCTGTCTTGGGATCCAGTCAGCAGCCTGCTTCTGTTAGCTAGAAGTGGCCTAAAATTGATCTTCTGATTTTTCTAGGAATGTGTTATCACCCTGCAATAAATAACATGTGAACCACCCTGCTGTTCCATAACTCCCTAACTGTCCCTCCTGAGTGTAAATAACCTCTGTAACTCCCCTCATTGAACTTCCCTGTCTGAAGAAGACAGTGCATTGTTACAATTGCAATTCCTTGAATTCTCTGAAAAAATGTCTTGCTTCATATATTAGATAACCTAATTTTTATCCAATCTAATTTTTATACGGGCCTGACAAAGACATATTCAAAAGATGATGAAAAGGTGAAACTGACAGGTCTTAGCAACATACGAGACACAGTGAGGAATCTAGGATGACTCCTAGGTTGGGAGTCTGAGGCACTGGGATAATAGCGTTGCCCTGTACAGTAATAGGGAAGTCAGGAGTACAGGAAAGATGTAGGGGGAAACATAAAAAGTTATGTTTTGGATATACTGAGTTTAAAACGTCTATTGGATATCTAGTTCAAGACACAGGTAGTTGGTGACGCAAAAGTGGAGGTCATCAGAGAGGAAGCAGTTGGAGATTCAAGATTGGAGATGAGCAGAGAGATTGGGACAGAAAAAGTAGATCTGAGTCATCAGCATAAAGATAATAATTAAATCTATGGGAACTGATGAGATCACCAAATGAAGTAGTATTGAAAGAGAAGAAAAAAGAACACAAGATAGAACCCTGAGGGATACTTATAGTTAGAGGGTGTGATCTTGGAGGAGGATCTAGCAAAGGAAAGAAAAAGAATGTTCAAATAGGTAGGAGGAAAACTAGGAGAGAGTGACATCCAGAAAACCTAGAGAGAAGAGAGTATCGGGGGAAAGAGTTATCAGTAGTGTCAGAGGCTACAGAGAGGTCTAGGAGAATGAGGGTTGAGAAAAGGCCATTGTATTTGTCAATTAAAAGATCATTAGTAACTTTGGAGAGTAGTTTTGGTGGAATGATAAGGTCATGTAGTAACAATGCTGCTTGCAGATGCTGTGGAGGTGTAAGGCCAATAACACCAGCACACAGGAAGGCTGCTAGCACAGGTTCTTTTATCAGCTTTAAGGGGTTTACAATCCCACTTTAATTAAACATGCATATATCATTCACTTAGTTCAGGGGAAAAAGTCAGCACCCTGAACTTCAGAGAAAACACAAACAGAAATTACAGGCAGAAATTATATAAACGGAGCAAATAACACAAATCAGCAGACAGGGCTTCTATGTGTCCGTAGCAATGTATACAGAGTTACCAGAGAGAGAAGCACCAATGTTTGGGTTTTCAAAGTTGGGGGGCTCTTTAACAGCTACCCCGAGTTTCATCTGGCCAAATCACACAAACTCTCTTCCAATGAGTGAGCCCCAAACAAAATGCTAAGCTCAGAGTATATATACACTTCTTCAAGGTCAGAGAGCTTCGTACCTCTAGAGGGCTTCATGCCTCTTGTGACCTAATTAGCAAAAGGGTGCGGGCCTTCCAACAAACAAAGGCAAGACTCAAAGGTACTTGATTGCCTTAGTGCTGAGAAGCATTCCCAAAGAAAAAACAGTAAAAAGTCCCACTTTGCTTGCCCTTACAGGTCAGAAGCCAGATTGTAAGGGGCTAAAAAGAGAAGTTAGAGGAGAGAAAGTCGGGGCACCTACTGTAGACAGTCTTTTTGAGGAGCTTAGCTACAAAGGGCAGAAGAGAAATAGGATGATAGCAAGGATTTATTCTTGTTTTTCAGTTGTGTTTGACTCTTCGTGACCCCATTTGAAGTTTTCTTGGCAAAGATACTGGAGTGATTTGCCATTTCCTTCTCCAATTCATTTTACAGATGAGGAAACAGGCAAACAGGGTTAAGTGACTCGTCCAGGGTCACACAGCTAATAAATATCTGAGGTCAGATTTGAACTCAAGAAGATGAGTCTTTTTGGTTCCAAACTCAGGGCTCCATCCATTTTGTCACCTAGCTGCCCCAGTTAGCAGGGATAGAAGGATCAAATGAGGGTTTATTCAAGATCAAAGAGACATGGACATGTTTTTAGGCAGTAAGAAGTGAGCCAGTAGAGAGGGAGAGATTGAAAGTAAGTAAATGAATGGGAATAAAAAGAAAGGGCAATCTATTGGAGGAAATCAGATGAAATAGAATCACTTGAACAGGTAGAGGGGTTAATCTTGGTATGGAATAAGGCTGTGTCAAGATGTGAAACAGGGGTGAAAGAGAAGGTAGTAGCAGAAGGCACCTGAGAGATGAGAGATGAAGAAGAAGGAGGAGAAGATGGAGTTCACAGCAAATGGCCTCAATTTTTTCTGTAGAATATGAGGCAAGGCTTTCAGTTAAGAGGGTGGGAAAAGAGACAGCCCGGGAATGTTTGAGGAGGGATGAAAAGCTTTGGAAGAGCCACTGTGGAGAGCGGAATAGTTGGTTGATAAGGAGGGTATAGAAGGATGATCTAGAAGCAGATTACCTAGGGTCCAGTTGAGGTGATATAATATGAATTCGTAGCAGATCCAGGCAGAACCATTGCATGGTTTTCTCCACAGATTAGAAGTTTTCCTCAGTATATAAAATTAAAAAGGCTTTTACAAAAACAAAACTAATGCAATTAAAATTAGGAGGAAAGCAAATAACTGGGGAAAAAATCTTTGCTGCAAATTTCTCTGATAAAAGTCTCATAACCAATTCCATAAAGAACTGGTTCAAATTTATAAAACTGAAGATTATTTTCAAATAGCTAACTAAGCAGGCAGTTTTCAAAAGAAAAAAATCCAAATAACCAATAACCGTCTAAAAAAGGTTCTGAATCATTAATAATGCCAAACAGAGCATGGGGAAATGCAAATTAAAACAACTGAAGTTCTAGGTCATACTCATCAAATCGAGGAAGATGACAAAAGAGGAATATGACAAATATTGGAAGAACTCCAAGAAAACAGGCACACCACTGAATTGTTGGTGAATCTTGAAATTGGCATATCCATTGTGGAAAGCAATTTGGAACTATGCCCAAAAAGTCGCCAAATCATCCATACCCTTTGACCCCCAGCAACACCACAATATCACTTCTAGGCATATACCCCAAAGAGATCAAAGAAAGAGGGAAAAAATTCATATGTGCAAAGTATTTAAAGCTGCTCTTTTCATAGTATCCTGAAACTGGACACTAAGGGGGTGCTCACCTATTGGGAAATGACTACAGAAATTATGGCATATGAATATAATAGAACATTATTGCGCCATAAATAATGAAGAAATGGACAGTTTCAGAGGAAATTGAGAACATCTCTCTAAACTGATGCAGAAGGAAGTGAGCAGAAATAGAATAATTTATATAGTGACATTATAAAGAAAAACAACTTTGAAAGTCTCTAGAACTCTGATCACTGCGATGATAAACCACAATTCCAGGGGAATGAAGATGAAGCATGCTACCTACCTCCTGCCAGAAAAATGACGGCCTTAAAATGCAGTGAGGAATACACTTTTGGACACTGGCCAATGTGAGAATTTGTTTTGCTGGGCTAAACATATTTTTTTATGATAGTTTCCTTTTTCTATTATTTAATTAAGGGAAGGATATGAGGGAGAGATAGTAAGTATTTATAAAAATAAAGAATTTTTTAAAGAAAAAAAAATGATTCACTGAAATATTTCCTTAAATACTTGCTACCTGATCTTTTAGTACAGGGTGGGAAGGGGTAATGGACAGGAACTAAAATGACTACATTAAGTTAATCAATTGGTTTTATAAAAATTAATAATACTAATTCATATTAGCATTTATATAGTTCCTTCTATGTGCCAGGTAATGTGCTAAGCACTTTATGAATATTATCTTATTTGGTCCTCACAATAACTCTAGGTGTCTTGTTTTATTATTATTCCCATTTTATAGATGAGGAAACTGAGGTAAAAGAGGTTCCGTGATTTGCCCAGGAAATGTCTGAGGCAGTATTTGAACTCATATCTTCCTGATTTCAGGTCCTGCACTCTATAAATGGCGCCATCTAGTGGCCAAACTATTTCCTGAAATGCTACTATAATTAGTTTAACAAATACAGATTAAGGAGGGAAAAAGTACATACTGAAGCCCCAGACCCAAAGCCAATTGGTATGGCTCTCTCCTTTTTGGTGATCAATGCCCAGCACCTGTCTGAGGGGATAAGGTGAGGGATGGAAGAGAAGCGCTGAGTTAGAGAGAGTAGGAGAGAGAAGAGCTCTTTGGTCTTCTTTGAGTTTTTTTCCAGTCACATGAGTGACTTGGACATCAGGTTCTTCTTCCAACTTTGAAAGATAAGATGGACAATGCCTACTGCACTTCAGGTTGCTGAAGGAAAAGACTGGAAAGAAGCCAACGTGAGAAGAGCTAGCAGTCTTCGTCATGTCTCTGTGCCTAGCTTGCTAGACTAGAGACTTTAGAGAACTTCCTGTTGGGTGAGATCTTGGACTTTATAGGTTGAGCTGAGTTGTCCTACTCCCAATGTGAGAAATCCTTCACTCTATATTGTCTAATATATATTCCCCTATGAACTGTGCTTTCTCTGATTTCTGTTTTGCTACCTACTTGGATGAAAGGGGTTTTTTGGTTAATTGCTATGTGTGCTCATTGTGGAACCAGTATTTGGTGAGAAAGGGGTAGACTTGAATATAAAGCTTTGAGTCCTCTTCTTCCCTATTAACGAACAACAATCAAAAGTGAGATTGAACCTAAAACCTCATCCCCTAGACAATATTTAAGGGAGCAGATAGATGTAATTCTAGCCTGGTACCCACCTCTCTCTGAGGAGAGCAGAGTGGCCAAGCTGTCTGGCTCCAACTTCCTGCTTCCCTTCCTGTCAAGAATTAAAGTCTCCCTTGGAGAAGGGGGAGGGAGAAGAGACTAGAGATGTCTATTCTGCCTCCTTTTGAGCCACACAACGACACCCCATTACTACATGTGGGGACAGCCTTGTGACAATACAAGATACAGGATGTTCCAAAAGTCTTAGGGCAGTTGTAAGCTTTAGTCATCTTTTAACAGTTTAAAACTGCACTAAGACTTTTGAGGCATACTGTATATACAAAGTAAATAAAAGCTAAATTGAAAGGGGCACTACCATCTGGAGAATGATCAGGGAAGTCCTCATGTAAGAGGTGGCACTTGAGCCACTTTGACAGAAGTTAGGAATTCCAAAAGGTGAAAGTGAGGAGGGAATGAATTCCAGGCTTAGGAGACAACCTGCAGCCAGTGCAAAGAGATGCTAATGATAATCTTTTCACCACCTACAGGGTGAGGAAAAGATAATAAAAACCTCAGAGCCCTGGAGAAATGTGAGATGTTGCCCACTTCCCCATCCTGATGATTCTCCCTTTGCCTCCGCTCCCTAATAAAGCTTGTTATTAGGGACAGAGAATAGGTCTGGTGCCCTCTCTGTGTAGGCATAGTGCCTTGTGCAGTGCCAGGCACATCGTAAGCACTCTGTAAATGTTTGCTGTTGACCATGCGGCTGCACTTCATTTTCTCCATTTCTCCTACAGAGCCATGCTCAATGTCTTGCAAATCAAGGTGTTGCTCCCCGTCCTTTAGGATGACCCCTGAGGAATGACTGATTCCAGGAGGCAGCAGATGGTCAGGAAGAAAATAGCTACCTCAGCTGCTGCTGCTAAAGGAAAAAAAATGAAATTTATATATAGATGACCCAACATTACCAAATATTATCAGAGTAAACGATGGTGCTGGCTCACCCCCATTAGGTCGCCCTTCTGGGACTTTGCACATAAGCTCTCAGAATCACAGGCTCTCAGGGTTGGAAGGGATCACAGACATCATCAACTGAGACCCAATTAGAAATTTCCTCTCCAATATTCCCAACAAATGGTCTTCCAGTTTTTGTCTGAAGGACTTCTCTGATGAGGAATCCTATACTCCCAAAGCCACCCATCCCATTTGGGGGTACACCTGATGGTTAGGAAGTTTTAACTTGAGAGGCATCTTAATGAAAAAGAAAAATCCTGGACATGGAGTCAGAGAATTTGGGTTCAAATATTGGATTTTCCACTTAATACTCATGACCTTGGGTAAGTCACTTCTCCCTGGGCTTCAGTTTCCTTATCATTAAAATGAGAGTATTGTACTGGATGGTCTCTAAATTTGTGGTCCTATGAAGGAGAAATCTATCTCTATATAAATTTCAACTAGTGCTCCTAGTTATTCTTCCTGGGGTCGACCCAGAACAATTCTAATCTCTCATAACTGACATTTATTTAGCATTTTAACATTTGCAAAACTCTTTACATGCAATATCTCATTTAACCCTTGTAAAAATCCTATAAGGTATGTTCTGAAGGTATTTTTTCATAATTTTACAGATGAAGAAACTGAGACTCAGAAAGGTTAAGTGATTTGCCTAGGATCACATACTTAATAAGTATAAGAACCAGGATTCAGATCCAGGTCTCTCCTTAACTCTGAGTTCAGAACTTTTTCTACCATACCACACTTCCTCTTGAAAGCTTAGGGACCCAGCAAAGAGGGCCATCTCACCAGGGATGGTGTTTCTGTGAATGGAGCCCGGAATTGGGACTGGGGTGGGGAAGGGAACTCCTCTGATTGGTGGAAGCCACAGAATCTCGGAAAGTTAAAGCTGGAAGAAACCCTAGAAATCATCTAGAAAGGAAATCATAGATTTAGAGGAGCACTAGACCTCAGAAATCCCACTTTTTCATTAGACAGATTAAAAAAAAAACTAAGGCCTATAGAAGAAACCTACCTGGCCAGGACCATTAACAGTAATCAGCAGAGCTGATTTAATCTGGACTTCAGACTAAGCCTGGAGTATTTTTAAAGCAGCTAGTGTTAGGAAGGAGAAATGACTACTAGTTAGTGGAGAAAGTGCTAAGGCGATGCTGAGTATGTATGTAAGGAGTAGAGTCAAAGCAAAGCTTTTTTGGGAGAGAGATACGAGTGTTACCAAAGACTTTTCAGGAGAGATACACGTGGAGACAAATTTTGGAAGCTACAAATATGAAGGGAATCCAGGTCCTCAACATGACCCTGATTTCTAGCCTGCCACCCTAGAGACTTAGGAGATAGACTTGCTTCTTGGGTAAGATCAGGGCATCTCTTTTGGTTGAAACTGGTGAGTGTAAACTAAAGGGCTACCTTCCCCTTAAACGTGACCTAAGATCCAGCTATTTTTTAGAATCCCCCAAAACAGTACCCTCTGATCAACAATATTGAAGGCACTAGATAGATGTAACAGTGTCTACGCTGGTTCTCATTGCCCAAAGGCCAACATTTTGTCCCTCCTCCAGGTTCTCTGATATCCTTAAAGCAATTAGGGGTGTACCTAGTCTCTGCCATTGGATCAGGCCCCAATTTTAGGTGGTCTCCAAACCCTAGTTCCATTTAACTACTTACCAGTGAGATTAGTTTTTACAAAGGAATGTTTGCTTCAAAGGTATAGTAAAAATATACAAACATTCCTCCTTCAACACTAGGATGGCACAATCCCCCCTCACACCATCTCATCTCTGAGGAGGGGAAGAGGATTAGGTTCACAACTTGACTCAAGGCGCCGTCAGGCCGGCATCCTGGCACCTGGGCTTCTTGGGGTTTCCCTGCTGAGCTGGCAGCAACATCCAGCCTAGAATCTTGCTTCAGAGATACGTAGCTTGAACTTCCAGGTCTGGAGACCCCCCCACACACACACACCCACACACACACACACACACACACACACAGCTTACCCCTACAGCTGAAAAGGACAAACAAAACAGATGAAACCCCCAATCTGTTTCTTGAGGTCACAAGGCCTTAAAGGGCACGAAGTGGGGAAAGTGGTCTTCCCCCCACACCCAGCTCAGTTCATGGTGCCTAAGCTTCAGGTTAACAGAAACTTCATCCCTTGAACTTTCCCAGAAAGAGTGAGAGACTGGCCCACTCAGGCAGTGCTAGCCCATTCCAGCTATACAGCCGATGGAGAGAAGCTGTTCCCATCCACATGGCAGGGGGATACAGAGAATGGAAGCCGTCTTCTCCCAGAAGCAAGGGTGCCTCCAGGAGTGTGCTGGACTGCTCTACTTCTAGTTCAGGAGAACAAAGTGTTAAATTTTTAGTGTGAGTATTTAGAAATTGGCAAATACTACATAAGAACTTGACTAATTGCTTTGTTAATCTCTAGACTTAAGAAAGTAATAGAGAAAATGCAAATAATTCAAATCAAACTTAAAAGTATGTTGTGTATAATTTCCCACACCCCACCCCACTCAGAGTGATTGTTAAAAATTTACCAGCACATTGCTAGGTGCCTCTATCATTTGGGAAACACAAAGCTCATTTGGATATAAATTTGGTCTGACATACCCCACCCCCTCCAAAAAAAAACCTTCCTCCAAACAGATTTAGAAAATGCACCAGACTGAACCTTGATCAGGAAAGCCAAGAAAAGTCATCATGAGTCGTTTTTCCAGTCCATGTCTGCATAAGGAAACAGAGAGGTCTGGGGTACTGAGAAGGAATGTGCCCCAGTCCAAAAGGAAGCCTACAGTTCTGTTATTACCCAAATCAGATTTCAAATGGGGATGGGAATGGTGACGGTCAGTGAAGAGTGAAGAAGTGATCTGACTTTGTCATGGATCAGATCACTTTGAGAACACTGATATCTTGAAGATCCCCAGGCTTAGTCGTTCCTGAGAACCTGGAATAACAACACTCAATACTCCCAATAAAGCAATAATAGGATCGACCCAGATTTTCCCTCCAAAAGTGCACAAGTACTTAGAGCCTGGCCACGACATATAATCCAAAGTCAGAAAGTAGGCTGGAAGAATGAGCATACACAAAAAGTATCCCACCATTAAAAGGCACTATGGTGACAGGAAAGCCAAAGACCCAAATCCAATAGAATAGAATGATTCCAAACAACTACAAGCAAAGTCTCAAAGGAAAACACAAGTTGGGCATGAATTCTTCTAGAATTCCTGGAAGAGATGAAGCAAGAGGTTGTTTTGGTTTGGTTTTTTTTTGGGGGGGGGGCGGTGAGAGCTTAAAAAGTGATTTTTAATAAATTAAGTTATAATACTAGAAGAAAAAACTGGAAAAGAAATTAGAGCTATGGAAGCATTGGAAAAGAGATTAATAATTTAGCACAAGAGGTACAAAACTTTATCCAAGGAACAAACTCCCTAAAAATTAGAACGAAAAGCCAATGACTCTATGAGGCAATAAGGAATAGTAAGACAAAGTCAAAAGATTAAAAAATATAGAGGAAAATGTTAAGCATCTCATAGTAAAGACAATTGACCTGGAAAACAGACTAAAGAGGGGGGAAAAGTAAGATTTACTGGACAACCTATAAACCATAACCACACAAAAAAATGGCCTAGGCATTATAGTTCAGAAAATCATAAAACTGCCCAGCTCTCTTAGAACAAGAGGGCAAAGCAGAAACAGAGAGAACTCAGTGACCACCTCCTGAACCCCTCAAATGAAAATTCCTGAGAACATTCTAGCTCAAATCCAGAACTTCCAGGTCAAAGAAAAATTATTGCAAGCCGTCAGAAAGAATGCATAGTCAGAATCATACACAATTCAGCAGTCAACATTATAAAGGAGTGTAGAGCTTGTAATATGCTATTCCAGAAGACAAAGGACATAGGCTTACGGCCAAGAATAATAATTTACCCAGCAAAATTAAGTATAATCTTTTGGGGAGGCAAAGAGGGAGAAAGAGAAATAGACCTTTAATAAAATAGAAGACTTCTAAGCTTTCTTGATAAAAAGATCAGGAGTGTGTAGGAACTTCAAAGTTCAAATACAGGAGTGAAGAGAAACATAAAAAGATAAAAATGAATGATAAAGGACTAAATAAGGATAAACTGCTTACATTCTAATACAGAGAGATATACTCTCTGAACTCTATCAGTTCTATATAGAGGAAGTCTAATTAAACAGAAAGCCTGGGAGTGGCTCTGTTATGTCACGATCATTCAAAAAGAATGGGAAGGATGGAGAAGAGAAATAGGCTAAAGGGAGAGAGGGGAAAGATAGAATTGGGAAAATTATCATATATAATCAGGGTGTGCAAGTAGAAGTCTATAGATACAAAGAGAAAGGGGGAGGAGGAAGCAGGCAACACTTGAACCTCTCAACTAAATTGATCAAAGGGGAAGAATACACAAACACAGAGTGGATACAGAAATACATTTCACTCAATAAGGAAATAGAAGGAAAAGGGCAGAAAGGAGAATTAAAGGGAGACGAGATTAAGGGAAGGATTAATTCTAAACAAAACTAACTCCAAGGATATACAATAATTATAGCTCCTTTTGAGATAGCAAAGAATTGGAATCTGAGGAGATGTCCATCAATTGGGGAATGGCTGAAGAAGACAGGCTATCTAATTGATACAATACTATTGTGATGTAAGAAATGATAAAGGGAATAATTTCCAAGAAACCTGGGGTGACTTGTTTGAATAGAAGCAGAGTGAAGTGAATAGAAACAAAAGAGAAAGTTACACAATGACAACAATATTACAAAGACAATTTTGAAAGACTGATCGGCATAATGACAAATCATGACTCCAAGGGGCTAATGATGAAACATGTTCTCTACCTTCTGAGAGATCAAAGATTCAGAGTGTAGAATGAGGCATTTATTTGTGTGTGTATATATTTGTATATGTATGTATTTTTTTTTAGTTTTTACAAAGAAATATTTACTTCAGAAAGTATAATCATAAATATACAAACTTATGGCCCCAACAACACCTGGGAGGAATAATCCTCTTCTCTCCCACCCCACCTCAGCCTCTGGGGAGAGGAAGCTTAGCTTAGCTCAATTCCTATAGAGCAGGGTCACAATTCCAAGTCCAAAGCCCTTCTTGGGCTTGAGTCTCAGGCTCCTGGCTTCTCAGGGCTTCCACGCTGGCCGGCCGGCTGCATCATCCTACTTGCGATCCTGGCTCCAAGGTCACCATGGCTTAAACTCCAAGCCCAAATCCAGAGCTGCCAGGTCAAAGGGAATCACCTCCCAACCTCAGGAAGACAAACAGCACAGAACAGAAACAGGCTCATTTCTCTTCACTGCTCTTTTCTGCCACTCTCTTTCGGCTTTTTGTCACTCTAATCTGCTGTATCCAGTGGGTGAGGATCCCAGTTCACCTACAGCGTGGCAAGGTGAACCAAACCTGTAAGAGAGGGAAAGGATTTCCTTCCTCTGCTTTCTCCCAGGTAGTTTTTCTTTTTTTTTTTTTTAAGACATGGCCAATGAAGAAATTTGTTTTGCTTGACTGCATGTTTGTAACAGGTTTTGTTTTTCTTTTTTTCTCAAGGGGGGAAGAGGGGAGGAGGAAAAAGAGTGGATTTTTGTTGATTGAAAAAAAAATTTAATAATGTAATGAGATCTGAACCACTCAAAATGAAAAGAGACGAGATGGGGCTCTCACTCACTAGCCACTACCCAGGAGCTGGGGACAAAGAGAAGCTATGCTGTGAGGGGCAGGAGGATTCTCTCTAGGCTACTTTGAAGCTGTTGTTGTGGGTATCTGGCTAGCAGGTAGGTTACAACTTCCCTTAGGGGCTAACACTTGAAGAAGAATGAAGGGATGTTGGAAACTTGCACAGTGGGTGAAGATTGAAGGAAAAGACCAGGAGTAGTTCTGTTGGAGACAAGCTTCATGACTGGTTATCAAAGGAAGGGTGGGATGTAACCAAGAGTTTGCTGGAGCCAGCTTGTACAGGCTGGACAAAGCCACTTAACAAGTATTTAGTGTGAGCATTTATACCTTGGAAATCAATTAATGCTGCAAATCCAGGTTTGATTAAGTATTTTGTTGATTGTCTAGACTTTAAAAAGTGATGGAGAAAATGCTAATGCAGATTAAACTTTACAATGTGTTGTGAGTTTCCATGAATTTTTTTTTTTAACATTTACCAACATACCCTTGGATCCAACTCATCTTTCTACTCTCAGAATGAATTATTACATACCCTACAGAGTCAGGCTATGGCTTCCATAGAGTGAAGCCACCATTCGCTAGAGATCCTTGCACCTGCTTTGGAGACCCTGGTCTAAATGACTTCTGAAGTCTCTTCCAGCTTTGAAAGTCTATGACCATTTACAACCCCATTTCTTAGGCTTTCCTTTGACATAGGCTCCTACCACAGCATTGTGGTCATGTCTGGCTTGTACTATTACAGCTTAATTTTAGGGTGTCTTCCATTTAAGCAGTCCTTGGTGCTGTCAAAGCCATCTTTTTAACCTCTCAGACCAACCTTTTCCTTTCCATCGAGGAGAATGTACATACATACACATTGTGTTTTTGCATGTATGCATACACGTTTAAAATATGTGTATGTGTATGTATAAATATGCTACCAATAAGCTCAATTCTTACCTTATAATACCAAGCTTTTAACCTCAAATCCTTATTAGACCTCTGCCCACAGGCCCAATGACCTCATCTTATTTCTCATCCTCTTGAGCTTCACCACATGCCTGGGATAAGCTGTTGCCCAAGTCTGCCAAGCATCACCTTTCCATCATTCAAAATGGTTTTTTAAAAATCCCACCTCTTCCACAAGGCCTTTCCTGACTGACCACAGGAAGTAGCAGTTTTCCTTTGTCTTTCTCCCTCTCCCCATTCTCCTAGAACATGGAAAACAAAAATTCTCATGAGGCTCTTCAGCCCACAGGTTCTTAATTTTTGTCATAAACCCTTTCTCAGAATAAGATTCTTAAATGTATAATATAAAATACACACCATTTTGAAATATATTGAAATATCCCAATTACGGTATATTGAGATATCAACAGTTTCTTTGACAGCTGGTCATCTAGTTGCTGTCTTGAACATCTAGAGAAAAGGAGATGGGGCAGCTAGATGGTACAGTGGAGAGAGCACCAGGCTTAGGGTCAGGAAGATCTGAGTTCGATACTTACTAGCCGTGTGACCTTGGTTAACCCCTATTTGTCTCAGCTCCTCATCTATGAAATGGGGACATACTGAAAAAGGAAATGGCAAGCCACCCCAGTATCTTTGCCAAGAAAATCCCATGGACAAAAAATCCACGGGATCACAGAGTTGGACAAGACTGAACAATTTAACAACAAAAGAGACAGGGAGCTTACTATCCCTCGAGGTAGCTTGTTCTATTGTGGGAGACTTCCAAATGCAAGGAGATTCCTTGGAACTGCTATCCATTCGGCCTCCCACTACCCTCAGGAGTCATGCAGTGTGCTCACCACAGCCCTGAGTCTTCTGCAGGCTAAATTTCCCTTTGTTGTTGTTGTTCTGTCATTTCAGTCAGCTCTTGGTGACCCCATTGGGGGTTTTCTTAGCAAAGATACTAGAGTGGTTTGCCATTTCCTTCTCCAGCTCATTTTACACATGGGGAAACTGAGGCAAACACGGTTAAATGATTTGTCCAAGGTCACACAGCTAGTAAGTATCTGAGGCCATATTTGAATTTAGAAAGATGAGTCTTCTTGACTCCAGGCCCAGAGCTGCAATGCCTATCCACCGCACCACCTGGCTGTGCCAAATATCCCTAGTCCCTTTGACATCTCCTCAGATGGCATGGTTTTGGGGTTTCTATTCCCACTCTAGTTGTCCTCCTCTTGACATGTTCCAGTTTGTCAAGGTACCTCCAAAAGAATTATTTCAACTTCAACAACATGTATTAAACACCATCTCTATGCAAAGCATTGCTACCTCTAAGACATATCTACCCATCATGTGTATATGATAGAAGTTTAATTCAATTCCACATTCATGACATGGTAGGGAGGAGCGGGAAGAAAGAGATATATACACAAGTAACACAATATGTCACCTTAATGTTTTTATTCTGTCATAGAGCCATTAAAAGTTTGTCACACAGGCTGCAAACTTGTGTCTTGTAATATCTGTACACAGTCACCCATTAATTCATTTGACAAGCAATTATTAAGTTGCTGCTTGGGCCAGATACTGTGCTAGGCTAGGCCCTGGGCATACAAGCACAAAAAATGAAACTCTCTGCCCTGAAAGGACTTACATGGGATGGGGTGGGGGCTGGAGGTGGAGACAGGGTGGTGGTGGTGGTGGTGGGAAATTCAAACAGAGAAAATAAAACACAAAATAGATAGAAAGTAATTTCTGGTGGAAAAGTATAAACAACTGGAAAACTTTCCCATGGAAGGTAGAAGACAGCTTTGAGGGAAGCTAGGTATACCATAAGGCAAAGGTGAGGAGGGGGCACTTCTGAGCATGGAGACAATCTTTGCAAAGACCCAGCAGGCAAGAGAATGTTGTGTCTGGGGAATCAGTGGGCAGTCCAGTTTGGGTGGAACACAGTACCAAGCAATTGGGAAAGGTTTTTGGATTGATTAGTGGTGCCATAGCTGTCTTCAAGAAGCTTCACAGGCACCCTGCAAAGAGCACTAGACATAGAGTTAGGAGACTTGGGTTTGAATCCCAGCTCACACTTATTAGCCATGTGACCCTAGGCAAGTTCATCTCATTTATCTCCACTGCAGAAAGGAAATGATAATGCTTGAAATGATAATGCTTGAAATGATAATGCTCTAAGAATTTCAAAGAAAATGCTCCATAAGCCATTATTATTTCTTCCATATATTCCTGCCAGAAATTTACCTTCTCATTTCTAATTTCTGTCCATTATAGATCTTGCTTGGCTTTAGTGCACCACACACCTAGAACCATCTACTTCAATATGCCTTTGGTAAATTACATTTGATGTTATTTACTTCCAGAAAGTAGGGCTGGAGTTCCCTCAAGAGAAGCCGGAGGGCAAACTGTAAAGATAACCTGATGCAGTGGAAATAACTTTGGACTGTAAATCAGAGCTCTGGGTTCTAGTCTTAGCTTTGCCACTAATTTGATGTGTGGCCTCGACCAAGTCATTAGTTATTTGGGATTCAATTTCCTTATCTGTAAAATGAAGTGAATGGGCTAGATAAGTTTCTATGGTCCCTTCCAGCTTTAGCACTCTGTCATCCTACTCTTTCAAAGAGCAATAAACATTTATTGAGAGACTACTTTGTACAAAGCACTGTACTCCTTCAGATCGAAGGAGATACAAGTTTAGACGAGATAGTTCTTTGCCCTCATGAAGTTCCAAGTTGGGGCGGGGGGGGGGGCAGGGGGCGGTGTAGGGAAGAAAGCTGGAGAGGAAGCGGATAATACAAATTCACTTAGCTATAATATATAGTATTAGATGATAAATACATCCAAGTATAAAGTGCTATATGACATCCAAGAGGAGAAAAGCTCATCCCAGCTGTGACCCCCACATTAGAATCAAGGAAGGCTCCACAGAGGAGTTGGCATTTGAGCTGGGAAATTCAACATCAAGGGATGGGACAAGTGTTGGGATACAGATTTCAGAGGAAGTGAACATAAGCAGGGAGCAAAATCACCAAGGCGGGAAAACATGGAGACATACATGGGACAGCTAGCAGTCCAGTTACTGTGTAGTCAAAAGTATGTGAAGAATAGTGTAACGTCAAAGTGGCATCATTCTCAAAATCCCGACAGAGAAATCTGAACTTCCTTTAAGGAAGGTAAATTGGGCAGTGATGTCGAAGGGCAGACTGGAAAAGGGAGAGAGAATGGGAGCCAGGAGGCTGATTAGGAGACCCCGTGGGCCTGTTTAGCCCTTCCCACCTTTAGTGTTCAGGTCTGAGTACTAAGGTCTCAACACCACGGGGCCCTGCTATGAGCACATCACTTGCGTTCTGACATGAAGAAACAGTGACATCAGTTAATGATAAATAGGATACCTTCAGTGGGGCTGGGAACAGACATAGCCTGGGGACTATGATCCTGTGAGTGGGTGTGAGGGGGGCAGTCTGACTGGGCTGAGGGCTGTTGACAACAATAACTCCCAGAGCAGAGATTGCGCAAGGAAACATAAGCAAGCCCCACAGATAAACCAACTTCTCACTATAGTGGTTTCCCAGTCAGCAGTGTAAGCAAATCCTTCCCTTCATTTGTGCAGTTACAATCTTGGAGTCCAACACTCGAATTTTCCAAACGACAAAAAATGAGACCAAGAAAAGAGAAATGACCTAAAGTCCAAGAGAAAAGGTCAGAGATAAGACTAAAACGCAGGTTACCTTTGCCCTCCCTGCAGTGTCTTAGTGGTTTCTTTCCCACTCCAAGTCACCCAACCCACCCCACCCCACCCCACCCCACTCATCCATAAAATTTGCCTTCAGGTTAGTATCTAGTTACCTCATTCAGGCTGAGGTGTCAATTACAAATAATACCTCACCTCAATATAACATCTTAAGGTTACAAAGCACTTTTTTTCCACAACTCTTCAAGGTAGATAGGGTTTAATAGTTACCCCCATTTTAGAGATAAAATTAAGACCCAGAGACTTGTTCAAGGTTCCAAAGGGAGTAGTGGCAGACTGGGGTTAGAATTCAAGTCTTCTATGACTCCAAATCCAATACTTCTTTTATTATACCTCAGCCTCTCTCTGATTTGGGAGTGTCATGGACCACTTCCATACTCTGATGAAGGCTACAGGACCCTTCTCAGAATGATTTTTTTAGATGCATAACTAATCAAGTTAGGGCATGGGTGCCTTAGGAGAGTAGCCCTCACCAGGGGTATCTCTTGGGATGCTGTGCAGAGGGTCCTGATGGAGCCTGCACCCAAAGCCTCACAGTTGCCCCTGCCTCCTGCCCACTGGGCACAACATACCTGGGTAGAGCTCTGGGAAAGAAGCTCAAGGCACAGAAGGGTATTTGCTCTGGGGCAGCAGGGTCAGTTCAAAGCCTGGGGCCTACACTCTGCACAGAGTAACAGACAAGGGGGTATCCATGAGCCAACTTCCCCCATAGGCTAGCCCACCTCCCCTAGCCCAAAGAAGAAACTGAGGTACCAGCTGGGGTGGGGCGTTTCAGGGACTGCAAAGGAAGGGTCCTGGGAAAACAAGACCCAGGAGTCCTGGGCTCTCAATTTTAGGGGCATCATCCCACCCAAGGGGGACCTGGCCACTTGGCAACACTGCTCCGCACTCCCGCCCCAGGCCGTGAGTCAAGCTGGAGCTATGGTCCTTGCCCCCCAGTTCTCCCCCAGCCCCAGGATCTGGTACAGCCCATTGGTCCCCTGGGTCAATGGTTCTTTCTCCACTCTGTGCCCCCCTCTCCCTCTTCCCCCAGTGGAAGGGGTTGACCTCGGCGATCCCAGACCTTGGCGACTGAGGGGTCCCAAGCGCTGCTTTTTTATCTCTTTCAGTCCTAAGGAGCAGCACAGTGCTTTGTATACTCTTAATAAATACTTACTGCACAATGAAAGAATAGAATGACAGAATGCTAAAAGCTGAAGGGACCACAGAGACTATCTAGTCCAACCTCTTCGTTTTACAGATAAGGAAAGTGAATACCAAAAAGCTAGACTGAAATTCAGTTAGTAAAAATAAAATAAAACTTAAAGTTCTCGGTCCCTAGGTTAAGAACCCCTCGTAACAAATCATTATTTTCCTCTGTAGGACTTTACATAGTAACAGGGAATCAAAGTCTGACACCAAAGGATTTACTGTCTAATGTCAGTACTGAAGGCACTAGGCTGAAATCATCCCGATGTAATCTATGGGTCAGGCAGGTCCTGTTGCCCTAGTTCTCTCTCCTGTCCCTCTGTCATTATCCCCATCAAGCTCTCTTTTCATACAATGTGGTACTATCTAACTCAATCCCCTCATTTTGCAGATGGGGAAACTAAAAGGTTAAGTTGCACCAAGATTGCACCGATAACAAGCAGCAGAGCCACGATTTGAACCTCCCTATCTGGACCCCATTGCAGAGTATCTATCTAAGGGTCAGCTTCCCGATCCTTCTAATCCCTCAGGCCAGTCTCTGATCCGTTTCATTTCCCCTCTCTGGACTCATCTGCAAAATGAAAATGTGGAACTAGAAGATCTTTAAGGTCCCTTCCAGCAATAAAGTCAAGGTTGCCGAGCGCTCCCTTCCCTAGTTGGGCAGATGGAAAGACAGCGGGAGGGAGGGGCCAGGAGATTTGCCCTATCGTGACGTCAGAAGAGGATAGGCTTGCATCGCTCCAATTTAGCCCCTCCCTCCAACCCTGCGTCCCGAGGTAAAGGGACCCAGGTGTTACGTCACACGCATATCGTAAACTCGTAGTGGATCCCTACGCAGTAGAAGGAAAATAGTCCCCAAGGTCTGAGGGACCTCCGTTGCCCTGGACAATGCGGACGGACATAGACGCATATTCTTCTAGGATCTTTGAGGGACCCTGAGATTTTGGATGCCGAAAATAGGACAATTCCCGGCCGCGCCCTTCCGCAGCGACGTAGAAGTAGATCCGGCTTTTTGAAAGGACGATGGGTCCTTCCGCAGCGGGGGGAGGAGGATGGCGGCCGAGTCGATGCCGGAGCGGGAGAGGAACCCGGGAGAGAAAACAACGGGTAAGTACGAGTCAGGGGCAGACCTCCCCACGTCCCGTGCAAAGCAGAGATTATGGGCTTCGGCGGTGACTGGCGACGAGGTCCCGGGCCGGCGGGGCTGCCCGAACAGGGCCCCGGGGTCCCCCGATCCTTTAGTCGCTCTCGCACTTGCCTGAGCGGAAACCCGGTGCCTCCACAAGATGGCGTCGGGCCCAGAGCGCAGGCAGCGCTTGGGACAGCCCTCAGCTGCCAAGGCCCCGGGATCACCGCAGTCAACCCCCTCCACTGGGGAAAAGAGGGGGAGGGAGGCACAGAGTGGAGAAGGAACCACTGACCCAGGGGGCCAATGGGCTGTACCACTGATCCTGGGGCTGGGGGAGAACTGGGGGGCACGGACCATAGCCCTGACCCAGGGCTCCAGCTTGACTCACGGCCTGGGGCGGGAGCGAGGAGCGTTATGGCCAAGTGGCCAGAGCCACAGTCCCCCTTGGGTGGGATGGCGCCTCTAAAATTGGGAGCCCAGGATTCCTGGGTCTTGTTTTCCCAGGACCCTTCCTTTGCAGTCCCTGAAACGCCCCACCCCAGCTGGTGGCTCAGTTTCCTCTTTGGGCTAGGGGAGGTGGGCCAGCCTATGGGGGAAGTTGGCTCATGGACACCCCCTTGTCTGTTACTCTCTGCAGAGTGAAGGCCCCAGACCTCGAACTGACCCTGCTGCCCCAGAGCAAACCCCCTCCTGGGCCTTGGGCTTCTTTCCCAGGGCTCTGCCCACGTGTGCTGTGCCCAGTGGGCAGAAGGCAGGGTCCACCGTGAGGCCCTGGGTGCAGGGCCCCCCAGGACTCTTTGCACAGCACCCCAAGAGATACCCCCGGTGAGGCCGACTCTCCCAAGGCGCCGTGCCCGGTGCCTAGGCGAGCCAGGGCCATCGATGGAGGAGAATGAGGTGGAAAGCAGCAGCGACGCAGCCCCCCGGCCCACTCAGGAGGAGCCCTCGGAGAGCGGGCTGGACGTGGGCACCTCCGAGGCCGTGTCAGCCGACAGCAGTGATGCCACTGCTGCTGCCCCAGGGCCCGGCCTCTTGTCAGAGGCGGATGATTCTGTCGTGGGGCAGAGCTCAGACCACGGCACCCGTTCCTTGGTACCAGGATGGGACTTGGGAGGGGGCTGTGAGGACCGGGAAGGGGCAGTGCCCATCTGGGGAGCAGAAACTGCACCAGAGCTCAGTAGGCTCTATGTGGCCCATCTGGTCTGTCCCCCACCAGGACCCTTCTGGGATTGAGAACATGACCATAGTTCCCAGGTAGAAAGCTGAAGGGAGCAATTGCTCTTCTGTCCTCTACTTCCAAATAATGACCTCCTTCTGATAATCCACTCTTCTTCAATTCAATTATTTTCTACCTTTTTTTCTTATTGAATACTTAATGTAAAGAAGATATTTGAAGGGAAGGACTGAAAAAGGGAAGAAAGAATTGCCATCTTATTGTTCTCGGCTGAGGCTTAGACACATGCTTACCTCCTCCCCCACCCCACAGTTATGGATCTGATCCAAGAAGTAATCGCTTGCTATATTCCATTTCATCATTTCAACAAATTTAATAAGTCATTAAGTGCAAAACACTGCTAGGCACTGGGGAAACTTAGATATGATAGAGCCCTTTTACAGTCTAAGATAAAAAACATAAACACCTTGTTACATGTCAAATTATAATTAAGTGCATTGAAGAAGTTTAAAAAAAAGCAGTGCTGTATGAAATCTCAGGGTGAAAGTCATTGGGGATCAAGAAAGGCCTGGAAGAGATGGAATTTGAATTAAACTTTAAAGGATGAATAGGAATTCAGTAAGTAAAGAAAGAGAGAGAGGCAATATGGAATAGTATAGTTTCTCAAACTGTGCTGTAAGGATTCTTGAAGTTTCTTTATTTTTTATTATGAACCTTATATTGTTTGTTAATGGTCATTAAAAATAATTTTAGAAGATTTTACTACTCGGGTTCTGCCAAAGTTTTGTTTAAAATGAGGTTTTTTGTCAATGGAAAAAGTTGGGAGAATCACCGATACAGTGGATAGAAAGCCAGCCTTAAAATCAGGAAGACTTGGCTTTAAATCTTGCCTTTGACACAAAGTGGTTATGTGGGCAAGCCACTCAAAGCTTCTGTTCCCCTTGGCATAAATTGCAAATAAGTTCCATATCTGCAGTGAGGAAGGGAGTTTTCCTCACTGAGATTTGCCTATGCCCATGAAAGCACAAATCTGTCCTAATACAAAGAGAAGGGTCCTTACATCAGAAGGGCCAACCTTGTTTATTCACCCTGATTTGTTCAGCAAGTGGGACATTTCTGCATGTTGGAAACATTGGGAACAGAGGCACACAAATAGGAAAGTTCAAGGCTTTTAGGGGATCTAGTGTGTCCATTGAAACCCCTTCTTAATTACCTTAACTGGGAACCCAGTGTGTGGTAACCCTGGGGAAGAGAGCGTAACGTGGTGTTGACCGTACCTACTACTGGTGTTCTTGATATGTCACCAGCAGATCCTTAAGTCTAGGGTTGAGAGTATTGGAAAGGCTATGTCTGAACTTCACTCTAACTTGACCTGCAGGAGGAAGTATCTGAAAGCAGCTCCAGCCGGGATGCCACCCCTCAGGGTTATCTGCCGGACTCATCCTCCATCGGCCCGTCGGCATTAGTGTCAAGTGGATCAGCTGGAGCCCCAGTGCTGGTGCACTCCAGTGTTCTTGCCGATGGTGCCATGCTGGTCTCTGACTCTACTGCCTCCTCCTCTGACTTGGGTTCTGCTATTGACAAGATCATTGAGTCGACTATTGGGCCAGACCTTATTCAGAGTAAGCTTGGGGAGTTGATTTTGTGGGTATGGGATTAGTCCATTTCTCTTTTTTCCTTCACTCAACTGACAGGCCCACAGGCCTCCTAATTCCCAGTATTTGGCTTTCGTGTACCTACTAGAGGCAGTATAACATGGTAGAAACAGTCCTTGCCGGGTACTCAGAAGACCTAGATCTTAGTCCAGCCTTGTTCACTTGCTGTGTCACTTTGGACAGGTCTCTATCCTGCTTCGGTCTTTAGTTTTCTCATCTGCAAAATGAGGGAGTTAGACTAGATGATCTCCAAACTCCTTTCCAGTTCTGTGCTTTTTGTTTGAGAGGCAAGACTCATACATGAAATAGTTAAATGATAGTGTGTATGCCATGGTATATACCCAAGGGCCAGTAAAAGCTGTAGGACATGGGCTAGACCAGTCAGAGAAAGCTTCCTGGGGGAGGGGAGACTAGAGCTAGGTATTAGAGAATGTTTGATGGCAATTGAAAGTGCAGAAGAGGGAGGAAAATAAAGGGATCCGAGGTGCAGAGATAGGTTTGAACCCGCTGGATCTGAAATGAGCCGAGTGTCCCTTAGAACAGAGTGATGGGGTCCTGAGTTTTGGTTCTATTCCAGGCTGCATCGCGGTGACAAGTGCAGAAGATGGTGGTGCCGAAACCACCCAGTACTTGATTCTTCAGGGCCCAGACGATGGTGAGCTCTAGATTGGCAGCTCGCCATTGGGATTAAGGGGAGAGCTGGAGGGAAGGGGAAGCGGAAGGGAACAATGGAATTGGGAATTCCAGTCCTGGCTCCTCTGCTGACATGGATGTTGCTGAAGTTACGCTCCTTCTGTGAACATCATTTGCCCCATCTTTACAATAAAGGGGCTTGTACTTGACAGCCTCTTCCACCCTGAAGACAGGAGGGAAGTCAGAGCTGCTGTTGAGAACAGTGGGGCAATCCTCACCCTCTCACTTCCGCAGGTGCCCCCATGGTGTCCCCGATGTCCAGCTCTGCTCTGGCCCACAGCTTGGCAGCTATTGAGGCTCTTTCCGATGGCCCCACGTCTACCTCTACTTGCTTGGAGCCAGCTGAGGCTCAGGAGTGCTCCCCGCCCAATGAGCCCCCTCCAGGCCCCTCAGAGGAGCCAGACCTGCAGAGCCTAGAGGCCATGATGGAGGTGGTGGTTGTACAACAGTTCAAGTGCAAAATGTGCCAATACCGCAGCAGCTCTAAGGGCACCCTGCTCAGACACATGCGGGAGAGGCACTTCCGCCCTGGTGCGTGGGAGACGGTGAAGTTGGGGAGGGCTGACCAGAAGCCAGCTACCACAGCGTAAAGTGCTACGCTCTAAGTTACTAGTTGGGAGAGCTTGGGTCCCCGCAAGCAGGATGGGGAAAGGGACACAGGGACTCTTAGTAACTCAATCTGGGGACAAGTTAGACAAGAGGCTTCCTGGCTCACTTTCCTATAGCCTCTACAACATCAGCATTGAAGAAGGGGCGTTCCAGGAAGTGGGGAGCTTCAGCTAAACCCCAGGAGGAAGAAGGGCCAGAAGAGGAGGAAGATGATGACATTGTCGATGCTGGAGCCATTGATGACCTGGAAGGTGAGCACTGGGAGACTCGAGATGGGGAGAGTGGGAGAAAGTGAGGGCTAGGACTGGTAGGATGAGGAGTGGCCTTAGCATAACATCCTTTCTTCTCCCTTCGTCAGAGGACAGTGATTACAACCCTGCAGAAGATGAACCCAGGTCCCGGCAGCCACGCCCCCAGCGTCCCATACCCACTTCTAGTGCTGAACGGCCCCGAAGGAGGCCTGGGAGGCCTCGAAAGCTGCCCCGCCTAGATCTCCCCACCCCTCCAGAGGGTGAGACTAGAGAAGGGGAACAGGGTCTGGGATGGTTGAGGGCAAAGAGGTGGAGAGGAAGTTACAAGCTGTGGCATATTGAATCCAGACAGCATAACACAGTAGAAGTAATTCTAGACTTGGAAGCTGCCTTCGAATGTCAGTTCTAAAATCCAGTTCTGTGGCTATAAAAAAGTCTGTTAACCTCTCAAAGACTCAGTTTTCTCATCAATAAAATAGGGGTAATGTGTTTACACTACCTATCGCAATGTATTATGGGGGAAATGCTTACAAACCATAAAGATCTAGAAATTTGAGTTATTTATTATTATACGTATCCCTTAAAGCTTGAGTGTACAATGCTTTAGACTTCTCAAAGCATCTTTCCTTCTCTTATCTCATTTGGACCTCAACACCTCTGAAGGCAGGTAGGGCAGGTATCTTTATCTCTATTTTACTGTGATTATGCTGACTTCACAGAATCAGAGAATGTGGGGATTTGGAAAGGTCTTTGGAGATCATCTAGTCTAACCCTGCCAATTTACAAATGGGGAAATTGAGACAGAGAGATGAAGTGACTAGCCCCAGATCTCACCCAGAGAGCTAGGAGGCCACTGGGACTGGAACCAAGTCTCCTGACTCTTAAGTCCAGCATTCTTTGCCCTGGGCTGCCATATCTCTGACAACACATCTATAGTTTGTCCAGTGTGTTTGTGGCATGTATGTGACATGTCAGATCTATTGCAGGTGTGGAAGCAGAGTCACTGGTCAGCTCTCAAAGTGGACAAAGCCTCCCAGAGTTGCAAGGACCTGAGGCCACCAGCTCCTCAGGCCCAGAGCCCTGTGGGAACAGTGAGGGGCCTGCGGAGCCCAGCGTGAGCCAGTCAGATGCAGAGAACACGGCCCCTAACAGCAGGTCTGATGACTCAGATGCACCGCCCCGACGGCGAGGCCGGCCCTCTCGTCGCTTCCTGGGCAAGAAGTACCGCAAGTACATGGGGCAAAGGTGAGGGGGGAGGATGGCCCTGTGAGTGCAGAAGAGAGCCCTGTGTGGGGCTGGTTTCCCCCCCACACCTCATTTCCCATTACTAAACTGAGCTCCTTCACCCCCACCAGATACTATTATAAGTCCCCCAAGCCACTGCTGAGACCCTACCTTTGTCGAATTTGTGGCTCCCGCTTCCTATCCCACGAGGACCTTCGTTTTCACGTTAACTCCCACGAGGCTGGAGACCCCCAGCTCTTCAAATGTCTGCAGTGCAGTTACCGCTCCCGCCGCTGGTCCTCTCTCAAGGTGTGCAGGGGAGGGGAGAGCACAGGGCTGGTGTTGTAGAAAGGGGGCTGGTTCTAGAGTCAGACAGCCTAACTTTGCGATTCTGTGACCCTGACAAAGCATTTTCCTTTTTGGGGCTGTAGTTTCCTCTGTAAAGTGACAGATTACATGATCCTTCAAGCTTCTTCCAGCTCAGACATTTCTTTTTCAAAGTCCTAATTCTGGCATTCAGTGCTCTAAGGCTCTCCCAACACTGACATTCTGGGATTCTATGGGGAGCGGGGAGGTGAAGTATTTGGTTACTTTGTATTCAGCAAACTTCCAGGGCCTGGTAGGGAGGGGAATGAGTGACCTTGGCCTCTGACTCTGGATGCCCAAGCCGTTGGTGCAAGGAAGGGTGGCTTCTCAGCCTGTTACCCTACCTGCCTCTCCAGGAGCACATGTTCAACCATGTGGGCAGCAAACCCTACAAATGCGAGGAGTGCAGCTACACCAGCGTGTACAGGAAGGACGTCATCCGGCACTCGGCTGTGCATAACCGGGACCGGTCAGTGGAAACCAATGTGCCTTTGGGGGACTGACAGGGAGGCAGCTGTGCTATCACAGAAATAAAAGGGATGATGATGATGATAAGGATAATGCCCGACACAAGACACCTGACACACATTATTTTGATCTTCACAATAGCCTAGTGAGGGAAGTCTCATGCTAGGGTTATTATCATCACTTTATAGATGAAGAACTAAAGATTCAGAAAGGGGTGGTGACTCCCCCGTGATCCTTAGCTCAGAAATGGTATTGCCATGAGCACCGGACTTGGGCCAGGAAGCCTGAGCTTTGTGACCTGGGGCCAGTCACTGTAGCCCTCTGGATGTCAGGTGCATCTTTTGGAGAATGGGGATAATGAAACTAATATGACTTGCCTCGAGAGAAAGCTTTGTAGCCATAAAGTACCACAAATGGTTTAATTGTAGGGTTGGGGGAGGGTCACTCTCAGGATTAGGGAAAGCTCTTAGAATGGAAAGATGCTTGGGGTGAGGTGGGGACTATGGGCACTTGGGACTAGACTACTGGGGGTATGGGTCGGGGGAGTCAGCTGACTCTGTGCACGTCTCTCCCGTACAGGAAGAAGAGGCCGGAACCTGTGAGTCTAGAGCCCTGGGCTGGGTTTGGGCACTGAGCTGGGAGTCATTTGGCCAAGGTCTTTTTATAGGGGGAATTGAGATGTCTTACGGGCTGTGCCATCCATCTTTTCTTTCCCTGTTCCCTCACAGCCCCCGAAACTGAGCTCCTTCCCCTGCCCTGTGTGTAGCAGAGTCTACCCAATGCAGAAACGGCTCACACAGCATATGAAGACACATAGCACCGAGAAGCCCCATATGTGTGACAAGGTGGATGGACGGGCCACACAGAAGGGACTGGGAGGAGCAGACAGGGCTGGGAGTGTAGGTTTGAGGGGAAAGACTCTGAGACCAGTCACAGTGGGGCTGTCTGTGCTTGGCATGAATCCTACTTTTCCTCTCTCTGTCCTATAATTTGCAGTGTGGAAAATCTTTTAAGAAGAGATACACTTTCAAGATGCATTTACTGACACATATCCAAGCCATTGCAAACCGCAGGTACCATCCAAATTCCCTTCAGAAAACCTATGCTTATATTGCTGCTGTTAATAGCTGTGTGACCCCAGACAAGTCATCTTGCCTCTCTCAGCCTTAATTGGAAAACTCTGTGAAGAGAGAATAGTAATTCTTATGCTGCCTACTCACTGGGCTCCTGTGAAAAAATCTCTTAGTAAACTATGAAACGCTGTGTCAGCCATAGTTATCATAATAAGTATTCTTACTCTTTCTAGCAAGTCTTGGTCCCATGGGGGACAGAGAGCAGGGAGGTGGGGGGAGGGAGTGTCCTTTGACCCTGTCCTTCAAGGGCCTTGGCTTATGAGCCCTCCAACCCCCTTCCTGGCTTCTCTAGTTACTCATGCACCCAACCCCAGGTTCAAGTGTGAGTTTTGTGAGTTTGTCTGCGAAGACAAGAAGCTTCTGCTGAATCATCAGCTCTCCCACGTCAGTGACAAGCCTTTCAAGTGCAGCTTCTGCCCCTACCGGACCTTTCGAGAAGATTTCTTGCTTTCTCATGTGGCTGTCAAACACACAGGTCAGCCTGCCATTCCTGACGCCTCCTGCACTGTGCCCTAAGGCTGTTACCCTGAACAGGGAGGGCATGCCACTGGGGATGCTGCCATCCCTCCTCCCTTCCCCTCTGCCATCCGTCCCCTAGCCTTCCCTTCCTGCCTTTCCCTCAGATTTTATCTAGCCACCCCAGATCCTCAAGTCAATTCCAATAGGCACAAGTTTGCTTCGTGAAGAGAATTCCCTAACCTCAGAAGCGCTTGCTGCCTACGAACAAACACATCCTGGAGAGGCTATTAAAGGAACTTTTGAAATAAGGAGACAGTTTATGAGTGGTAAGAGAAAGTAAACCTAATTCAGCACACGTATGTCCAAAAGCTACCGTGCTCGGCCCTTTTACAATTCGCAGAGTATTTTTGTACGCTCTGCTTCATGCAGAGGTTTAAGAGAGGTAGTGGAAGCAGGATCTTACAGAAGGGAAGGGACTTGCCAAAAGTCACCCAGCAAATCAGGGGCAGAGTTAAGATAAGAAATCGGATCATTGAACAACACCCAGCCCTGCCTGCACCGCACACATTGTGGAAGGTAGTGGGACCCTTTAGAAGGGGCCAAGCCAGACCCCTGCTTCCTTGGTGAGCTCACAGCCTGCCTGGAGAGACAAAGAACTGCCTTAGTAGAAAGAGCGCGGGATCTGGCGGCAAACACCTGGGCCCCAGGCCCTGCTCCAGCAGCTATGTGATCTGGAGCAAATCCTTTTTAGCACCCTGGTTCACTGTTTCCACCTCTGCCAAATGAGAGAGTTGGACTGGGTGCCCTCTGCCATCCGTTTCAGATTTGACATTCATGTCCTAAGATTTCTCCCTTTGCTGTAACTCTTTGTGAAGCTTGATTCACCCTCCCTGGATATAGCATATGAACAGGGAGAGTGTGCCACTGGGTATGCTGCCAGGTGTGCCATCCCTCTTCTCTTCCCACAGGAGCCAAGCCCTTTGCCTGTGAGTTCTGCCACTTCACTACAAGGCACAAGAAGAACCTCCGGCTGCACGTGCGCTGCCGGCATTCGGCCAGCTTTGAGGAGTGGGGTCGGCGCCATCCAGAGGAGCCACCATGCCGCCGCCGCCCTTTCTTTTCAAGGCAGCAGATAGAGGAGCTAAAGCAGCAGCATGGGCAGCGTCCTGTGCTCCCTGGGCCTGCCACCCTTGACCCTCCAGGCTCCCCAGAGGTGAGGGGTAGGAAGATGGGTGAGGGGGTTTAGGGCCAGGCCAGGGGTGGGGAGTGGGGTCGGTGAGGACAGGACCCAGGCTGGGCCTGGGCTGGGAGTGATAAGGACAGGGCCCTGGCTGGGAGAGGTAAAGGACAAAACCCAAAGCCATGTCCTGTTCCTCAGGCTCTCGAAGAGTCAGCACCTCCTGAGACCTCCCCTCTGCTGTGTCCTGAGGCCCTAGGGGGTGCCACCATCATCTACCAGCAAGGTGAATCTATAGAGGGGATGTGAGGGGCAGGGAGCAGGGCAACAGTGAGAGTTGGGCTCTCGGGTTACCAGTTTTCTCCCCTATCCCTTTCCTTACTACCCATCTCCTCCCTCAGGAGCTGAAGAGTCCACAGCATTGGCCACTCAGACAGCTCTAGACCTACTGCTGAATATGAGTACTCAGCGGGAGCTGGGGGGAGCTGCGCTACAGGTGGGTGTCAAATCCCAGTTCTCCAGAATTCCCCACATTTTCCCCAAAATGTCAAGTATTTCCCAAGCTACCTATATGCTTAATCTCCCATTGTGAACAGTGGGTGGAGGTGGAAAAAACAGAACATTCTCTCTGCTCCTGCTGAGCTCCAAGTCTAATTGGGGTGGCAAGACCTGGACTTATTAAACCAGGGGTTCTTAACTCTTGTGTTGGGGATCCCCTTTGAGAGGCTAGTCAAGCCTATGGATTCCTCCTCAGAATAACATTTTAAATTTTACCAATAAAACACATGTGATTACAAAGGAAACTAATTATTTTAAAATAATTTTCAAATTATTTTTTAAAAAAATGTCCATGGACCCCAGGTAAAGCATCTTTGCTTAAAACTACTAATAGAGAATAGCAGAGGAAGGTAACACCCAGGCTGTGGACAAAGAAGGCTCCCCAGAGGAAGTGATGCTGAAGAATAACCCCACTTAACATTTCTGTAGCACTTTAATCTTTATTATCAGGTTTCTTCCTTCAAGCATCCCTATAAGAGAAAGTGTTTGAACATTGAATAGATGAGGAGCCTGAGGCTCAGAAGGGTGAAGTGAGAACCAGGACTGTGATGGAAAGAACACCAGGCCTGGGTTCCAGTTGTGACTGCCAGCTGCTAGACTCTGACCTTGGACAAGTTCCTCCCCTCTCTGGGCCTTAAACTTCCCCCTTGAGCCAGGAGGGGGTTAGATGAGATCATTTCCTGCTCTGCATGCATTGGTCCTTGACTCAGGTTCAGGTTGACAGCAGTCAGTGTTAGAACCCAAGGTTCCTAACTCCAGGTCCAGCGCTCACGCTCCTAGCTCTGTGTTCAGCACCCCAGATGGGTGGCACTTGGGTAGAGAACAGTTGGGAGGGTTCTCTCTCCATGGTGGCAGAAGGGAACAACAACAACACGAGTAGAGGTGGGGCCCGGGAATGAGTCTGGTATGTTCAGGGATGGTGAGGAGCTGGCTGATTTGGGTGGACGGTCCATGGTGAAGCCCGAGGGTCACAGAGTTGCCTTATTGTTCCCCCTGGTAACAACCCATTATTCCCATGGCAGGTGGCTGTAGTGAAATCAGATGGCATCCAGGCAGAGCTCTCCTCCCCTCCTGGAGAGTCCAGCCCCCCAGGAGCCTCTCCTCAGGTGGTCACCCTGCATGTGGCTGAGCCTGGGGGTAGCTTTGCTGGGGAGGGACCAATGGGAGTGTCTGATCTGCAGCAGATCACCCTAGCCCCAGTACCATACAGTGGAACTAGCTACAGCGTCATTGCAGCTCCTTCTATGGAAGAGGGGACCTCTGCCCCAGGGACCCCATACAGGTGAGTCCTCTGCCCACCCAGCTGGGTTCACAGTGAAATGACCCCACCATCTACTACCATCCAGGAATACAGAAGGCATATTCCTTGTCCAAAGAGCACCTGGATCCCAGCCTTTCTTCTGTCTTCTCTTCTCCAGTGGTGCTTGTTCCCCACCCTGCTCTCTAACACACCCATCATTGGTTTAGATACATATCTCTCTTTCTATAATAGGAGGGAAGTTCTTTGACTACACCAAAGAACAGAATCTCAGAGTTGGCAAGCATTTTAAAGAATTATCTAGTCCAATTGATGCCTAAACAGGAATATCCACACCCCAGCCCAGCCCCAAGCCCTGCCACCCACGTCATCACTGACAAGGCTCCATCATGCTTCTGGTCCAGTGATGGGGCAATCTCTGACCTCCCTAGGGTAGTCCATTCCACTTTCGAAAAGTTAGGAACTTTTTCTTTACATCAAGCCAAAAATCCACCTCATGGTCTCTGGGGCCAAGCAGAACAAGACTGTATGGTGGCCCTTCATATACTTGAAGGGAGCTGTCCTGTCCCCCTTAAGTCTTCTCTTGACTTAGTCTTACTGAGCCATGGCCTCTCTTCCTGCATCCTTTTGGCCATGCTCTCTTTTATCAGTGTACTTGCTAAAATGTGTAGTGCTTAGAGCTGGACACAGTCCTTCCCTTAATGCAGCCCTAGATTGCATCAGCTTTTTGGAAAGCCATGTTGTACTACTGATTCATGGAGACTGAGTCCATTTGAGCATCCTGATTTCTTCATAGGGGCTGTTGTTCAAGGCTCAGCTTGTATGCCAGCTCCCATGGGAAGCCTTTCCTAATTACCTTACTGTTAGTAGTGTTCTTTTCCTCCTCAAATCAAGGAAAACATGTCTTCTTAGAAGACAGAAAATGTTTTTTGTTTCTTTTGTATTAGCCCCTAGCCCAGTGCTTTGCACATAGCAGGCTCCTGAGGATTGTCTAGCTCTGCCACTCCCCCAGTCACAGTAAGCTCAGTTGTTTTACTTTCTTAGCCTAGATTAAAGCACTATAATACCATCCATTTGATGATTTTTGTTCACTCTTCTTAATCCATAATCCACAGCTCCTACCCACTCTCCCCCACCTTCCACCCTCTGAAATTGAGTTAGACACTAACTCTGGCTTCCAATTTGGTCTCTAGAAGAGTCAGGATCTCTGTTATTTGGGTCCCATGCCCACCCTCTTTGGCTTTTTTGCATTGAGACACATAATGTGGCAACCAGAAAAGCTAATGAGATTTATGTTGACGCGAATGAAATTCAGGTGTACGGGGCAGGGGAGTGCTTATTGTCCCATCATCCTCCAGATCTCATCTGGAAGACTGTGCTTTATTTGTGGAAGCACACTGACAAGCAAAGGAGAGTGACCAGGAAGGGGAGGAGGTAACAAGAAATTATGTCATTCGAGGATCAGTTGAAGGAAATGGAAATGTTTAGCCTGGAGGTGAGAAAACTTCAGGAGGGATTTAGCTGTCTTCAAGTGTCTGAAAGACTGTCATGGTGAAGAGGAAGCAGGGTCATTCTGCTTGGCCTTAGGGAACAAAACTTAGACCAGTGGGTGGACATTGCAGAGAAGTCAATTTTGGCTCAGTATAAGGAATGAAACTTCCTTATAGAACTACATCACTGGAAATGATTGGTCAAAGGACAAATAACCACTTGTTTGGATTATAGGCAGAATCTCCATCAAGCAGAGATTGTATGTGATGACCTCTCAGGTCCCTTCTTTAAGGCCGAAGATTATCAGAATCTGTCTCTGACTGTCCCTGGGGGGTCATCTGCCCCAGTTCAGCTCATGTCTCCCAGGTTGTGTTCTAGGAATCTTATCTCTCAAACCTTCTTTCTGGCCTTGGACATAGACTTTTCTAATGAGGAAGTGTTCTCAGTGCCTATCATTTATTTGTAACTGCTGCATCTCAGATTCTCTCCTATCCTATTTCTGTCTCTTATGTAAGATTTCAAAAACTCCCCTACTTTGGCCTTATCTAGCTAAGGCCAGCCAGGTGCTGCTTACCTCACCTCCTGACTTGGTTGTCCATGGATCTAAATTCAGAGATTAGGATTATACATCTGAGTGGTAAGGGCAGTGTGTTGCCCACTATGGACAACCCTGGATTTATACTGTAGCAGTCATCTCTGACAGCTTTTGGACATAGCACATATCATGGAATTAAACTATTACAACTGGAAAGAACTTTGGAGATTGTGTTTAATTCACCCTCATTTTACTTGAAACCTAAAATGAGGAGGTGGCTTGCTCTGGTACAACCAGTGAGAAAGTGGTGGCCTTGACTAGAGCCCAGGTCTCTTGGGCCCTAGTCCTACGCTCTTTCTCCCATATTATGAATAATGTACCCACAAAACCTGTTACCTCCCTCAAAATCCTCTGACCCCTTCTCAGCCCTCCCCTTATCTCCCTGTACCCATAGCCAGGAGCCCCCAGGGGAGGCTGCGCAGGCTGTGGTGGTGAGTGACGCCTTGAAGGAGCCTAGCACCCACTATATCATGGCGGCAGATGGGACCCAGCTACATCACATTGAGGTAAGGCGCCCTTTAGCCTCCCCCCAGTCCCAAAAGTATACTCTTGTTTGACTACTTCACAAGGCACTCTATCTCCCCATAACCCTCAACCTACTTACTGCCCACCCTCAAGATACCTGCCCCAAAGAGGACCTATCTACTAGAATTGTCATCAGGATCAGACGAAGTGATGGGTATTAAAAATCTTTGTAAACTTATAAATATTAACTAAGGCGAGGAGGGAGGAGAAGGAGAAAGGTGATTTTCCCTCCTGCACCTTCTTATAACACATGTCTCTCTTCTTCTTCCCTCCCCTTTCTATCCTCTTCACTCTTACCTTGACAAGATGGAAGAATCTCAGGTTTGGCAAGGGCGTCTTCAGTAGCTTCTTATCCACCCTAGACCTGAACAAGAAAACACAACATAGCTAACAAGTAGTCAGTTTGCCTTTACTTGAAGACTTCCATTAAGGGTGAGCCCATTGCCTCAAGACAGCTCATTTTCGTTTTGGACAGCTCTGATTGTTAGGAAATGTTAACATCCAGCCTGAATCTGCCCCTTAGCAGCGTCCACTCATTGTTTTGAAGTCTGTTCTCTAGAGTCAAACAGACTAAGTCAGATATGTCTTCTGCATTTCAGCCCTTTAGATCTTTGATGACAGCTGTCACATCCCACCTAAGTCTTATTTGCTTCAGGCTGAGCATCCCCATTTCCTTCAGTCAGTGTTCTCATGACATAATCTCAGGGCCTTTGCCATTTTGATTGTCCTGCTCTGGAGCTGTCCAGTTTATTAATGTCCTCCTCCCCTAATGTGGCCTCCAGACCTGAACACAGCATTCCAGCTGTGGTTTGACCAGGGCAGAACATAATGATACTATACTGTCACCTACTTATTCCTGGACACTAGACCTCTCAATGCAAAATAAGATTAAATTAGCCTTTCTTGGCCACCATAGGATACTGTCGATTCTCACTGAGCCCCCAAATCTTTTCCAGATGAACTCCTGTCTAACCATGTCTCCCCAGTCTTGTACTTGTCAAGTTGATTTTTGGACCTAAGTGTAACACTTGAAATTTAATAGGGATAAATGAAACCTCATTAGATTTAGCCCCATGTTCTAGCCCAGTGGCATCAAACTCGGATAGAAACAGGGTTAACAAAACCACATATGTTCTATTGTATTTTTATTTATCTTGCTAAATATTTCCTAATTACATTTTAATCTGGTTCAGGCTGCTGGCCACAGGCTGTATGTTCAATGCCTCTGTTCTAACCTGTCAAGATCTTTTTGGATCCTGACAATCATGAAAAGTGTCAATCATTTCCTTCTGCTTTATATCACTTGAAAATTTTATATGTATACCATCTTTGCTTTTATCTGAGTCATTGATAAAAATTTTAACCAGCACAAAAGTGGGTACAGATTCCCAGGCCAGTTCCCTAGAGACTTTTCTTTCAAGTTTATTTGTTTTTAGGGACAAACATCTTTTTATATACCTCAGTAGCAACTCACTGTTTATATAGAACCATATAACGATTGATAGTAATGACACTCCTGAGTCATTAAGAAAATACCAAAATAGGTTCAGGTTATTCTATTTAAGACCTATTACCATCAAGCCATGGATCACTATTCTTTGGGTCCATTCAACCATTTATAAACCGTTTATATAACCATTTATAAATTCATCTAGCTAGGCCAAATTGGACCATCTTTCCTACAAGAAGAGCATGAAAGCTAAAGTCCAAGTAAATTATACCTGCAGCATTCCCCTGATCCACTGGTCTAGCCCAGTCAAAAAGTGAAATAAGGTTAGCCTGACATGACCTGTTTTTGAGGAGGCCTAGCTCATTCTTTGTAGTCCTTGACTCCTTTACCAGATGCTCTCTAACCATTCTTTTACCCATAAACATTCTAGAGTTTTACCAAACACCAGAATCAAGCTCATTGAGCTTGAGTTTTTAGACTCTTCCCTTCCCATTTTGGAAAATCGGACACTTGCCTTTCTCTAGTCCTGTGGGTGCCCTTCCTGTTTTTCATGATCTTTCAAAAATTACTGACAGCGATTCAGCAATGATATCTGACATTCCGTTCAGTGCTTCAGGCCACCTGAGCCTGGCCTGTATTTATCAGAGACAGACAGGTGCTCTCTTCTCCACTTATTTACCCTTGGTTTCACATCCCCATTGACCATTTCTGTTCTGTGCTTTCTAATCCAAAGGTCAGAGAAAAACAGAAGCAAAGTAAGAATTGAGTAATGATGCTTTCTCCCCACAAAGGGGACAGGGCACTGGACATGGAGTCAGGAAGACCTGAGTTCACGTCTTACCTCAGACATTACTAGCTAGCTATGTGACCTTAGGCTTAACCTCTCAACCTCAGTTTTCTCACTTGTAAAATATAGGGGTTGGACTTGATGGCCTCTGTGGTCCCTTATGGTTCTAAATCTATGATCCTCTGACCTATTATCATCCCATAAATGCCAAACCCATCCCTAGCCCTTTTTGATTCTATTCTTTTCCTCAATAAAACGCCTTTTATCCTTAGTTTTTCCTCCCAATCTTCACTGATTTTGAACTTTTTTAACTCTCTACACTAAATTCTTGTAGGGCTAACCCACACTTTTATATTTGTCCTCTACCTTCTGTACATGTCTTTTGAAAATTAAATTGGCCGATGGATTTCCTGTATGTACACGCTGGTCTCTTTAGACAACTCCTTTTCTTTCTTGTTGGAATGCTTCTCTTTGGATCTTCAGAAATTCATTCTTAAAAGCTTATCTTCCCTTTTACATTTGCCTGCCCTGTAGAATTATAGTCCATGGGTTCCTGTCTATCCTCTGAATCTTCTGAAATTAGCTTTCCTGTAATCTAAGGTATATGTCATACTGGGCCCAGCTTTCTTCTCCTCTGTCACAAATTCTAAGATGGAAACATCCCTTTCCCCAATGTTCCTATCATTTCTATTCTAGCAGTTCTTCCTTGTTGGTATGAATCAAATTAGGAATAGAATTTACTATCATTGGTTCTTCTACCTTTTGAAGGATGAAACTATGAAGACAAGTCCAGAAATCATTAATTGTTCTGATTTGTTCAGAGAGAAAGAGAGATTCAGAGGATATCCAAAGTCTCCTATCACTGCTTTTCCAGGCTTGTGATATTTCCCAAATTCATCTATTACCTGTTTCTGTCCCATCTTCTTTAGTATATGCCAGCTATAATATTGTCTTGTTTCTGAGTCTGGTGATCTTTACCCAAATGCTCTCTACTGTGTTTCTCCATTCTGGTTCTTGGACTTCCACACAGGAAGATACCTTAATATGTATATAATGCTATTTATTGGTTTCTTCTGATTCAGATAATATTTCCAGAGCTATATTCCACTAGAGGCTCTTCCCACCAATTTCAGGTCAAATTTGCCTTCTTGCATTAGGATTTCTTGTTCATGTTACTTTTACTTTGTATTTACATTTATAGACACAGGAAGTCATGATTTTTATTGCTTATTCTGTTTGCTGTGAATTTGGGGTACTAATACTTTCTACATTATAGTTTCTCTGTATGTTAACTAGATTGATGGGTATAAACAGTCTCTCCCTCCCCTACCCCCTTCCTTTTCAATTTAAATTTAGATTTGCAAGATTCACAACAAATCCATTCTTACTAGCCCTTGTTACATGTATTCCATTCCTGTCCAGGAGCCTGTCATTCCTATGTTTTAACCATAGTCCTGAAACCATTGTTGTCAGAACTTTTTTTGTTCCTCTTCTCAGTTCCCCTTCCTTGGCTTCTTTCACTGTCTTCTCTCTTCTTTCTTTTCCCCACCCATCCCTCCTTTTCCCCATGATACTCTCTTCCCCTCTCTTCCTCCATCTTGTGCCTCCTTTTATCCCCCAGATCTCACTTATACCCCCTTGCCTCCCAAGCTTTCTCTTCTCCATCTCAGTCTTGTTTCTGTCTTTTCCTTTTCTCTCGTTCTCCCAAAATGATCAAGACTTTTTTGTCCCTTTTTGGTTTCCCCCTTTCTCATTCTAATCCAGCCCAGTCTCTGTCCCTTGATTGCCTTTGTTCTCTCCTTCTCCTTTTGCAGGTCAGACACATCTCTGTTCCATAGCTCCCCTCACTGTCTCCTCTTTTTTCCCCACAGTTAAGTACGGATGGAGGTGTTTCCTTCTCAGGCCCAGGGGCTTCCGATACTCCAGACCCTGGGACTAAGTGGCCCCTGTTGCAGTGTGGAGGACGGCCAATGGGCAGAGATGGCCCCCCTGCACCTCCCTCCCCAGCAAGAGCCCTCAGGGCTGGGGTTACTCCAGCTGAGGGCCGAGGGCCACCTGCCTCGACTTCCCCACCTCTGCCAGCCACAAAAGCCTTGGGCCTGGTGGTTCCCTCGCCACCCCCATCTTCCTCAACAGCAGCAGCCACCACGGCCAAGAAGTTTTCCTGTAAGATCTGTTCAGAGGCCTTCCCAGGTAGGGCCGAAATGGAGAGCCACAAACGAGCCCACACCGGGCCCAACACCTTCAAGTGTCCTGACTGCCCATTCGTTGCTCATCTGTGGCCTGAGGTTCGGGTAAGTAACAGAACTGAGGTGGGAAGCCCTGGGCACACATACATTCTCACTGTATGCACAAAGCCAATACTGTCTCATGTGCCTTCAACTCTCAATCGTGTGTACTTCTGTTATGATTATATAATCCCTCGTGTTTGTATAGTATTTTCACAGTCTGAATCCTTCTAACAGTGCCCTGAGGTCACCAAGCCAGATCACCAATAGTCCTTTTTGATGGCTGAGAAAAATGGCCCCGAGAAGGAGATTGCCTTAGCACAGAGTCACATGGGGGTGGAGCAAGGAAGAGAACTCAAGTCTTCTGACTTGGCACCTATGGTTCTTTTGGTTAGATCCAGTGGTAGGATTCAGCCGGCTCACACCGGTTCAGCAGAACCAGTACCTAATTTTAGGTTGAGTTCAGTGAATTAATTGTTATTGGGGGTAGGGCCTGCCATGTCAAGACCGGTGGCGCCTCACCTCAGTTCTGTGGAGAACTGGTTGTTAATTTATTTGAATCCCACCACTGGTTAGATTCCCCAGGTCATGATCCGTCATAGTTTATGCCTAGTATATGTGATATTTTGACAGCGAATTTATCTTCCTAAGCCTTGTATTTGGTTGAGTTGAACATTAAAATGAGCTTTCTTTCCCTGGATCTTATGTCAGCAAGGCAACACAGGCAGGTGACTTTTGGGTTGCATTGCAAGCTTGTGATGATTTAATACACAAAACCAAGTTAGAAAGCAATATGGCATAGTGGAAACAGCATGGAATTTGGAGGCAGAGGACTTGGAATTGAATCCCAGCTCCTGCTACATGACTCCTACCCCTGCTTATATGCAAGTCACTTAGGTTCTCTGGACTTCAGTTTCCTCATCTACAAAATGAGATCCTATCATCTCCAGTAACAGCTGTATTGTTGCTTACGAGACACTTCTAACTGTTCGGTGAGATTGGAAGTATGTTATCCTCATTTGACAGCTAAAGAAACTGGAATCCAAAGCATGAAATGATATTCCCAGTATAACATATTAGTTAGTAGAAGCCAGGGATAGAACCCAAGCCTCCTGGTCCTCCCTCCCATAGAATCATGGATTTAATTAGAAGGAACCTTGAAAACCATCTCATCCAACATCCCTTTCCCCCACTTTTACAGACCAGGAAACTGAGGCACAGGGAGGGTGATTTGTCTACGTTCATAAACTCAGGTTCTGTTTGAACCTGGACTTTCCTGTCTCTTAGCAACTGTACCATGCTACTTTTCTAAGGTTGTTCTCCAGCTTCCTTCACATCGATGGGCAGGTTTATGGGCCATTTCCTAGAGAAAAGAGGGTGATGTAAAAGTTTCTGTGATGCTCACTGTCTCCTTGGGTACCTGCCAGGCCCACATGGTCCAGCATTCGAGCCTTCGGCCCCACCAGTGCAGCCAATGCAGTTTTGCCTCCAAGAACAAGAAGGACCTTCGGCGGCACACCCTCACCCACACCAATGAGAAGCCCTTCTCCTGCCACCTTTGTGGGCAACGGTGAGACATAGAAGAGGTTGGGGAGGGAAGGACAGTAGAAGGAGAATATACCAGGGGACAAGGGGCTGGGGTTGTCTGACCCTTCTCCCCTTTTGCCCACCAGCTTCAACCGAAATGGCCACCTCAAATTCCACATACAGCGGTTACACAGTCCAGATGGAAGGAAGCCGGGCCCCCCAGTGCCCAGGGCCCCTCCCCGTGCCTCCACCCAGACCATCATCCTCAATAGTGATGATGAAACACTGGCTACACTGCATAGTGAGCTCCCTTTCCCTTCCCTCCCCCTTCCACTTTGGAACAGGGACACTCCAAGGCACTGACTGGGTTCAGGGGAGCATAACTGGGCATTCTCTTGGGTAAGGGCACTTTCTTAGGGAAAACAAGACTGCATTTTTTATGGTTCAAGCAAGGCTGTCTCACTACTACGTTCTATCCCAGAGCCAGCCTAGGGACTTTAAGTATGAGAGTAGACCAGGCTTGGGGAGCTGGGGGTATAACACCAGGTCAGGTCTTTAGACTTCCCCAAGTCTGCGGCCTACTAACCTACCCCATCCTGTCTCCCCTTTCCTATTGTTCCTTTCCCCTTCTCTCCCCTCCCTCCCCAGCTGCCCTACAGTCCAGTCATGGAGTGCTGGGCCCTGATCGGCTCCAGCAAGCCTTGGGTCAGGAACACATCATTGTGGCCCAGGAACAAACAGTATCCAATCAGGTGAGACTAAGGGGAGCCCTGGGATCTGTAGGCAGGGTAAGAGAGATGGGACCAGCAGGGATTAGGCTGGGACTGGTTACTACAGGAGCTGGGTTTGTTTTGGTAGGAGGAAGCCACTTATATCCAGGAGATCACTACTGCTGATGGACAGATGGTACAGCACCTGGTAACCTCAGATAACCAGGTAAGCTTTTCCATTGTTCCTTGTCTCCAACCTCCCCAACCCTTGTTCATGAGAGCTTAGGATTTGGGGTTGGAAGCAATTGTAAAGATTAGTCTAACCTTCGTTTTACAGCTGAGAAAGCTGATGCCCAGAGAAGTCAAATGTCTTGCTCCAGATAGCTCAGTCCCCACCTTCTCTGATGTCCTGGCTTACTTCCTCACTCCCCTTAGATCTCAAAACTGTCACAGCCCTATCTTGGGTCCCTTTGCACAGTCAGCCCCAGAACATGGCCCCTTTTCTAGGATTTGTGTATTTTTTCCCTGGGAGGACAGGGGCTGCCAGGATCCTGCCTAAGACTAGACTCAGCATATTTCCCCATCAAAAGTATACCAGAAAATTGGTTCCCTGTGATCTCTTTCCTTTCCACTTTCTCAGGTGCAATACATCATTTCTCAGGATGGGGTACAGCATCTCCTCCCCCAAGAGTATGTGGTAGTTCCTGAGGGGCATCACATTCAGGTGAGGAAAGGCAGATGGAAGAAGGGCTCTATGGTGGTGGTGGGAAGGGCTAAGCAAACTTCCTCCCCACTGTGGTGACTTATCTTCCTGCTGCCAGGTGCAAGAGGGACAGATCACTCATATTCAGTATGAGCAGGGGACTCCTTTCCTGCAGGAATCCCAGGTACTACAATAGAGAACTGTAGGAGGGATGGAGCCAGAGGGGAAAGGTAACATTATGCCTTTGGGAAACTCAGTCCCCTCTCTTACTTTGTCCCCAGATTCAGTATGTCCCTGTGTCTCCAGGACAACAGATTGTCACTCAAGCTCAGCTAGAGGCTGCTGCCCACTCAGCTGTCACAGGTACAGGACTGGGGAGAATGGGGGGGGGAGAATGAAAGGGACCTTAGGATCAGTCAGTTCAACTAAAGAAAGGAACAGACCTGGACCTCAACTTACTGAGACTAACTCCTTGCTCCCCTGCTAGCTGTGGCTGATGCTGCCATGGCCCAGGCTCAGGGCCTCTTCAGCACGGAAGAGGCAATGCCAGAGCATATCCAGCAGCTGCAGCATCAAGGCATCGAGTATGATGTTATCACACTGACTGATGACTGAAGGGACACAATGAGGGCATGGAGAAGCAAAGATGCCATGGGGCAGTCCTCCCAGAGGGTCTCACAGGATCCTCCTTGCTAACCGTAGGAACCAGGCAGGTGTCCCTGACTTCCTAACGAACTTGGGCCTGCCTGAGTGCCAGGGCTGAACAGGGCACTGGCATGGTAAGGTGCTGCTGACCCCTTGGCCCTGGACAAAGCAGGGCACCAGGGCCTGCAGGCAGGCTTCTGAGAGAGAAATCTATTTTTGTTTGGATAGATCAGCTGGCATGTCTGTCTGAATAAAGAAAAGGGATTGAGTCCAGCCCTGGCCAGTTTTGCTGGAATGGGGTGGTTCTCTTTCCTGCTTTCTCTTTACTGTGTGGTGGTGATGGTGGGTAGAGATCCTGGTGGTCAGCTCTCTGCTGGTGGCGCTCAACATTAAAGCAGAATTAGCTTTGGGATTGGGGAAGGTATCATTTTACAGAAATTCAGTCACAAAGACAGAGCTTTAAAAGACCTTAGAGATCATCTCACCCAACCCCCCTCACTTTACAGATGAGGAAAATTAGGCTCAGAGAGAGAAGTGACTTGCATAAGATCACAGGTAGTATCAGAGCTTGTTGTCATGCTCAGGTTGAAGTAAGATTACTGAATTACTTTCGAATTCTAGAATCATGCATTTCTAGACTATGGTCCCTATGCCCTACAAAGGCTTTCTCAAACTCCTGCCAGTTTGTCCTTGGGACACTAGGAGTTGATAATCCACAGGCCTAAGGAACCCTAATTGACAAGTTTTGGGTGGCATGGGGTAGGCTCATTCAAAGGTCCCTATACACAATGCGTAAGACTACTCAGATGAAGTAAAGACCAGACAGGGCCCATTAGCTCTTATAACCTGTAAGGGTTCAGCTGGCCTACTAAAAACCCTTGCAAGGAAGAATCTGGTTCCTGGCCTGATTTGGTTTCTTGTCCCCTGCCCATAAGGCTCACTCCAAGGCTGGCCAGGGAGTTGTGCGAATCCCTATGTCCCCAGGAACACAGGGCCCTAAAAGCAAGGACCACTGGGCCTAGGGCTTGTTCACTTGCTCACTAAAACATACCAAAGGCCTTAAAGACTCCCTTATCTCCCTGACCTGCAGCTAATGGGTGTATAAGAGAAAAAAGGGACAATGTCGTGTGTGTGTGTGCGCAGAGAGAACATCTCACTGGTATGAAGTGGCATAGGAAAAGGCAGCAACCATGATTGGGCCTGGACATGGGCTCCCAGGAAGGGGGCCTGGGAAGCCCCCTCCTCTTTCCAGAACCCTCACACAGTCTTGGGGCTTTTCTGTATTTTCTTTTACATGTGAAACAGCATTAGCGACAGGACAGGGAGGAGGTGGGACTATTCACAAGGGACATGAAGTGAACGTGAGGTTTTAAGGAAATTTAGGGAAGATATGTGTGTGTGAGGAGAGCCATAGAGGACCACGTTCTTCCTATGTCAGTGGCAGCCTTGACCCTTCTGCTGCCCCATAAAGGATGATGGCATTGTGTTCCTGGGGCTGGGGCTAGGGTCAGGTAAGGAAGACAGGCCTGAACCCCCACAGCTCAACAGCCCTCTTTTCCACTGCCTGCTAAGTAGGGTTTGACTCTCGGCTGGTGCTCTGCTCCCTGCCAGAGTCACGGTCCTTGGCCTCAGAGGAAGAGGAAGAGGAAGTGCTCCCTGAACTGGAGCCATGACTTCGACCAGACTGCCGGTAGGCCGTGGTCAACTCCTGCAGCCTTGCTGGCGTTGGCTCCCACTTGGCAAAGCCAGGATCATTCTGCAGGAACAGCACAGCCGTATTGTGCACCGCCTTGTAGTAGAGCTCCTCCCTGGAAGGCAAATGGGCCACTGAGTGACAGCTGCTCCAGGTCTTCCTACCCTGCATCTCACAGTGCCAGCCACTCCCTCTGCCCCAGCCTCCACAAAATGCACCCACTTCTTGCAGATGTGCTGGGAGCCACTTCGATACTCGTGGTCAAAGGCAGGCAGCACCAGCTGGTGGCGCTTAAAACGGCTCCGCTCCATTCGAGTTAGTGCTGGTGTGGGGGGGTCCCGCCACTCCGGGATGAAAACAATGAAGGACAAAGGCTCTGGGGAGCTCTCCAACAGCTTCTGCAAAGCACCAATGGGGGAAGTGGTGCTGACACTCCTGCATGGCTCACAAACATGCCTCCCCCAGCCCCTCAGCCCACCCACGAGGGTCACAAACCTCAAAGTGAGACACCATGGCATCCATCAGCTCCTCACAGAACGGAGGGTTTGCCTCAAAGGAGCCACTCAGTGGGGAGAAGTCCAGGCAGGGCCTGAGAGCAGGGGAGGGAAAAGCATCAGAAGTTAGTCTGCCAAGAGTGGGCACCACCTATGTATATATCTAATATGCTAGGTACCACGGGGGAGGTAGTTGTTATCAGAGGGCTGGAAAATTAAAAGGCTTTCAGAGAAAACCACCTTAAATCATCCTCCCCAACTACCTGTTGGTATGATCTTGGACACTTAGATTTAATCATCTCATTTCCTAGAGAGAAGGGAAGTCACTTGGCACTAATCTACCACCTGGTTATTATCTCCCCAACAAAACTGAGAATTGTGAGGAACAGTTATCTTGTACATAGCAAAAGCTCTGATGGGCAGCAGATACCTAACACATTAATGGAACATTAAGCCCGTCCATGAAGTAGGTTTGATGAAATTCCTCTTCAGCAACAACCAGACCAAAGAAATGACATCCCCTGGGGAGAGCTAGAAGCCTCAGTACTAACAGCTAAGAGACAGCCCCTCTGATTTCAGAGCTATGTATAGCCTAGCCACTGTACATCAGCAGCCAGGACCTCACCCTCGGGAACCAAAGTAGCCATCGGTGTCTGGAAAGGCAGAGCAGTACTGACGGAAGTAGCAGTTGAGAGGGGAGGCAAAACATTCAAAGCTGACGCCAAAGAGCCGGTGCAGAGCTTCGAAGACATGTACTGGAAGAGAGCCCTGTAGGCCTGTCCCCTCATACAGTCCCACCCCGAACATCATCTGCAGGAGTAGCCAAGAAAGCCATAATCACCAGGAGGGAGGGATCACCACCTTTCTTCCTCCCCACCCTTGGTCTCATCCCATTCTTAAAGGTTAGTCATACCTCCTCAGGATCCCCCATCCCGCTTTCCAGCAGTTGTTAGCTTAGAATGACTCAGCACACTACAGCTGTACCCTATATTCTATACCTGATAACGTCGGAGAAGACACCAGACTCGGGGCAGGAATCTCTCAAAAGCTGAATCATCGATGCAGCTGTAGCGATAGAGGAGCCACTGTCAGAAAACAGAGAGGGGCATTAGCAGAGAGCTCTTGGGGGCTCCTTATTCACAGGAAGGAGATCCTTCCAGGTCAGTAATTCAACAGCTATATTAAGCACCTTTGGTGTGCTGAGGACAGAGTCACAGTCTAACACTTTAATCTGTCTAGGTTCCTGCCCATGTGAAGTTTACAGTCCAAACATACCTAACTATAATATGTACTTTTACATTAGAGGTATAAAATAATCTGCATTTATATGGTACTTTAAGGTTTACACGGCCCTCACAAAATAACCATGTGATGATACAAGGTACATTGTGTAGGCATTATCCCCAATTTAGAGATGAAGAAACTATACATAAGGCTCAAAAATAGTTAGATGACTTGGCCAAAGTCACCGAATTAGTGAACATTAGTGCTAAGGCTTGGGTTTGAGCCCCGGTTTCTTGACTCCCAAGTCCAAAGGCTCCACTACATCCCAATGCCTCACCATAACTTCGTGAGGTCTATATGCCATTTCGTTTCCCAATCAAGTCCTTTGAACAGGGGGTTATGCTGTCTTGATTCAGGCAGACAGCTACTTAAGTTCCCTCCACATTTCCTTTCTGACTTCGTTCCTAAATCCCACCACAAAAGCTTGATGCTTCTGCTCTCACCAGTTTGCTGAAGAAGTTACGACTGACTTTGACCATCTCCCCCTTGTAGCGCACGCAGGCCACGTTGTTCTCCATGTGCATCTCCACACTAGGCAGGGGAAGTGAGGGCACGGCCAGCCGTACCGGGTAGCAATAGACAAGTCGCTGCTCCACTTCTGCTGCCTCTGCCTCCTCTGAGGGAAGTGGGCGAGGTGAGGTCCCTGGCCTGGGGTGGCCCCACCCTGCTCCACTCCAGCCCATGCTCAACTCAGGTCAGGGAGCACCTGGAGGGGACTTACTGAGGAAGACTGGCAGGGGGCAGGCAGAGCTATACCTAGGGGGTTGCAGACCTAGGTCATAATTATATTATTGTTATTATAATAGCAATAATAACTACTTATATAGCATTTTCAGGCTTACCAAGACTTTTCCTCACAACAAGCCTGCTAAGTGGTTAATGCAACATTATTACAGTATCCTCGTTTTGTAAAAAAGGAAACAGAAGCTCTGGGAATCTGTGACTTCTCCAAGATCATCACTCAAGTAAATACCAGAGGCCTGATCTGAACCAAGGACTCCTGGTTACAAGTCTGGCACTCCTTTCAGAACACCAACTTATATACTGGGTGCTGCAGAGCCCCCTAAGCCCAGACTCCATGCAGATACAGGAAAAGTTAAGTTAGAATAAACACCAAAGGTAGCAAATAAGAAAGCCAAAGATTAGTTTGAATGGGGATCCAGCCCCACAGGATTTGCTTTGGTGATAGGGGTGTTTGTAAGCCGTTTATCCGTAAAACAATGACTGTCTTAATTTAGTCGATGGTTCCTAGTCATCTGTCTCATTACAGTGGTTCCTTATGTATGCACCTGGCTCTCTCAGATCTGCTCGGGTCAGCTCCTTAGCTCCTGTTGACTGTCTCCTTGATGTAACCACCCCATTCGATGTTCCCTGGAATGCCTCATGTGGAGATGAAGAAAGATGGCACAGATGCTTCAATGCTGGGGTCCCCATCAACTAGCAGGAGGAGTTAACAAGTGCTGTCCCCTTGCCAAGCCCCTACCTCTTTTAACCTGGGTTCAAATCCAGGTTCTTCCAGTTACTTCCTATATTACCTTGGGCAAGTCACAACCTCTGGTCCTCAGTTTCCACATCCATACAAACATGGGGTTGGACTAGGTCACCTCGAAGGTTCTCTCTATCTCCAAAGTCCCATAATCCTAACATAATTTATTTTCCTCTCCTCTCCCTGCTATGGATTGAGAAGAGCTGCCAGTCATGGAGCTGTAGACCCTCTCCCCAAAAGGTAACAAGGCCCAGTGTTTCCATGATCACAATGACTCCTTCCTCCCAGAACTAGTTCATGCTCCCAGAGGAATTCTTAGAGTCCATCCTCCACCCAAAAGCTCCCCAACCATCTTCCCTGATGGTCACCCCCATACCCGGGATGTTGTTCTCCTTGAGGATGGCAAGATGCTTCTCCCGGATTCGTTTGACGTACTCCAGGGAAATGTGGTAGATCTTGCTACATATACCCTCCACTGAGTCTTTTGCCGCAGCTGACACATGGGGGCCACACTGCTTTCTTAAGTGCTCCAGACGGTCCTGCAGCAGACATGCCCTGTAGATACAGCCCCACCTACCCTGGGGAGCCCCCAACCCTCTCAACCCTCCTTTCCAAGGCCCAGAAGAGTGGCCACCACTTACCATGTAGTCATCCTTGGAAGCTGAGTGGTCCTTCCGTAACCAGCTGAAAGTATCCTCCACATTCCACTTCACTACCTTCCTGCTATCTGGGGATGCACTCCTACAGGGAGGGGTGGCACATCAGTGCCCTTGGACACCACAATCAGGCCAACTAGGAGGCACTGGTTCCACTGGCCTTCCTCCTCTCCCCACCCCAACACAAGCCTTGTGGCAAGCAACAGCTCTATCCATATTTCTACAGTCATTTAAGATTTAGATTTTTTTTTTATAATCCGGCTAAGGAGGTAATACAAATATTATGTCCATTTCTAAGATAAAAAACTTGAGGCTCAGGAAGAGTGACTACCCAAGGTCATAGAATTCATATAAAGAGAAGAGAAGATTCAAACTCAAGCATCCTGACTCAGCCCAGTGCTTGCTCAGGAGCCTAGGAATTGGCTGCCTCTCTGAGCCTGTGATGGAGTTCCACAGAGAAAACCAGGAGCTCTGGCCCTCCTAGGTACACCTGGACAACAAATGCTTTCTCCAGGATCCCTCTCTGTCCAGCCACTTACCCAGGCCCCCTCAGGCTTATTGCCTGAAATCCCTGTCAGTACTCCAAACAAAACAACCTACTGAGTATAAAAGAATAATGTGTAAAATGCACTCTGGAGACTCCTACCACCCCACCACCCATTTCACTCCTGGAGGATTTTCCCCATATTTATTATGGCTTGATGGTCTGGAAAGGGGAAGTTCCTGACCTGGACTCGATAAGTCTCTTGGCAGCTTCTGCATATTTGAAGAGCAACCGCTTGGCTTCTTCCCGGAACTTGATTCGGGATAACCTGGGTCAAAAAGCGGTGGCCATCAGGGACCTCAATGTCAGGTTATCCCCAAAGGGAGTAGGCTCTGCACTAGGAGAGGCACATGGCCCAACTGGACCAAACAGAGGAGTACCTGATGGGAATGTCGTTCATGATTTCTCGAAACATGGAAGGAGACACAACTGGCTCACAGTTGCTTGGCAACAAAGGGTCAGGCCCTTTATCCACCACCTTGCGCTCAAGCATCCATCGATTAAAGGACTCCCTTGGGGGCTCAATGCCTGAAAGAGAGGCCAATATGAGCAATCCCAAGAGGAGATTGGGGAATGAAAAAGAATACAAGACCTTGGGCATTCTGGGCAGTCCCATAAGTGATCCAGAAAGGAAATCCTAGGATCACGGATGGGGAACGAGAAGGAACCTTTGAGGAAATCTAGTCACCTCATTTTACAGATGAGGGAAATGAAACGTTGACAAGTTAAGTGACTTGTCCAAGGTGATACAGTTAGTGACAGGACTGAGATCTGAAATCAGATCTTGTGCTTCCAAATCCAGCGCTCCTTCCATTTCTATCACACTACATCTCTAGAGACAGAAACAGTGACAAAAAGAGGGGGTGCTCCTTCCAACTTGAAGCGCTTAGGATTTTATGTCAATTTAAAGCCGTAAATCAGAGGGGAAAGGCCCTGCCTGCGTCTGAAGTGCTTGGCTACAGCCCAAAAGCGGCAGGGACGAAAACAGGGTAACGGCAACAAAGGAAGGCTACAAAGAGCCGTAAGCAGAGGAGAGGCTCAGCTGCCCGGCTTTACCTTCACGCTGCTGGCACAGCTCCCGGTAATGCTGGCGAAGCTTTAGAATGAGCTGGGAGCGGAGCAGCTCCACCTCGGGGTGCGGGGGCAGGACCTCAGATGGCCCCCGCTGTCTAATCACTGCATTTGTCTGGATGTCCAGGTCCCAGTACACCCTTAGGACACAGGCAGTGGCCGGTAAAGAGAGTGAGGGGAAGAAGAGAACTCTCATTCTCCACATTTCCAAGAGAACCACCCAACCCAGTAAACTCCAACAACCTCGGCCTAACCCTAGAAGGCCAAGCAGTAACTCAGCTGCTCCCTCCCGGCCTCCGATACCCACACTAAGGTGAAAAGGGCCTGAGGAAGCCTACAGGGAGGACTCACTCGGTGGGCCGGAGGAGAGCTGCTTGCTGTTTGTCTTCAGGGGATGGGCCCCATATCTTCACAGTTGGTGTCCCAGGCACACTAGGGGAGCTGGGTACAGACTGGGCAGGAGTCCCTGGAACTTCGACCTGAAGGGAGGAATAATCAAAGTCATGAGACTTGTCGAGCCCACTGAGGTCCTGACAACAAGGCATGTGTGAACACGGATCCCTTAGAATAATAAGGCCACTTTTCCTATCCCAATACACCAATCCCTCCTCTTGACTAAGTCCTGCTGATGATACTTCACAGGATTACAACACTTTACCGAGAGTCTTCATATACACTATATCACTTGATCCTCACAACAATGCGGTGGGGGAGGTAAGGCAAGAATTATTAGCCCTCTATTACAGAAGGGATGAGTTCTACTTTACAGTGAAGATCAGAGAATTTAGGGCTCAGAAATAAAAGAGAGGGACAGCTAGGTGGTACAGTGAGTAGAGCACCGGGCCCTGGAGTGAGGAGGACCTGAGTTCAAATCCAGCCTCAGACACTTGACACACTAGCTGTGTCACCTTGGACAAGTCACTTAACCCCAATTGCCCTGCCTTCCCCTCTGCAAAAAATAAATAAATAAAGAAAGAAAGAAAAGAAAAGAAATAAGAGAATTCAGAGACAATCTAATACAACCTTTTCTTTTATAGATGAGAAAAATTCAAGCCAAGAGAGGAAAAAATGATGTGCTCAGGTTCAGAGAGAGTAAAAGAGCTGAGCTGAGATTTGAACCCAAACCCTCTAACCCCAAATTTAGAACTTTTTCCATTACGACATGCTATGTAATTTGCCACATGGTTCAGTAAGTGTCAAAGTCAAGTTCAGATTCAGGTCCTCTGCTTCCTTGTCTAGGCCTCTTTTCGTTACATGTATGCCTTCAGGCCCATCTGACCTTGTTCCAGGCTGTTCTCACTAGCAGGACACACACCTTGGGCTTCTTTACGATGTTGCCACTGGGCTGCTCCTCTGAAAGCCTCCTTTTCCTGGGCTTGCTCTCCACTGGTGTTTCCACCACTCCAGCGTCTGGGGGCATCGGAGCCGCGTTCAGCCCCAAAGGGTCCGACTGGAGGTGGGGGCCAGACCGGCAGAGTTATAACTGGCAATACAGCCTATTATATAGCCCTGCCCCATACCTACCTCCCACCCACGGAATACCAAGGAGCAAGTCCACCCTCAGGCAGCACACCCTTGGCAATGTCAGAAGTACTGTGCCAATCAGCTAGTCCAAGCCAAGTGAGAAAGGATGTCTCACCCAAAAGAGGGTATCGACAGACTCTACTCTTCTTGGAAAGCTGTGTTGGCCCACTATGGTCCTAAACAAGGCACTTACAATGACATCATGCTGACCCAGGACTGGCATCTCCCACAGTGACTGGTTGGTGAAGCGATTGAAGTAGTAGGGGCGATTTTCTCTTCTGCTCCAACACTTCTCCCAGCCAGCCTGTACCAGCTCATCTGGAAACCAAAGCCAGAATCGAGGCGATCCAGCAATTCAATGCAATGGGCATTTATTAAATATCAGCTATGTGCTGGGAGAAATACAAAGTTTAGATTGAACAGAGTCCCAACCTATGAATCTACGGTCTCATATAGAAATTAAGACAAATAAAATTTGTGTTATAGGCAATAACAAAAGGTAACTGTATTAGGCAAGAAAAAAAAGGACTGTGAGACTGAAGGGGAAAAGTTGTTACCCAATGAGAAGGAGGAAATCAGGAGTTCTCTGGAGAAGGTGGCATCTGAGTTGGGCATTAAAGGATAAACAGGAATTTAATAGGTGAAGACTACAGCGAAAGGGATTCCAGGAATAGGAACAGGGTGACCAAAGGCATGGAAATAGGAAAGGCCAGGGCACAATCAAAAAGGCAGACTAGTCCAGCTTTGTTGGAACATAAAATACATCAGGGTAAGAATTGAAATAAAGCTGAAAAAGTAGGGTAGTGCTAGATTAGAGAATGCCTTGAATGCTAGGCAAAGAAATATGAATTTTACTTAGTAGCACAATCCCACATGGAATACAAACCAAGAAGTTCCCCTCCCAAAATCCCAGAAGCTTTTTTTATATTCCTTCGCTGTTCCCCCATAATACCTGGAAGGTCTTGTACCAGTCTGATAGGCTTGGGGGAACTAGGCTGGCTTTGATTAGAGGTGCCTGGGGAGTGACTCAGCAGAGATGCTTCCTCTCTAGGACTGCCATGGTTCTCATTGGCCATCTCTCAGCAACAGCATGAGACCTATCACACAGTGATCAAGTCAGAACCAAAAGACCCACTCCATTTCCACCCTTTCCATGCAAAATCCAAAAAGAAACCCTGCACCATAACACTAAAAGCTATTTCCAGAAAACCTCCTGACTACCCATGCTAGAGAGAGAACACACTCTTTGCCGTAACACCATCCTATCACGCTGCTCCAATGTTCAACACGAGGCACAGAAGTCCATACTTAATTCAGCTCAATCACTTCAGGGTGAAGCGATTGAATTTACTTAAATTTTATACAAAAATAGGGGTAGGAGGGGTCAGGAGACACCATTTGTTCATTCTCTAAGCCGGGAAATGTTCTGTGCTTAACAAACAAGCTAGGGGGTAGTGTCATTAAACGGAAATGGCGGGGGCTGGGAGTCGGCACCACGAGCACCAGGTGAGTGATGCTAAGGTTCATCGTCTCTCAGGTGTTGTGTCTTCCACAGTAAATTTAACGTGGGGAGGGGGGTCAGCAATCTCTAAAGTCATTCCGAGTCGGGGGATCCAGAGACAGGAAGGGAGCCTGCGCTAAAACACGGCTGTGAACTTCAGGGTCTGGGGCCGGAGGGCTAGGGGTGACAAGCTCCTCTTCTCTCTCACCCTCTGGGGTCTGCAGCATTAGCACGAAAAGAAGGCGCCTCCAGACCTTCACCAACCCCCGCGTCTCTGGAGTCACTGCAGGATTTCCCCCCGAGGTGGCCAGAGGCAAATGCTAGGTGCGGTTGGGCACTGGTGGGTGGGTGGGTGGACGGGTCAGCAGTGGCTTGGGCAAAGTACCAGGGGCATCGTCAGACCTGCAGCTGGGTAGCAAAAGAAAAACAAGGTCACGGGCAGGGCGAGGCTGGCGTAGGGATGGACACACGGGACCCTGAGGGAGGGGCCTGGGGCCGAGAAACCAGCGCTGACGAGGCAGGTGGGCGGCCAATCCCCGAATCGGAGGGGTGGGAGGCGCAGCCTGGGACGGCCGAGGGGCGGAGGGAGCAAGGGTCGGGCTGCTTGACGCAGGATTCCAAATCCTCCAGCCGGCTCTCCAGAGCGAGGAGAGTGCGCAAGCGCGGCGATCGCTCTGGACGGGCGGGGGGGAGAAGGGGAAAGGAGAGGGGAGGGGCGATTTCGGGAGCGCGCTCTCCCCTCTCCTCTTCCCCTCTCCTCCCCCTTCTCAATCCCCCTCCCTCCCTCCCTCCCGCGCCAGCTCAGGGCGGGCGGGTGCGCGCACGCCGCCCCATCTCCCGGGCTCCGCCCCCCGGCCTGCCGCGCGCTCCCGCCCCCGGGCTGAGGAGACTCAGGAGCCACAGCCCAGCACAAAGGCGGCGACGACGGAGAAGGCGGCGGCAGCGGCGGGAGAGGGTTGCCCTCGGCCTCCACTCTCGGGGTCCCCGGTTCCTGGGCTTCCCCTTCCCAGCTTCAGCCGCCCGCCCGAGGGCCTAAGATGGCGGCGGCGGTGGCGACAACGACCGGGCTGAGCGGCGGCCCCGGGCGGGAAGTGCCTGGAGGAACCACCGTCGCCTGACCGCGGATCCCCGGACTCCAGCGCGGCTCGCGGCAGGACCGCGGCCTCCAGGGGCCCTTACCTGCCCGGAGCGGACTCGGGGGGACACGACTACACACTCTCCTTAGCCGCCCGTTTGGCCGCCTCCGCCTCGCCCTCCCCAGCGCCGCCGCCGCCATCTTGTGTCCCGGCCGGGGAGGGAGGGTGCCGTTGCGCGTGCGCGGGCACCGCCTTGGAGGGGCCTCGTAGTGGTCGCGCCGCCATCTTGAGTGTGGCGACACCGACGGCTGGGGGTGGGGTAATAATATCCCTAGTCTAGTTTCAGTTTCACCTTCCCCTACACTCCAGGGAAGGGCCTTTAGGCTGCGTACATGGACGCCGGTCTTGGAGCCAGGGGACTTGGGCAGCGTTTTGCATTTGCGACCCTGGGCCAGTCGCTTTACCTCTAAACCACTCTCTGTCTCTAAGGGATCAAAGGAGCTCATAGCAACGGTGCTCCTTTAATTATAACGCCAGCTGACGTTGATTGAACGCTCACTATGTGCCAGGCACTGTGCAGAAGCTCTTTACAATGCTCTCACTTGGTCCTCATAACCCTGGGACATAGGTGGTTTCCTTACTCCCGTTTTACAGATGAGGAAACTGACTCCAGGCCCGGTGCTCTGGCCACTGTGCCACCTAACGTTCAGTAGGACAATGAGACCTAAGGCATTAGTCTGTGTGGTGGAGATTCTGCCGTTTGTAGTTTTGATTTCAAAGGAATAGGGGCACGCCAGTGGCTGCTCCCGCTGCTCACCTAGGACATGAGAGACGAGCTTTATGCTTCTGCCACTTTGGACACCTCGCTTAAATCTCTCCGAGGCTCAGTTTCCTCAGCTGTAAAAGGGTAACACTTGTGCCATTTACCTCTTAAGAAGTCTTCCTAAACGATGGAACGCGTTAGAAATTGGAGCTGTTAGGATGATCAAATGAGATGACCGTAAAAGGCTTTGGGGACCTTAAAGCATTATATGAACGTTAACCACGATGATGATGATGAAATTGACCCAAAGAGAGCAAATGGTTTGCCCGCCATTACCTGGCAGTTAACTGTGTGGGAATCTGGGATTTCTACTATTAAGACCAAACGCTCCCAGTTAGTTTAAAAGATGGGCATCTGAGCGTAGTGGGAAGGACAAAATGGCAGAATCAGATCTGACTCTGGCTAACTAGCAAACGTTAGGCAAATAACCACTCTAGGCTTTAGTTCCTCTGTTCTAAATTGAAGAAGTTGCGTTCCATGATCTCCAAGGCCCACCTGGTTCTGAGGTTAAAGAGAAGCCTTGACTGAAATGTGCAAAGATGGAATCTAGCCTAAGTCAGCCTTCCCCAGAAAACCTGTCTGGAGGACGTTCTGCAGAAATGGCCCCACTTCTATGCTGTACCTTGTGTTTATGGCGCCTGCCTTGAATCTCCCATAGGTACATTATATTGCAGATGACAGGTTCTGCCCTTTTAGGTTATCCCTGCAGGACTGATTCCTCCCACCCCTCTCCCCAGTTACTTCCCAGGAAAGCCTCCCAAGAGTTGCCAAAATGAGCAGGACAAGTTAGCTGCCTGCTCTCTGTCAGGCAGGGCTTTGCTGAGTGGTGGCCAGCTAAACAGAAGGTGGTATCAAAAGGCTCGCTGAGGGATGCTTGTCTGTGATGTTGCATCTGCACTCTCTGAGCCCTCCATTTTTTGCTGGAAGGGTACCATTTCATTCCAATTCCCCGTGTATAGTTCTTCCTGCACAGTATTTTTTATTAGTAATATGTTGCAGGAAAGCAGCATGATGTAGTACACAGACAGAGGGAAGGGCTTAAAAGTCAAGAAGATCTGGGTTTAAATCTTGACTCTAATTGTATAATTTTGAGCAAGTCATTTAACCTCCAGATGCCCCTGTAAACTCCCAAGAACTTACGCACTAAATAAGAGGGTCTTGATCTTTGTTGGCCAAGGGAATTCCTTCACCAGGAGGTGCAGGATTGCATTCAATGTATTACAATCTATTCACACCAACCACTCTCCAAGATGCCTTTCCAAATTTCCCTAGTTGCATATCATAGGCCATCAATATGTTTTATTTCGTATGTATCTTGCATACAAATATCTCTGAATATTTTTATCCCTTAAGTTGATGCTTGGGAGCTGAGATTTTTGTGTTTATATCAATAGACTTGGCATATAATAACAGCAAAGTTCAGTTTGGCAAAATTGACCCCCAAAAATGGTAAATGACAAATGTTTGAGGAACTGCAAGAACAAAGGTACATTAATGATGTATTTGATAGAACTATAAATTGGCATAGTCGTTCTGGAAAGCAAGTTGGAGCTATGTCCAAAAAGTTACTAAATTGCATACCCTCTAACCTAGCAACACCACTCCTAGACATGCTCAAAAGAAGGTGGAAAAATGATACTTAGGTACAAAAATATAGCAGCTTTTATTGCTGTGGCAAAGAATTGGAAAGTTATCAATGGAAACTAACCATTATTGTATATTAGAGTAATGGAATACTATTATGCCGTGAGAGAGAATGTTAAGTGTTTTACTAAATGTTAGACATCGTTTTAAGGACTGGAATAAAAATACAAGCAAAAAAAACCAAAACAGTCCCTGCCCTCAAGGAGTGAGACAACACAAAAGGGAGCTGAAAAGAAAGGGTAGAGGGACAGGAGGGTACCTGCTCAGGGGTGAGGTGGAAAAGTAATCTGGAGTCTTGTGCTGAGCTAGGTTGGAAGACAGAATTTCCTCAAATGAAAATTCTGTGGCAGGACTCACCAATTGGAGGAAGTGACTGTAGAGGGGGAGGCCTTACAGCCAAAATAGGTAGAGGTAGAGATAATGAAGGATTCTTTCAGAGAAAACTAGGAAGATTTTTATGAACTGATAGTACAGAGTGAAGTGAATGGAGAATAATGTAAACATTGTAAAGACAAACAGCTTTGAAACAGTTGAAAGTTCTGATGAGTAGCGATCAACCTTGATTCCATAAAACTGATCATAAAGTGTCATTCACCTGACAGAATAGTGCAAAGTAAGACATTTTTACATGTCCAATTCAGACTATCCATATTTATTACAAGAGTTTTTTCCGTTCAAGGTAGGGAAGTGAAAAGGGAGAGGGAGATTGGCGGGGGGAGAAGGAATTCTAATTGAAAAAAAAAAGTAAAATTTAATTTTAAAAAGTGCTTGTTGATTAATTCAAATGCTTTCCAGTTCAGTTATATTGGTCTTCCAGCTGTCCACTGTGCAAGACTGACAGCCCTTCATGTCTTTGTACCGATGATACCCCATATTCTAAGCCAGACCTAAGCTAGGCCAACCCAATCATTCAGGTTTAGGAGTCAAAATGCAATAAAGAACTTATGGATCATGAAATACAATAAAATTACTGATAAGGAGTTCAAAGAGTACAACTTTAAAAGTTAAAGATAAAATCCTACACCTCACACCGCCTCCCCTCCACAGCCACTTTGGCAACTTGCCACACCTGGTCAGGAAAGCATTCCCTGTTGTCAATAGAAGATCAGATTAAACTTGTGACAACTCCCATTTTGACTTAACAGTCTGCGTTTACATACTTGAGCTAACTAGGAAGCCAAAAGCCTAAGTCCCTGTAAGGGATCTGCTGAATCTACAGTGTTCGAGTCACTGCACAGGATGTAAAGCAATGGGAGGGGTAGCCAAGGAAGGGAGAGGAAAAAGTACGGGGCTGGGGCCAAAGGAAAAGGCAATAGCCCTGGCCTCAATCTTACTAACTAGTGCTGGGGCACAGCTTTTCTTCAGCAATTGCCCCCAAACCTTACAATCTCAGTACAAAACAAAGCTCTTACTATAACCCTATAATCTGGTATAGACTCCTTTCTCTTAGAATCCCTACTTTGCTTCAAAACACAGCCTATGTTATCACTACAGCATGAGGGCTTAACTGTTGTTCATTTGTTTTAGTTGAGTCTGTGACCCCATTTGAGGTTTTCTTGGCAATGATGCTGGAGTGGTTTGCCATTTCCTTCTCTAGTTCATTTTACAGATGAAGAAACTGAGGCAAACAGTTTGTCCAGGCTCGCACAGGACTAAGTGTCTAAGGCCAAATTTGAAGTCAGTAAGATGAGTCTGGCTGATTCCAGGTACCGCAACCTATCCACTGTACCACCTAGCTGCTCATATATGTCTTGCGCATAGCAAGTACTTAAATGCTAAATTGAATTTGCTACAGCTCCTTGGAAGGCTATTTGATGGGGTACGGGCCCAAGCTGAGACCTTTGTCCCTTACCCTAAAAGAATTTAGGTCCCATTTTTCTAAAGGGCCCTGGAAAACCCTACCTTGAAATCTCCTTGGATTTCCCCACTTGATCTGGTGTTCTCTTGAGGCCACATTATCTCTTACTATCTCTATGCCCAAATCTCTGTTACCTTTGGATTTCTTTCCGCTACTTCCCCCCCTTGATCCTATCAAAATCCCATTCTTGAGGCTACTGATCATTCTCATCAAGATTTTCCCTAGATTTAGCCCCCAATCATCCAAGGATACTCATCATTCCCATCAAGATCCTACCTCTAGTCACCCTAGGATACTGGTCATTCTCATCAAGATCTTCCCAAGTCAACCTCTAGTGACTCCACAGCCCTCCCTCACTCAAATCCAAGTCAACTGCAAGTCATGTCATGTAATGAAATACTATTGTGTCCAAAGAAATGACAAGTATGACAGCTTCAGAGAAACTTGGGAAGACAAATATGAACTGATGCAGAGTAAAGTGAACAGCACCAGAAAAGCAATTTGCACAATCCATAATTACATGAAAGAAAACAGTTTTGAAAGTCTGAAGAACTCTGATCAAAGCAATGACAAGTCTCATTCATAACTTCAGAAAACTGATTATAAAACATGCCTCCCACTACTTGGCAGATGGGTGATGAACTAGAGGTATAGAATAAGATAGGAATTTTCATGTATGGCTAATGCATTGATTTGTTTCATTAGGTTGTACTTAACTGTTACTAGGGACACCTATTTGAACAGGGTTTGGAGATGAGTTTGTGGGTAGCAATAGACATTCAAAAAATGCACAGAAGAGAACAAAAAGTTCAGAAGAGAAAGAAACAGGGCAATTTGTTTACTACATTATTAAATGTAACACATTTTTCCAGAAACAAACTACACTGCAAAAGTTCTAAGTTTCACGTAAAATCTTCTTGTCCTTTGTATACTGAAATATTTGCATTTCTTAAATTTGGATGACCCTCAACTTCAATTCTTCAGGGGTTGTTGTACTCAATGCCTCACAGGCATACAACTTCACTAAAAGAATATTGGTATTGAAAAAATGGGAGTGTTATTTCAAGGACAAGACTGGGGGTCATTGAAAAAAACATAACATCGAAAAGGCAATCTAGCCCCTCTTTACCCCACCTTCAGTTCTGGACCCAGATCACTGTCAATTTGTTTTGTCTGTCAAAGATATGTGTACTGAAGGATAAGATTTCTGGGTTATCTATCCAATAGCACATGATAATCTGGTATGAGTATGAGTACGAGTATGAGCAGGCTTGTAACATTCATGAAGAACTTTAGAGGAAAAGCAATATCATATCATTAGATCGATGTATGACTAAATCATTGGTCTAAATCAGATATTTTGACAAGTTTTTATGAACTTATTTAACCTTCCATAGCCTCTTAATGTTGTTATCAAATGATAACTCAACACAAATCTTCCACCATAGCTATAATAGCTATCATTTGTATAGTATTTTAAGATTTACCAAGATCTTTGCATATATTAATTGATTTGCTTTTCATAAACCTCATGAAGCAGGTATCCCCATTTTCTAGATGAAGAAACTGAGGGGAACAGAGGTGATTTGCCCAGGTTCACATATCTTGTAACTATCTGAGGCAGAACTTGACTCCAAGTCCACTACTCTGTCCATTAAACCTCCTAGCTGCTTCAAATGTTTTTATATTCTAAACTAGTGATGTCCTTGACTGGAGTATCAAAGAGTTCAAATATTTCCTAATCAAGGCAGTTTCTGGGCTCCTTTAGTCTTTCATCATGGCAAGTTATTTACATCCATTCAACTTCCTTAAGAACTGTTATCATCTCTGTTGTGTTCAGTGCCTGTTTCTTTTTCTGTTTACCTCTCTTTTTTTTCATCAACAACTTGTTCCAGTAGGGCAGGTTGGTCTCAGATGTGTGCTATATCTCATTTTATTCTTATTCCAATTTGATGGAATATAAACTCCTTGAGACTACTTGCTTCTTTTGTATGTATGTACTGATATCTTCAGTCTAGCCTGGTACCTGGAACGGAGCGGGCACTTAATATATGCTTATTATGATATGATGATTTACTTAGAGAATCCTAGAGAATCAAGTAAAAAACTACTTAAAATGATAAACAACTTTAGCAAAGTTGCCGGGTAGAAAATAAACCCACATAAATCCTCGGTATTCCTATACATTACTAACAAAGCCAGACAGCAAGAGATAGAAAGAGAAATTCCATTCAAAGTTACTGTAGACACTATAAAATATTTGGGAGTCTATCTGCCAAGACAAACCCAGGGCATATATGAACATAATTATAAAACACTTTTCACGTGAATAAAGTCAGATCTAAATAAATGGAGAAATGTCAGTTGCTCATGGTTAGGCAGAGCTAATATAATAAAAATGGTAATTTTACCTAAATTAATTAATTTATTCAGTGCCATACCAATTGAACTACCAAAAAATTATTTTACAGAGCTTGATAAAAAATAACAAAATTCATCTGGAAGAACAAGAGGTCTAGAATATCTAGGGTGTTAATGAAAAGAAATGCTAGGAAAGGTGGCCTACTCATACCAGATATTAAACTGTACTATAAAGCAACAGTCATCAAAACTACCTGGTACTAGCTAAGAAACAGAGCCGAGCCATGGATCAGTGGAATAGGATAGGTACACAAGATGCAGTACCCACCCACTATAACAATCTACTCTTTGATAAACCCAAAGAATCCAGCTTCTGGGCTAAGAATTTACTATTTCACAAAAACTGCTGGGAAAACTGGAAAATGGTAGGGCAGAAACTGGGCACAGACCAATATCTTACACCATACACCAAAATAAAGTCAAAATGGGTTCATGATTTAGGAATAAAGGCTGATATGATAAGCAATTT
>CM053625.1:116462188-116567191 GCA_028646595.1 Phalanger gymnotis | reverse complement strand
ATCTGGAACAATGCCCAAAGGGCTATAAAAATGTTCATACCCTTTGACCCAGCAATACTACTTCTAGGTTTGTATCCCAAAAAGATCACACAAGTGAGAAAAGGACCCATATGTACAAAAATATTCATAACAGCTCTTTTTGTAATAGCAAAGAATTGGAAATCAAGGGAATGCCCATCAATTGGGGAATGGCTGAACAAGTTGTGGTACATGAAGGTAATGGAATACTATTGTGCAATAGGGGAAATGGGGATGATACGGACGTCATAATAACATGGAAAAACCTACATGATATAATGCTGAGTGAGCGCAGCAGAAACAGGAGAACATTATACACAACCTCAGATATATGGATTCTGTGATGACCAGCCCTAATAGGCTTTGCTCTCCTCAGCAATGCAAGGTGCAAGGACAACTCCAAAGGACTCATGATGGAGAGAGCTATCTACATCCAGAGAAAGAACTATGAAGTATGAATGCAGATTGAGGCACACTGTTTGCTCTCCTTTTTTTGTTTTCCCTTTTTTTCTTTTGTTTGTTTTTGTTTTTTTTCTGTTTGTTTTGTTTCTTCTTTCTCCTGATCCATTCCATTGGTCATAATTCTTCTTTACAACTTGACTATTGTGTAAATAAATTCAATGAGAAGTTATATGTAGAAGATATATCGAATTCCATGCCGTCCTGGGGAGGGAGTGGGAAGGGAGGGGAAGAAAATCTGGAACTCAAAATTATGTGGAACTGAGGGTTGTAAACTAAAAATAAAAAATCTCAATTATAAAAAAAAATAAAAATGAGGATTCAGATTTGGATGATATTCTCCAATCCTCCATACATGCTCCTAAACTTTACCAACCTCTATGCCTTTGCTTATTTCATTCTCTATGATGTTCTCTAAAGTGTTTTTCCCTTTGGATGAAAATGATGATGATAGCAGCTAGAATTTTCATAGTGCTTTAAGGTTTGTAAAGCATTTGGAAGAAGTAAAAAGGTTTAGATTATGCCTTTTATTTATACTTTAAACTTTTCATAGGACTCTTATTTACATTTTCCTTTAATTCTGTCAACATCTCTGTGAGATAAGTTAGAGGAGTCATCATTATTCCAATATTAATTGACATCCAGGGAGAAGTGATTTGCCTAAAGTCATGTGGAAAGATAATAGCAGCTCTGAGAATTAAAACCTACTAGGGTGCATCTTTCTCATTCAATATCCTTTGTATTATACTAAACTAGATGAAATCATGTGTCTTCCTTCTTCATATTTTGGTTCTTTGTAAATCTTAACATACTATATATGCTAACTGCTATTATTATTATTATCAATTATTATCACTGTCATCATCATTGTCATTCAAAGGAGAAACATTCCAGAGATAGGAAACAACATGTATAAAGGCATGGAGTTGGGAAAGTTTCAGGGCACTTATGCAGGAGGACGAGTGATAGAACTTAGGTGGTGTATAAAGTGTAGGGAGCATAGGTGTATGAAATAAACCTGGAAAGAGAGGGTAGCATCAAATGGTGGAGGGTCTTAAGTACCAGATAGGGGACTGAGTTTTCAGCAGAGGTATGAAATGATCAGATCTATCTATAGGAAATATTTCTAATAGGGATGTGATGGATGATTTAGAAGGCAACTGGAAGAAGAGTTGGAAACCTATTCTAATACTCGAGGATTGGCAGTAAGAGGCACCTGTACAAGGGCAGTGGCAATAAAAATAGAACAAAGGATGCAGGAGATATTACAGAAGTAGATGATAATGACACATCTATTACTCATTAATTTAACCCTCTTGTCAATTTCTTGTAATTGCCATTAGTTATTGTGAACAACTTTGTAGGCATATCATCAGTCATATAACTACTTTGAACCCTGAAATAAAAGGGAAAAAAGAATGATTTATTAGGAAGAAAATTTTGTACTGTGAAGATCTCAGAATTTCAGAGTTTGAGGACCTTTGCAGCCATCTGGTCAAAACTGTAGATGAGGGAAAATATCTCTATGACTGTTTAGCCAGTGAGTTTTTATTTGGATACCTCAAGTGATTTGGAGTGGGAGACACCACCTTCCAAGTCAGCCCATTCTACTTTTGTATAACTACTTATCAAGAAGACAGCTAGGTGGCACAGGGGATAGACACTTACAAGTTAAGTTGTATGACCCCGTGCAAGTCATTTAAACCTGCTTGTCCCAGTTTCCTTATCTGTAAAAATGAGCTGGAGAAGGGATTGACAAACCATTCCAGTATCTTTGCCAGGAAAACCCCAAATGGGGTCAGGAAGATTCAGACAGGACTGAAAAAACAACTGAATGAAAACAAGTTTGTTTTTTTTTTCCCCTTATGTCAAGGCTTGACTTGTCTCTTTGCAATGTCTACACATTGTTTCCATTCTTGTTTTTGGCGGGGCCAAACAGAACAATTTTTTTTTCAGATGACAGTCTTTCAAATAATGAAAATAGCAATCATGACTGCCCCCTGATCCCCACCCTGTCTTCTCTTCTTCAGACTAAACATCTTAAATTTCTTTAACCAGTCCACTTATGGCATAAACCTGAGGTCTTTTACCATGCTGGTTGCCCTCCTCTGCGTGTTCTCTGACTCATCAATACCTTTCCTAACATGTGATGCCTATAACTGAATTAGAGCTGACCAGGGCAGGTTCAGTAAGACTATCATCTCTATATTCCTGGAAGCAATATTTTCCTTAAGATGCATCAAGTAAAGAACTTCTGTTCATCAAAACATATACATATTTTAGAAATTGTTGCTAGTTCCATCAAACTCCAAACCTAAGGCTCTGGATTGGTTGGTTTGGTCATTGTCCCAAATATTTATACTAGATTTTATTTTTTTCCTGAAAGAGAAAAGCAAAATGAAGTACTTCAATAATTTAAAATTACTGATGGTTGCATGTTCCTAGAACATGAATCATTTCCAGATGGAGAAATACATACTTTTAAAGAAGTGTTATTTACAGGTAAATAAGACTATGGATGTGTATATATATATATATATATATATGAATCCTAAAACATTAATAGTCTTATTTGGAAAAGTTATTTAAAAATAAACCTGCTTAAAGAAGTTAGTTAATTTTTTTATTTTCCTCTTATTGGTTCTGGGAGATTTGATGCTCTATGGTTGCAAAAAAATAATAAAAGTACAACTACTCAAAAAAATATGCTTATTGTTAAGTCTGTGCTCTTTCTGTACACAGCTGATTCAGAATAACTCAATCAGCAGGTCTTTATTTTATTTTGAAATATTAATTTTGTTTTTTTTGTGGTGCTATTTGATACTCAACAAGTCTGGAGCTTCCCAACTCCCTTCTCCAAAAAAGTACTCATGGTATGTGGGCTTAAGGCTTCGGTATGGTCTATGAACCATAAGTTTTTATTTGTTTTTGCCATCTCTATGTCCACTTTTACAATGAAGCCAGCAAATAATCAAAGAACATGTTTGTAACATGGGTCATTTAGCATATGACCAGATAAAATCCTTGCCTGCATGATTCAGCATTTGAGTCCCTGGGGACAACAAACTTCCTGCCTTCTGGTCAGTCATGTGGTAGCTCAGTCCTGAAAGGGACTGGCTTGCTCTCTTCCTTTGAACCACCAGATGGCGTTATGTAACGCAGTTACTTCCACTAAGGGATGGAGAGATTCTGGTCCTTTATCACCCCAACATCCTGGCAAACTAGGGTCCTCAACTATGCAAACTTGCTTCTAGCTCCCTGACTGCCCTTGTTTCTTTTTGTTTCCTTTTCTGAGTAGGTAAGCAAACATCATTCTTGAGATAAGCACAACCAGGCTTGGAGATGACCTTGTAAGTTCTATTAGTCCCCACATCTTCTTAGATAAGTGGCATTTGGCCATGGGAGACTGAGCAATTACAGGCCTTCTATAAGATATCCATGGCTTCACAAGCTACCCTATCTCAGTATGAGCCTTCCCTATGAGGCAAGTATGGGTAGCCCACTGGACATCCAGACTTTTCTTTTACCAGCTCTCCCTTTGCCATCATCCCTCAAGAACTTCTCCTTTGAAGTTTACTCAATCAAAATTTACCATCCAATCCAAATCCTAGCAGCTTTTGTTTACTGCCCCCCAGTGACTCTTCCTCCTTTTCCCAAGCAGTTTTGGACCTGGCTTGCCTGTCTTTCTCTTCTCCCCAAGTCTTGGCTCTCATACTAAGAGGCTTTAGCATCTATAGTGATATTCTCTCAAGTCCTGAGATAAGTTAAAGCCAGGAGTTGAGGAATAAAGCACCTTTAATTGAGACAACAAGATAGCAAAACTGCCACCCTAGGGGAATGGATTTCTCAACTCCAAGACCCATGCAAAAGCATCTTATACCTTTAGGAGGAGAGGGGAAAGAGGTAGAATGAGGTAGCAAGGCCTGGTCATGAGACCCCAGTGGGCCTTGGCGATCTGAGCAAGTAAAGCTACTTCATTCTTTTTTTTTTTAGCTTTTTTATTTTGAGGGGGGAAGGCAGGGCAACTGGGTTTAAGCGACTTGCCCAAGGTGTGTCAAGTGTCTGAGGTCACATTTGAACTCAGGTCCACCTGACTCCAGGGCCAGTGCTCTACTCACTGCGGCACCTAGCTGCCCCAAACTAATTCATTCTTGCTGTTTTGCCCTTCAAGCCATGAATCCCAACAAAAAGAGGCAAGGCTATATACTACTAACAAAGCCCAACAAGCAAGAAATAGAAAGAGAAATTCCATTTAAAGTTACCATAGACATTATGAAATATTTGGGAATCTATCTGTCAAAACAAACCCAGGACCTATTACAAAACACAATTACAAAACACTTTTCACACAAATAAAGTCAGATCTAAATAAATGGAAAAACATCAGTTGCTCGTGGTTAGGCCAAGCTAACATAATAAAAATGATAATTCTACCTATATTAATTTACTTATCCAATGCCATACCAATCAAACTACCAAAAAATTATTTTACAGAGCTGGATAAAATAATAACAAAATTCATCTGGAAGAACAAAAGGTCCACAATATCAAGGGAATTAATGAAAAGAAATGCTAGGAAAGGTGGCCTACCCATACCAGATATTAAACTGTATTATAAAGAAGCAGTCATCAAAACTACTTGGTACTGGCTAAGAAATAGAGTGGTAGATCAGTGGAATAGGTTAGGTACACAAGACACAGCAGTCAATGACTACAGTATAGTATAGTTTGATAAACCCAAAGACCCCAGCTTCTGGGATAAGAACTTGCTATTTGACAAAAACTGCTAGGAAAACTGAAAAATAGTATGGCAGGAACTGATGAGGGCACAGTCTCTGGGAACCCCCTTGTATCCAGAATACAGTCTCTGGGAGCCTCCTTGAATTCTCCTTGAATCTTCCAACTAGATCTGGCCTTCCCCCGAGACTATAGGCTCACATTATCATTAAGCCCAAATCTCTACCTAAACCTTGCCCTCTATTGTTACTATAGATATGCATGCCTTCAGTTACTTCCCAACCCTGATATTAACAATATCCTTGCCACAACCCATTGTGGTGAATCCCTAATAAACCTTGTCTTTTCCCTTGGCTTAACAATAAGGCCCGGCTTGTTGGTACTTTGGGGTCTCAAGCACCCCTGGAAACCTACAGTTCCCTACCATATTCATTTTTACTTTAACCTCTTCAGAACTGGGCATAGAACAACTTGCACTGTATACCAAAATATAGTCCAAATGGGTGATTTAGATATAAAGGGCGATACTATAAGCAAATTAGGAAAGCAGGGAATAGTCTACCTGTCAGATTTAAGGAGAACGGAGAAATTTTTGATCAAACGAGAGATAGAGAACATTATGAAATGCAAAATGGATAATTTTGATTACACTAAATTGAAAAGTTTTTGCACAAACAAAACCAATACAATCATGATTAGGAGGGAAGCCGAAAATTGGGAAAGAATCTGAACAAGTTGTGGTATATGAATGTAATGGAATACTATCGTACTATAAAAAGTGAGCAGGCAGACTTCAGAAAAACCTGGAAAGACTTATATGAACTGATGCTGAATGAAGCGAGCAAAAACAGGAGAATATTGTACACAATAGCAGCCACATTGCATGATGACTGGCTTTGATAGACAGCTCTTCCCAGCAATGCAAGGATCTAAAACAACTCCAAAAGACTCATGATGGAAAAAGCCATGCACACCCAGAGAAAGAAATATGGAGTCTGAATGCAAGTGGAAGCATGCTATTTGTTCTCTTTTTTGGTTTTGTTTCGTTTTTGCTTTCTCATGGTTCCTCTCATTCATTCTAATTCTTCTATACAACATGACTAATACGAAAATATGTTTAATAAAAATGTATTTGTAGAGCCTATATCAGATTGCATGAAATCTTGGGGAGGGGTGGTGGAGAAAATTTAAAACTCATGGAAGTGAATGTTGAAAACTAAAAATAAATTAATTTATTAAAAGAAGGAAAGAAAGGAGGCAAGGATATCAGAAGCTCAGATCCAGCCTGATCTGGGCTCCTTTACCAGGTAAAATCCCTGGGGGCAGAGGGGGAGGAAAACTTAGGGTGTGGTTCAATTCAACCTATTCAAGAGGGAATGTAAGGATATTACTGAAATTCCAAACATTACAAGGATCATTAAAAGAGTGGTATTTCTATTAATTTTCTGTCATTCTATTAACAATTTTGTCCATCTGTATCACCTTAACTCCCAATTTTTCAGTTTCCTTGAGTCCTGGGATATACTTCATGCCACTTCAACTATACATAAGGATAGTCATACCCTGGATCTCATAATTTCCCACAAGTGTTCTACTTACTTAATCAGAACATCAGAAACTGCTGGTCCTCTATCTAAGCATAACCTCTTATCTCTTCCTATGCCTCTCACACCAACCTTAACCTACTCTCCACCCTTCTTTTTATCTTACACTGCAACCCATCCACTCCTCAATTCTTTCTCTGACCATTTATCTTTGTTCTGACTTCACTTTCCTTCTTCTTTTCTAATCTCCATTCCCAGTCCAGTGAATTTCCTAGGGCTGACCAGACATTTTCACTCCCAGCCTCTGATTATTTTGCAAATTCTCCACCTTCAGCTTAACCATTCCTTCTGCCTTATTACCTGATATAAACCTTGTTCTCAGCCCCAGTCCTCAGGTACCCCGGCCCTTGCTTTGTGTCACCTAAGCTGAAACTCACATGCACCGATTAAAGACCTCACTTTTGCTTCATCCTCTCTAGCAAATTGCAACCTCAATAACCCCTTCTTGGCATAATCTATCTGTTGGTTCCTTCTTGCCTTCAAATATGCTCATATCCTCCATTCCTAAAATCCTCTTGACCCTCCCCTCCCCTCAAACTGTTGTCTTATATTGCCTCTCCATTTCTTAGGGAAGAACGAGAATAACAAGAACAAAAAAGAAGAAAAACAAGAAAGACAAGAAGAGGAACAGGGAGAACAAGAACAGGAACAAGATGATGGTCTACACTGGTTACTTTCACTTCCTCTCTTCTCATTCGCTTCTCAACCCTTTGCACATTGGCTTCTGACCTCATCACTCAACTGAAACTTCTCAATAGAGTTATCAGTGATTTCGTAATTGCCAAATCCAATGATCATTTATCAATCCATTTCCTTCTCACCTTGTCTGCTACATGTGAAACTGAAGACCACCTTAACCTTCGGAATATTCTTCCCACTTTAAGTTGTTGGGGTATTACTGTCTCCTGGTTCTCCTCTTACCTGTTTAACCACTCCTCATCAACCATATCACACCCCCTAACTGAGTATTCCCCATGTCTCTGTCTTGATTCCTCTTGTTTCTCTATATTCTCTCTCTTAATGATGTCATCAGGCCCCATGGGTTTAATTATTTAATTTTTCTTTTTCGTGACTTACATATATAGATATGTGTATATATATATGTGTGTGTGTGTTTATATGTATATCCACACACATATATATATAGATATATGTATGTATATGTGTGTCTCCAGTCTCAGTGTCAGTGAGCTTAAGTCCTACATCACCAATTGCCTATTAGATTTTTCTTTTTAAAAAATAAATTTCATTTACATGTAAAACTTTTTAACATTCATTTTTTTTAAATTTTGATTTCTAAACTGTCTCCCTCCCTTCTTCCTTCCTCCCCACCATTTCCTTAGACATCAAACAATTTGATATAGGTTATACATGTGTAGTCTTTTCATGTGAGTCATGTTGTAAAAGAAAACACAGACAAAAAAATACATTGAGGCAGCTAGGTGGCGCAGTGAATACAGCACTGGCCCTGGAGTCAGGAGGACCTGAGTTCAAATCCAGCCTCAGACACCTGACACACTGACTAGCTGTGTGACCTTGGGCAAGTCACTAAACCCCAGTTGCCCTGCCTCACCCTCTCCAAAAAGAAAAAAGATAAAGTTTTTTTAAAAGTATGATTCTATCTACATTAGGACTCCATCAATTCTTTCTCTGAAAGTGGATGGTATTTTTCATCATGAGTCCTTTGAAATAGTCTTAGATCATACAATAGCTAAATCATTCACAGTCAATCATTGTACAATGTGGCTATTACTGTGTACAATATTCTTCTGGTTCTGCTCACTTCACTCAGCATCAGTTCATATAAGTCTTTCCAGGTTTTTTTTTGAAAGCATCCTGCTTGTCATTTCTTATAGTACAACAGTGTTCCATTACATTCATATACCACAACTTGTTCAGCCATTCCCCAATTGATGGGCATCCCCTTAATTTCCAATTCTTTGTCATCACAAAAAGAGCTGCTATATTTTTGTACATGTGGGTCCCTTTTTATTTTTATGGTGTCCTTGAGATACAGACCTAGTAGTGGTGTTGTTGGATCAAAGAGTATTCACATTTTTATAGCCCTTTGGGCATAGCTCCAAATTGCTCTCCAGAATGGTTGGATCAGTTCACAATTCCACCAACAACGCATTAGTGTTCCAATTTTCCCACATCTTCTCCAACCTTTATCATTTTCCTTTTTTTGTCATATTAGCCAAACTGATTGGTCCAAAGTGGTACCTCAAAGTTGTTTTGATTTGCATTTCTCTAATCAATACTAATTTAAAGCATTTTTTTCATGACTATAGATAGTTCTAATTTCTTCATCTGAAAACTGCCTTTTCATATCCTTTGACCATTTATCAACTAGGGAGCCGCTCTATTTCTTAGTATCAGATTATTTTGTTTTGTAATACTCTTTATAATACCGTTGTAATACTGCTTTGTAATACTGTTTGAGATCTGATATGGCTAAACCACCTTCTGTCACATTTTTTTTTCATTTATTCCCTTGATATTGTTGACCTTTTCTTCCACATGAATTTTATTATTTTTTTCTAGCTCTATAAATAATTTTTGGTAGTTTGATTGGTATGGCACTGAATAAGTAAATTAATTTAGGTGGAATTATTATTTTTATTATATCGGCTGAGCCTATTGTCAGTAAGGTGAACTTTAGTGTCAGTAAGGTGGATTTTAGTGTGTGTAAAGTGGATTTTTGTTATCATTTCTTAGAGTTCAGTTTCCCAGGATTTATAGCCATAATGATCTCAGTTTCTTAGGATCCATAGCCATAACAATGTCTATTTCCCAGGTATTAGATATGAGTTCCCAGGCTCATGGTTCAAAATATCACCACACTTGTGCAGCATTATATAACGATAAATAACATAAACATGTGTGCTGAGACTGTAAACATCCACCGTGACTGCACAGTGAGATATAGGGATGAGGTGATGTAAACTTGTAAGGCTATTTATTGCCGGCAATATGCCTTCTTTGTCTGATGACCTATAAAAACAGGTGGGCATTGATCAGTGAGTTGGGGAACCTTTATGGTTGAATGCACAAGCTGGAATGCTGTGTGCCTTGACTGTCTCCCATCAAGGCTTAGGAGGGGGGAATCTGTGTTTGCCTCAACTGGCCCCCATTGAGGCTTGAGGGGTTTTAGGGGAATCCTTTAGGGTTGAATGCACAAGTTGTACCAATCTCAATTAACCCCACTGAGACATAGGAGTAGTTGTCTCCTCTTTTCTTGAGCCCCTGGGAGAAGGGCGATTAGGGAATGCTGTAGGAGTTTGTAGTGCTTCTGTTATCAGCAATACTGTGTCAGAGAAGACTAGACTATAATAAAGCTTATTACTAACCCCTTTGAAGCTGTCTTTCCTGTCTGACCAGATCAAGAGTGAACATGTTAGAGGCTAGAGTCCCCAAAACCTCCAGTGCTTTCTGTGTATCATCTAACATCTACCCGTGAGCAAATAATGTTTTCCCAGTTATTTAGATCTAACTTTATTTGTGTAAAAAGTGTTTTGTAATTCTATTCATGTAGTTCCTTGGTTTGTCTTGGCAGGTAGACTCCCAAGTATTTTATATTGACTAAAATTATTTTAAATGGAATTTCACTATCTCTTGCTGCTGGACTTTGTTGGTAATATATAAAAATGCTCATGATTTCTGTGGGCTTATTTTATATCTCGCAACTTTGCTAAAGTTGTTAATTATTTCAACTAGTTTTTTAGTTGATTATCTAGGATTCTGCAAGTCTCCCATCATATCATCTGCAAAAAAAAATGATACTTTTGTTCATTATACTTCCTTCAATTCCTTTTTCTTCTCTTATTGCTATAACTGGCATTTCTAATACAATCTTGAATAACAATGGTGATGATGAGCATCCTTGCTTCACCTCTGATTTTATTGGGAAGGCTTCTAGCTTATCCCCATTACAGATAATGCTTGCTATTGGTTTTAGATTATTGGATATTTCAAATTGGCTGGCATAGAGCTACCTCAAACTCAACATGTTCAAAATAGAACTCATTAACTTTTTTGTTGTTATTTAATTTTTTTTATTCTAAACTTAGTAGACACCAAATAAAACTGGCACCCTTCCCTATTCTAAACATCCCTATTTCTGACAAAGATACTACCATTCTCCTAGTTTCCCAGGTTCATAACCTTGGAGTAATCCTCAATTCTTCACCGTCTCTCATCCCACATATCCAATCAGTTCCCACATTTTGCCATTTCTAATACCACAACATCTCCTGTATCTAACTCTCTGTGCCTGTAGCCATCCTCTTATTTCAGAACCTCATCAACTCTCACCTAGATTTTTGCAACAGACTTCTAATCAGTCTCCCTGCCTCAAGTACCTCCCTATAAGGAGTCCTCCTCCATACTCCTGCCAAGGTGATTTTCCTTAAGCTCATATCTGATGATGTCGCTCCTCTACTCAATTAACCTCAGTGGCTCCCTATTATCCCTAGGATAAAATATAACTCCTCTATTTACCTTTTAAAACCTTTCGCAAAGGTTTTTTGTGTCAATCATTTCAGCTTTTAGTTTGATTCATGTCTAAGGTCTCACCAAAATAAGGCAGTCAATGTATAATTGTATTGGTAATTAAGGTGGGACTTTTTTTTTTAACTGTTTTCTCTTTTAGAATGCTAAAGTAATCAAGTGCATTTGATTAAGTCTTACTAGGTGCAAAGCCCCAGGCCCACACCCTTTTACTGATTAGGTGTGAAGCCTTTGGGCCCTAAGAAGGGTATATAAACTCAGAGATTAGCATTTTGTTTGTTGCTCTCACTCATTGAAAGAGTGTTGATGTGGAGACTCTCGGTAGCCGCTGGAGCCCCACCATCCAAACCACCCCCCCATCTTCCCCCCTCTCCCCCTGCCTTTGGAAAACCCAGATGTTGATGCTTCTCTGGTAACTATGTATATTGTGATTTGGTTAGACAGATCTGTTTATATTGTCTCTGTTTGTAATTTTTATTTGTATTTGCTCTGAAGTTCAGGGTATTGGCTTTTGCCTCTGAACTAAGTGAATGATATATGTATGTTTGATTGAAGTGAGATTATTAACCCCTTAAAGTCGCTTTCCTTAGAAAAGCTGATCAAAGAATCTGTGCTGGCAGCCCTTCTGTGTGCTGTTGTTATTGGCCTTACATAGCCACAGTAGCAGCAAGCCACGTTGTTGTTACAATAATATATACTAATATACAATAATGTATAATATATAAAGTATGGAACTGTAACGGGGGGAGTTAGAGCCGACCCCTACCATCGCTGGACCTCCGCCCGCCCAGGGCCTGCTGAGATAAACTCAGGGCTCTGAGGTATGGGGGGACAAGATGGAGTCAGGAGGAAGGGTCTCGTTGGCAACATGGTGCCAGGTTCTTTTCCGGATTTACCTGTGCACAGGTGAATCATGGGGAGAGCGCGGGAAGGAAAAGGGAGGAGAGTAGACTGAGAGTAGAAGGAGAGTAGGCTGAGAGTAGGCAGGCCAAGGCAGCCCTATTGCTACGTAATCAAAGCTTTAAAAGGCCGCGACTACCTTGATTAAATGGAGCTACTCACCACCTTTGCCTCCTGCCTCGTTCATTGCCGGAGAGATCAGGCCTTTGCTGGACAAAGGCTTGGGAGTTTGGGGTAAGAGGGACCCCAACATGGAACTACTATTTATTCCTTCTACACAAAAGAAATGCTGAACACAAAAGACTCACAAGTATGCAACTGTTATTAAAAAAAAACTTAAGTAACTGCAGTGATGTATAACTACTGTTATCCTCTTATAGGAGGCTGATACTTAAAATATCAAAACATAAAGCAGAAAATTTTAAGGACTTTTGAATTCTCGTTTCACCCTAACCTAACCTCAGCAATATTGTGTTAGAGAAGACTAGACTGTAATAAAGCTTATTATTAACCCCTTTGAAGCTGTCTTTCCTGCCTGACCAGATCAAGAGTAAATATCTACTGCTCACACAATGTCTTCCAGCAAATTGTCTAGAACTTAGACTCTTTTCCCTGCAAGGAGTTGCCTTCTTCAAGAAGTGCTAGAAAAACTTTGCCAGGGACTGCTCCCAATGTACAAATTGTACCAACTCAGGAGCCAAGAGTACCCACCCTCACAGAATTACAAATTTGTCAAGGCTGGAAAAGTCCATCCTAGGATCAAAGTTTGATCACTGAAGCTCATGACAGAAAGACAGAGCAAAAGAAGCAGGGAGGGCTTTGAGATATAGTCTCAAGCTCACCTAAGCCAATGCATGTGCTGGCTCTTGTATGCAAGTGGCTCGCTATTTCTACTAGAGTGGGGGAAAGGGTGCCTGTTCCTCCCTAACCCCTGACAGGGAAATCCAGGGAGGGAGCTTTTTGCTATACATGTTCTAGAGACCAAAAGGAAAAGAGTCAGTAGCTGTCTTCCTTTTTAAAGTCTGCTCATCCTGGCTCAAAGTCCAGTCCCCTCAACATAAATATACCTTGCTGCCATCATAGGACCAAAGGACCAATTAAGGGGTTGCTTCATCATCCCAATGCACCTAGGTCCCTCAATGCTTAGCTAAGTGTGATTGGCCAGAAACAACCAGAGCAACTTAGTACTCCCTCCATGGAAATTTATTATTTATTATTTATTTATAATTGGTTCTCCTGAGCCAGTCTGAGTTGGCTCCAACACACCCCTCATATCATATGCATATGTACTATTATAACATACATGACATATCCTATAACATGTTATGTTTCATATGATATTACATATGATGTTATATATCATATAACATAAATATGATACGATATATTGTAGGATATTTTATATAATATGTTCTAATATATGTTATATATAATTACTTTCTTCATTTTGGTCTTGTTTACATATTTGAATATTTGGGTTTGCTAATAGATTTTAAGAGAATTAAAAATCAAATTTTAAAAACTATTTTAAATGAAAGGAGATTTGACTAGATTTGAGGTTTTTAACCTTCTTTGTGCCATGGACCCCTTTGGCAGACTTGCAAAGTCTGTGAAATCTTTCTCAGAATAAAGTTTGTTGCCTCCATTCATAATGAAAAGAAATACTAAAATTTCAGTTAGAGGTTAGTGAAAATAAAGATGTAATCTTTTTTCCCATTCATGTTCACGAACCCCCTCAAATCTGTTCACATCATGTATATATAGATATACACACACACACACACACACACACATTTAAGGCAATCGGGGGTAAAGTGACTTGCCCAGAGTCACATAGCCAGTAAGTATCAGAGGCCGAATTTGAACTTGGGGCTTCTTGACTCCAGGGCTGTTGTACATCCTATATTCTAAGATCCTTCCAACTCCTCTTAATCTTATGAACAAGAGACCTGGGTGCGAGGCTTTTATCTGCTGCTAACTTGCTCTATGATCTTGGGCAGGTCCCCTCTCTGAGATTCGGTTTTCTCCTCTCTAAGATGATTTCTAATGTTCTTTCCACCTCTAACCCCTGTGATCCTAAGGGGCGCTAGCTGGAGGGCCCTCCCAGTGGCTCCCACCTCCACTCCCCTCAGACCTCTCTTCCAGGTAAAGCACACTGTGGAAAAAATTTCAGATGTGTGCCAGTTTCCTGGAGTCCTCTGGGCATAAGAAGGGGTTAGGGGTGGATGAATCAGTCAAAAAAGCTTGAGGTTTTGAATCCCCCGGCTGGCCTTCTCAGAATGAAAAGTTGCCAAGCCCCAGCAGTCTTGACTAGTGTGAGTGTCTCTGAGGCACCCTGCACAGGACAAAACAGCTGTGAGAATTTGATTATCTGGTATCTTAAGATTCAGGTCTCATTCACAGGCTGCTCAGAAAGCCCAAAACACACACTCCATCGATAATATGTGACTCTTTTTCTCCTGACATAGAATCGCCAGTATATGACTTCCTCCCTAACCCCCTTATCCTGCTCCTTTCTGCCTACCATCCCAGTGAGGGAGTGGAAAGGAGGAAGCGCGTACCACCCACCAGAGAGCTCCGGAGCTGGAGGAGAACCAGCCCAATAATAGCCCTTTAGTTCCTCCCCCCAAGTTGTGGCTGAAAGCAGCCTACAATTTCCCCGAGGAGTAATTATGAATAATACCAAGGCCATTCTGGAGAATTATAACTGGAAGTCAACAAGGCAATAACTTGGTTCTCGAAAACAGAGAAGTGGTGTGCATTTTTGCTAGTTGGTCCTAGTCTGGGAAAGAAATTCTACGTGCGAAAGAGGCATAAAGGGCTTAGAGCCAGCACTTTGCTCAGGAGATGGAAAGCCCCAGAACCAAGGAGCCTGTTGGTCCTAGGTTGGGGGCACCAGTTCTTTCCAAAAGTGTATAGTCAGGATGTGAATTGAACCCAAAGGAGAGACAGTGGGGACAATGACTTACCACACCCAGTCCTACAGCAGGCTCAAGGGGCCCAACAGAGTGAGTGATCAACATAGATACCATGTCAGGGGGGCCCTGCCGTGACAAAGACATCATGAGAAGACACTGGATGGAGAGGGGTTTTTTGGCACCGGGGATATAAGTGACCTTGGCCACACACCTCAGTGTATCTCTCTACTTCTGAACTCTGCCTAATCATACATACTTGTGATAGAGTGCACCCCAAGTTGGTGGGGGACGTATTTTTCTGCTACTTTTCTTACTTTATCATTTTAGTATATGCCTTTGCGTTGAGCTAATTATGTTGGCTGACTGACTAGAGACAAGATAAATATACCAGTGGGGACTCATGAACTATGGTTTTAGGGCCTCAGTTTCTTCAGCTGCAAAATAATAGGGTTGGATTAGATTATTCCTAAAGTCCCTTCCCTTCCTAAAATTCTGTTTTAAAGTCCCATTTAAGGGGCAGCTAGGTGGCACAGTGACTAGAGCACCAGCCCTGGAGGCAGGAGGACCTGAATTCAAATCCAGCCTCAGACACTTGACACTTCCCATCTGTGTGATCTTGGGCAAGTCACTTAACCCCAATTGTCTCACCCCCTCCTCCAAAAAATAAAAAAAAATAAAATCCCACTTAAGTCTAATATTTGATGTTCTAAATTCTTTTTTAGCTCTGACATTTGATGTTCTTCCAAATCTGATATTCTGTGATGCTGAAAATGTCCAAGAATATTGTTGTTGTTCGGTTATTTCAGTCACATCCAACTCTTTTTGACCCTATTTGGGGTTTTCTTGGCAGAGACAGTGGAGTGGTTTTTTATTTCCTTCTCCAGTTCATTTTACAGATGAGGAAACCAAGGCAAGCAGAGTTAAGTGACTTCCTCGGGATCTTACAGCTAGTAAGTGTCTGAAGCTGGATTTAAACTAAGGTCTTCCTGACTTCAGGCCCAGTGCTGTATCCACTGAGCCATTTAGCTACCCCCAAGAACTCTATTTCTTCACAAACAACCTCATGCCAACCAGCCTGACTGTGTTCCTAAGAGCTAGGGTACTCCACAGAGAAATTAAAAGAGACACAAATGATTTTCCTACTCTGGGAAGGATGTGTCATACCAGAGCTCTTTTTGATTTCTTCTTGTGTAAAAGGTAGGAATTAGACTAAATAACCTCTAAGGCTCTTTCTATCTCTAAATCTATAACCTTGAGATCAAAAGTAAATTAATCTACACAGAATGGAACAGAAAAGGGCAGCTTTCAGAGGGGTAGCTGAGACAGGATGGGAAGAGGGGAAGTATTCCCGTATCCCAGCTACCAGGGTATTTAAAATCTAACCCTTAAGCCTAAGGTTTTGATTGATTCATGATAATAAAGCTATTGAACCATTCTGTCCCCAGTGAGGCTGCTAGGTTGCTCGGTGGATACAGTGTGGGCCCTGGAGTCAGGAAGACCTGAGTTCAAATCAGGCCTTACAGGCTTACTACCTGTGTGACCCTGAGCAAGTTGCTTAACCTGTTTGCCTCAGTTTCCTCATCTGTAAAACAAGCTGGAGAAGGAAATGGCAAACCACTCTAGTATCTTTGCCAAGAAAACCCCAACTGGGGTCACAAAGATTCAGACAGGACTGAAAAACAAACTGTCCCTAGTAAGCTGAAGGTCTCCGAGCAGAGCAGAGCCTGTAGGATTTCTTGTGGGAATGTGGACAGGATTCCTGGTTTGAGTAGGGATTGAACTAAATGACCTCTGAGGTCATACCCTACTCTAAGATATTATGATTCATTAGCTTTTTCTAAGCCAAAAAAACCCTTACCAACCTGGGAGAGATTAGAGGGAAAAACAGGGACAAGGAAGATTGAAACAATAGGAGGGAGAGGAAAGCTGCAACGGAAACTGGGATTTATTAAATAGCAAGAGGGCATTAGGCCTTTGGAAAGCAGCGAAGACTCCACAGTAAAGACAGGGGACACCAAAGAGCTAAAGTATTAAAAGAAGTCAGGAGGCTAAAAGAGTCTACTTTGTTTATAGGGAATTACTCCATCCTAAGAGATTAGGAATAGAAAGAATGCATGGCTGATAGCCAGCTCCAGATGTCCTGGAGAAATATGGACAAGGCTGGTTCATGTCAGGATGGAGCAAAATAAACTTTGAGGCTGTCAGGGTTTGGAGGTGTCCCAGGCCTCCAGGTTACTAGAGTCCTTACTTTGTAGGGGCTATCCCCTGAAAGCCAGCCTCTAGGCCCAATGTCCTTTTACAATCACACACCCTCACATATACAGTTAGTAACAGGCTGAGCTGAAGAAACCCTCTGCCCTAATAAGAGTAGTATTTCTTCAGTAATTGTTTTTTCAATCCTACTATATACTAGTTCTTTGCTTGGCACTATGGAAAATAAAGATAAGACATGATCCTACTGTTCAAAGAGCCTTACATGTGTCCCTGGGCAGACTAACACACTTGGAATCTTGGACTGTTAGTCTTAGAAAGTCACAGTAATGATAATCTGGTTCGACCTCCTTACATGAAACACTTCAGTAATGATAAATACACTCCACGCTAAAGATCGAATGAGCTACACGGAGAGATCAACGAGGCCTGAGTAGAATGCAAAGTGCCGGAGCTGGGAGGGACCTCAGAGATTCTCTGGTCCAATTCTCTCATCTTAAAGACCAGGAAATAGATGTTTGAAGGAGTTTCATGGATTTTCAAAAAGAGTACAAAGAAAAAACAAGACTCACAAATTTTAAAAAGATACAAGTTATTTTGCCAGACCGAAGCACAAAGACAAATCAAAATGCAATTTAATTCAGATCTTTGCACATGACCCAAAGCTTTAAACAATTGTCCTTTCTCCTATTTCTAAGTCTACAAACTTTACCCTGGAGAGGCAGCTCCCCCACTATTTTCCCACTGAGGTTCTTTGAATTTTTGGAGCCAGCTTATGGAAATATTTGGCCTTTTTGTAGGCAGATTGAATTAAGGTCTATACTCCTGGGAGCTTCTCCCCCTTTACTTGGGTCTCCTCCTGTTCCCCCTCACACACTCACACCCTAACAAAGTCACATGCAACAGCACATGCTCCAGCAAGATGAGATCAGTGAGAGGGGTTTCAGTTTCAGGAAGGGAAGCTAGATAAGTATGTGCATGAATACAAATGTAAAGGGAAGAAGGGAGAGTCATTGGGAAAGATACTGGTGATGCGGCTTCCCCAAGCCAAGCTTGAATCTTGGAACAGTGGACAGATGGGGAATACCCAAGGGAGTGGGGGAAGGGGACCAGCTCCGAGCATCTATGAGCCAGCCAACACACCCTGTAGAGATGGGGGTGGGGGAGCAGGGGAGGAGGAGGAGATGGGGTAGAAAGGTCCCCAGCTGAATTACCAGCACTATATATCAGATCGGGTCATCAGAAGGAACCAGGGATTCTGAGCCTGCTGCCCATGGGGCATATTGTGAGGACTGTGGAAGACAGGAGGCAGGTGGGCAGGTTGTTGCCAGAGCCTGGCCATTTTCCAGCATCTGATAAAGCCTCTGGGAATGTTTCTAGAACAAGCTGTCCTGAGGGTGGGAAAAAAAAGAGACCTGTAGTATTTGGGTTCAAGGTAGAGGGGAACCTGAGCTAATAGGCATCTATTGGATTAAGGTCAGTGAACCGACAGAAGAGAATGAGTACTGGAAAGAGTACTGGTTTTGAAATCAGAGGACCTGGATTTGAATCCCAGTTTTGATACTTCCTGCTTGCATGATTTTTAGCCATCTCATGCCACCTCTCTGACCCTCAGTATCCTCTTCTGTTAAATTGTGTGTGTGTGTGTGTGTGTGTGTGTGTGTGTGTGTGTTTTGGTGTTTGATGCTTTTTAAAGGCCTTTCCTACTTTCAATCCTACAATAATTCTGATGTGACAATAACTAGGTTGGGTCTCCAAGGCAAAGTTCTAAATGGGCTGGAAGTCTAGCTTGGAAAGCTTTAAAGGAACAACTGAGTGGGGGAGTGGGGCAGGACCTGAGGTAGGCAGATGAGGAAGGGTCAGGAGCCAAAGGAACTGGGTAAACTCTAAAGTTGTGGAAATAGGACTGGACTGGAACTCAGATGACCTCCACCAGCTCTGCCGTTTACTAGCTCTGTCCCAGTGGGTAAGTCACTAGCCCTCTTTGGGCCAATTTTCTCATCCAGAAAATGGAGCTAATGACCCTCTGAGACATACCTCACAGGACAGGATGTCCTGAGGATGAAATGAATATGTGTTTCCATGGATGTGGGAGCTTCTTTGCTCTATGCCTTGGTCTCCGGCGGCATCCAGCCTGCCTGGGCCTGATCGGTCACGGGCAGCCTAGCCCTCCCCCCACCATTCCTCCACATTAGTCAGCCCGCCCCGATCCCTCCCAACTCAGGAGGGGAGGAGAGGGGCGGGTGTGTGTGTGCGTGTGTGTGCGTGTGTGTGCGTGTGTGTGTGTGTGGTAGTGGGGGAAACGCGTTGCGGCTCGTGCCCTATAAAGGCAGCGGTACCCGAAGTAGCCCTTACAGACCCTGGCCCCGCTTCTCTTCCCAGATCAAGGCATTGCAGGCAGGACGTGACTGCAGCTGACCCCAGCCCCCTTGGCCCCGCCGCGTGAGTCTTAGCGCATATGCCATCCCTCCTCCCCATCTTTGCTCCCCGCCCCCATCATCGCTACCCCAGGCCGGTAGCCTAGACCTCACACGGAGACGGGGCTGGGGGAGGAAATGAGGAGACTCAGGGGATACGGTCCGTAGAAAGGAGCAGAGCACACTGTGGGGAGGGAGATGGGCAGAGGATCTGGACTGGGGCTGGGGGAGTCCAAGCTGTTGGACAAGCTCAGCTAATCTCAAACTGCCCTTCCAGTAGCCTCTGGGTGCCCCCCCCCCACTTCCACCTTCCCTGGCGGTGGGTTTGGGCTGAGGGGTGAGAGGCTCTGTAGGTCAAGCCAGGGAGGAGTCAGTGCCCTTTAACTCCCAGCCTAGAATGGGGCAAGAAGAGAACTTGGTGAAAAGAGCCCTGGCCTTGAGGAGCTGGAAACCAGGGTTCTGGTACAGGTTCTGCCTTGAATTTGCAGATAGACAGACCTTGGGCCAGTCATTTTCACTCTCTGAAATAATAAAAGGGGTTGGACTATGAACTCAAAGGGTTCTTTCATTTCTAACATTCTTTAATCTAAAGTTCCTAGCAGTACTGGCATTCTATTTTCTGTGTTCTCAGGTTCCTTCCAGTTCTAACATGAAATGTTCTAAGGTCCCTTCTGGCTCTGGTATAATATATTCTAAAGTTCTTTTCAACTCTGACATTCTATGATCTATCTTATGAATTCCTTTCAGCTCTAACGTTCGATTTTTTGATATCTTAAGGTTCCTTCCATTTCTAACTTTCAATTTTTTGTGTCCTAAGGTTCTATTCAACTATGACATTCTCTCTTCTAAAGGTCCCTACCTGTTCTAACATTCCCCATTCCAAGATCCCTTCCACAGCCGTCATCATAAGATTCTCTAGATTTAGGGGATGGAAGAAGGCACTGGGGGATTCCATTTGGCCAAGGAGCTCAGCTCTTTAAGTCTCACTCTGTACTGGGCTGCCCCCTTCCCTGATGGTGCTCTGGATACCACAGACTTTCCCCAGGAATGTGTTTGCTCCTGTTACCATGGAGTGAGGCTGAGTCGCAGGCTTTCTGTTGCCAGGAGGCTAGAGGGGTGGGGGGATGGGGTCAGTCACCCCACTAGTCTTAGCCTGTCATGTGGCTGCTGCACAAGAAGCTTTGACCCCCATTATTCTCCTTCTTCCCTAAATCCTATGGGTAGTGGAATGTGGAGCTGGAAGATGAGGTCCCAGGACAGGTCTCTGTACTGTAAGACAGGCTGCCATCCCCAGGAAAGGCCTGGCTATTGAGGATGGGGAGGGAGTTGGAGGCCCTTCCCCCTTGTTCCCTTGTCCAGCAGTATTAGGTGAATTCTCTCAGGGATATGGCTACCCCTGCAGATGTACCTGAGGCCTGAGGCCTGAGTTTCCTTGTCTACTATGGGCAGATCCTGTCCCCCATTCCAGACAGGCACCGGGAGCCCTGAGACCCAGGGGAGGGATTGTAGCTAAGGTCCACCTGTGAGAGAATGGCTCTTGTGCATCTTTCCCTCAGGTCAGCTCAGCCATGACTCCCTTCTGGGCCCTCTTTCTAGCACTTATAGCAGTCACTCATGCTGAGACTCCAGGGTGCAAGATCCGGGTGACATCCAAAGCCCTGGAGCTGGGTAAGGTTATGAGGCAGGGGGCCAGCCCTTCTTTGGTCGCTGGGGCCTAGGAGAGTTGGGAAAGGAGAAATATCCCCCTCTCCCGTTCGGGAGGGAGCCCTGGGGCTACCTCTCCTTTTCTTCCAACAAAAAGGCCTGTGCTTGGTGATGGTGGGAGGATTTATCTGGGGGAGGGGAGGAGGAAGAATACTTGGGGGGAACAGTTACCAGTTCTAAGGGTCTTACTGCCTCAGTAAAGCAAGAAGGACTGAAATTCCTGGAGCAGGAGCTAGAAACCATTACCATCCCAGACCTTCGGGGCAGCGAGGGCCCATTCTCTTACAACGTCTCTGAGTGAGTGGGGCCTGGGATTTTGGGGGTTGGGCTAAGAAGCTGGGGGTGGGGTGCAGTGGAGGGGGAGGGGAGAGTGGGACTGTGCTATGTCTCAGCTATATCTGAAGTCATTCAATTCAAGTCAAAATTTCGTTACTCGGACTCAGCACATCAGCTCACAAGCACACAGATAGAGAGCTGCAAGGACCCCAGGGACTCTTTAGTCCGACTATCTCATTTTATAGATGAAGGACTTGAGGCCCGGGAAAGTCTGTGTCACAGCGTTTGCCACGGGCCTAGTGAGTGAAGAGGTCACTTAGAAATCTACAGGCATTTCAGCGCCTGCTATGTGATAGGCGGTGTGCGAGCCCCTGGGAAGACCCCAGACTCTCCTGGGAAGGGCACACTGCATAACTATAGAAGATGCAAAAAAAAATATGCAAAGTAAATACAAGGTAATTTGGTTGGGAGGCTTTAACAGCTGGGGGTAAGAGATCCTACACACAGGTTGCTCTGTCTCCCGTTTCATTGCCTCTACACCATCTGTCCTCCTCCCTGGAGTGCTCTCAGCCCCAATCTCCCCCTCTTAGAATCTCTGGCTCCCTTTGAGACACAAGCGCCACCCACTGCAGTAAGCATTTTACAGCCCCTCTCCCCGGTGCTAACGCCATGCTCTCTAAAGTTACCTTTCCCCTACTCTGTGTTTATCTTGTATGTGCTCACTCACCCATTTAAAAGCACTATTTTGAGAAGGGATCCTGAGGCTTCACTAGGCTGCCAAAGAGGTCCTTGACCTAAAAAAGGTTAAGAACCCTGATCAAGTCCAATCAATCAATCTGTAAACATTTATTAAGTATCTACTATGTGCAGGCACTGTGGCATACAAAAAGAAGAAAAACCAGTCCCTGCCATCAAAGAGCTTATAATCTAATGGGGGAGAAGACGTGCAAATAAATATATACAGGCAAGTTGTATACAGGATAAATAGGAAATAATTAACAGAGGGAAAGCATCAGAATCAAGAAGGGATAGGAAAGTCTTCCTGTAAAGAATGGGATTTTAGTTGGGACTTAAAGGAAGCCAGGGAAGGCAGTAGGCAGAGTTGAGGAGGGAGATTATTCCAGGGATGGGAGACAGCCAGAAAAATGGGCAGAGCAGAGAAATGGAATCCAAGCCCCAAAGAGAGGATGCGACTTATCCAAGGTCACATAGCTAGTTAGTCGCAGAGCTAGGACTCTAATCCAAGCCTCAGGATTCCTAGCCCAGTGTCATTTTCACCTTTCAGCACTGCCTGTGACAGAATCCCACTTACTAGGGATCATGGGCATAGTTCCTCATCTCAAATGCTGGTTTCATGTGAGGAAATAAACATCCTTGAATGCACCTTCTACTTCCTCCAAGGGCTGGGTCAGGAAGAGGTTCTGAGGTCAAGTCATGGAGGGGATAAAAAGGGTTGGGCTTATAAGTTTGATTCTCATTTCTGTCATTAATCTAATGGACAAACTTGGATAAGTCATCATGCAAGACGATTGGTTGAAAGAGCTAAGGGTATTTTTTTCTATTTTATTTTATTGTTTAGAGAAGAAAAGACTTAGGGAAGGTAGCGATTGCTGAGTTCGAATCTTTGAGGTCTGCTCTCATGGGAAAGAATGTTTAGACCTGTTCTGCTTGGCTTCAGAAGACAGAACAGGAAACAAATACGGCGAAGATGCAGAGAGACTAGTTTCTGCTCCATGAAAGAAAAACCCTCCATCTGTCTAAGAGGGGAATGGGTTACTTTGAAAGACAGTGTTTCCCTGTAAATGGAGTCCATCAAATGAAATCATATACGTGAAGTGCTTTCCGTATTAAAGCACCATATAAATGTTAGCTATCAGTATTGTTAATTTTATTACTTGTTCAAGTGGAGGCTGGATAATCACTTGTCGGGGAAGTTATAGAAAGCATTCCTTTTCAGAGGTATATTAGGCTAGAGGACTTCTGAGGTCCTTTTCAGTTCTGAGATTCTATGCCTCAGTTTCTTTCCCTGTAAAAGAAGGTAGCTAAGGTCCATTCCAACTCTGACATCCTACATATGGCACAGGGGACCTTCTCTGGGAGAGCTAAGCCGTTTGTTGTCTTTCTTCTCAGATTGGGTTGAATGAGTGGTGAGGTGGCCCTGCTCTCGATAATGCTTATAGGGACAGGGAAAAGAGGGATCTAAAGTTGTTTTGTCAATTAGTGGTATCTGACTCTTCATGACCCCATTTTGGGATTTTTTTGGCAGAGACACCGGAGTAGTTTGCCATTTCCTTCTGCGGCTCATTTTACAGATGAGGAAACTGAGGCAAACAGGGTTAAGTGACCTGCTCAGGGTCGCACAGCTAGTGTCTAAGGCCAGATTTGAACTTAGGTCCTCCTGACTCCAGGGCCAGCATTCTATCCACTACAACACCTAGCTGCCCCAAGAGGGGCTATTCCAGCTATCCTGTTTTTCTCCTGAGGAAACAGCTCTGAGTGGGGATCTGAGCCTCCTCTGCTCTCTGCCCCTCTAGGGTGAAGGTGACCCAACTGCAGCTGGTACAATCAGAACTCTACTTCCAGCCAAACCATAACCTGATCTTGTATATCAGCAATGCCTCCATCAGCCTTCGTTTCCGGAGACAACTGCTCTACTGGTTTCTGTGAGTGCAGGGGCAAGGGCTAGGACGAGGAGGTGAGGGGGAACGGGTTGGACAGGGGAGAGGACAGGTGAGGCAGAGGGGTGGGGTGGGGTTTATTTGTCTGAGCCTCTCCTTTATACCCCAATTCTTAGAGGCAGCCAGGTGGTGCAATGGCTACAGCTCTCTGCCTAGAATTGGGAAGAACTGAGTTCAAATGCTGCTTTAGACACATGCTGTGTGTCCCTGGACAAGTCACTTAACCTCTGTTTGCCTTAGTTTCCTCAATTGTATGATGAAAATAATAATAGTACCTACCTTCAACGGTTGTCGTGAGAATCAAATGAGACAATATTTGTAAGGTGCCTGGTGCATAGTAGGTGCTCTGTAACTACTTATTTCCTTCTTGATTTTCACTTGTTGGCAGTTATGATGGGGGCTATGTTGATGCTTCGGCCGAAGGTGTGTCCATCTATACGGCCCTGCAGTTGGCCAGAGACCCTGGTGGGCGAATTAAAGTTTCCAATGTCTCCTGTGGAGCCTCTGTCTCCAAGATGCAAGCTGCCTTCGGGGGGACCTTCAAGTGAGGCCTCTCCTTGGCTCCAGAATCCTTGGGGGGGAGAAGGGTCCTCCTGGATGGGAGAGAGACATTGCTCAGCCAGCAGGATAGTTAGTTGTGCCAGGTGCTGGATTCGAGGGGTCTATATTCAATTTGTGCCCAATTGTGGTTCAGGGACAGAGTGGATGGAGAAGAAAGTGGTTGGTATTAGACTATAATAAACGGTCATTGAGTGTTTGCCATGTTCCTAACCCCATCTTAGGCACTAAGAAAGTGAATGAGACACGTTCTCTGTTCCCGTAGTTTACTGTGTAACAGGGTTGGGGGAGGGACAAGAATGTACACAGTTATTCACGGTAGTAGTAAATCATTAGGGATGTGAAGTTTCGAAGGAGTACAGACAAGGGAGCTTTCACTTCTAGCTGGGGGTGGAGATTAAGGAAGGCTTCACGGATGAGCTGACACTGGGACTGGAACTTGAGACTGACAGGTGGAAATGAGAGAGGGCATTTCAAGACAGGGAACGGTGTAGCAGAGTGGTAAAGTTGGGCTTGTCTGGGGATGGGGCAGGGAGGGTCTGGTTGGGAAGGAGTGACTCTTGTGTGAAGGGGAACAGTGAGAGACAGGGAGAGGTAGAAGTTTGGGTCAGGTTGTAGAGGGCCTTGAATGCCAGGCTGCCCAGGATTCCCCCTTTCCCCTTCCTCAAAGCTACCTTCCTTTCGCCTCTTCACACTTACACTTCACTGTTCCCAGATTCCCCTGGGATACAGATGTTGAGGGTGAGAGGGAAATGGTGAATGTGTGTTGAGCCCTGCCCTCTCCCCACCCCCATCAGGTTTGACCCTGCTCGAGGATCTACCTCGGTACCAAACTTTATCCTTTTCCGTACCCCAGATTCCCCTAGTCAGTCCCCTCCATGCCTGGAAGGGATGGGGCCGGGCTGGGACATGGTTTACAGGGCTGCTCCCCTCTACTCCCCCTCTCCCTGCAGGAAGGTCTATGATTTCCTCTCCACTTTCATCATCTCAGGCATGCGTTTCCTTCTCAACCAACAGGTGATGCTGGAGTCAGGAGCAAGGTCTGGGAGGGACCGGGTGGCTGGGGATAACAAAGGGATGGGAGCATGAGAGATGGCTGGAATAGGCAGGAACATGGAGAAAGATGAAGGTTGGGGGATGGGGATAAGGTATGGAGAGGGACCTAGTGCTGATGCACTATTTTGATCCTCAGATCTGTCCTGTACTGCACCATGCAGGGCTGGTCCTGCTCAATTCCCTTCTGGACACGGTCCCTGGTGAGTCTTGGAAATGGGAAAAGTTGGGATGTATCTGCTTTTGCCTTCTCTTCCTGTCTCCTCTCCCACCCACTCCCAGTGGGTCTGTTGAGGATGAGAACTCTGACGGTTGGGAGTTTCTTTCCAGAAGTTTAGCAAGCACATGGTTATCTCCAAGACTCCCCAAGAGGAGGAAACATGGTAGAGTAGGACAAGCATTTGAGGGAGATGAGGGATCATGGGTGCAGAATGTTACGTGCAGTGGTGCTGTGTCTTTGCTTAACAGGTTTTCTGTTATAAAGTGGGGTTGAATATATGTGTGTGTTTTTGGCTACATTTACATATAAGGAAATGACTGCTGTAAAAGACCATTTTGTTTTTGTCTGTGAGAGACAGACAAACAGAGAAGGAGATGGAGGAATGGGGAAAGAGAGAGAGTGAACACACTACACTTGGAATCAAGAGATTTGACTCTACTATTTGCTTACTCATTGACCCTGGGCAAGTCTCTTTTTATGGGGGCAGCTAGATGGCACAGTGGGTAGAGCACCGGGCTTGGAATCAGGAAGACTCATCTTCCTAAATTCAAAACTGACCTAAGACACGTACAAGCTGTATGACCCTGGGCAAGTCACTTAACCCTGTTTGCCTCAGTCTCTTCATCTGTAAAATGATCTGGAGAGCAAAGTGGCAAACCACACCAGTGTCTCTGCAAAGAAAACCCCAAATGCGTTCATGACTGAATAACAACAGGGCAGGTGTCGTGCCAGGCAGTAAGGATAGAAAAACAAAAGTGAAACTGACCCTGCCCTCAAGAAAATTATGTTTTATTGGTAGAGACAACAGGCAGCCACGTAAGTACATACAAATATAAACCAAATAAGCATAAGGCAATCTGGAGGATTCAAGTCCTAATTACAGCTAGCACTTAACAGCTTTATGACCTTGGTCAAGTCATTTTCCCTCCTCTGAGCCTCAGTTTTTCCTCATATATAAAGTAGAAGCAATGATATTTGCCTTAATCCACAAGATTATTGTGCAGGCTGTGCTTTTGTAAACTCTAGAAATGTATAACAATTATCGTTTGTTTGTTATCATTCAGTCTTTTTCAGTCATATCTGACTCTCCACGACCCCATTTGGGTTTTTGGTTTTTTTTTTGGCAGAGATACTAGAGTGGTTTGCCATTTCCTTCTCCAGATCATTTTACAGATGAGGAAACTGAGGCAAACAAGATGAAGTGACTTGCCCAGGGTCACACAACTAAGTGGCCGAGGCTAGATTTGTAATCAGGAAGATGAGTCTTCCTGACTCCAGGCTCAGGGCTCTGACAACTGTATCATCTAGCCGCTCTAATTGCAATTATCATTAGTGTCTTATCTTAACCAGCGGGTGAGCAGGGACTGCCTTGTTTACAGGTTCCCCTCCTCGAACACTTACCCATTTATTGGTAGCTCCTGGAGAGAGGGCACGAGATTTCAAGGCATGGGGACTCAAATCTAGTTTCTTTTCCTTAGGTAGAACTGTGCCACCCACTGGGCAGAAGTGAGATCTCACCTTATACTGTGGTCTCTGGCCTCTGGCCAGGTGAAAGGCCGGGGAACGAGGTCCCAGTGCCCTTCCTTCAGGCCTGTCCATGTCTCCCCTTGGGCTGACATCCGGCACACCTGTTTGTCTCTCTGGGGAGACATAACAACTGACTTTCAGGCAGCCCTCTAGAGATTACAAAGCACTCGCTGAACATGAATTACCACATCTGAGCTTCAGATAGGTATCACTACAGAGAGTAACAGTCATAGCTGACATTTACGTTGTCCTCCAAAGTTTGCATAGTGCTTTCCTTTTTTTTCATAGATTTTGAGCTGGAAGGGTCTTAGAGCTTACACGTCATTCAGTCTGATCTCCTTCCTCTACAGAGGAGAAACTGAGACCCAGGGCGATTAAGTTGCTTGTCTAAGGTTCTGAAGTCCCTCAGATAGTAAGTGACTGAGCCAGGAATCAAACTATGGTCCTTGGATTCCACACCCAGCATTCTGCACATTATGCCACACTGCAGCTATATAAGATCTCATTTGAGCCTCACAACAGCCTGGTGAGGTAGGGGCTTCATTATAGTCCCCATTTTAGAGCTAGAGTAACCGAGGCTCAGAAAATTTTGATGACTTTCCCATGCTCACATACCCTGGTGAGTGTTCTAGGAAAGACTTGAACCTAGCTCTTCCTAACTTGAGTCGCTGGCTACCTGCACTGTGTCGACCTGTCTCTTGATATATGGGAAGAAGATGCTGTACTTGCCGACAGGGAGCTTGAGTCAGTGGGATGAGGAGACAAAAGAAACTCGATTGACAGTCAGGAGACCCAGGTTGGAGGCCTGCCTCTACCGCTCCTGAATCTGGGGGATGTTGGCAGGTGGTTTAATGCCCCTGATGCTCAATTCTCTTTCTCTAAGGCAAGCAGCACCCTTATGCCCTTATACTGCTTACAACATAATGTTGTCATAAGGAAAGTACTTTACAAAGGTTCCTGGCATTAAGAGCTGGAGGGGGCTCCCCCCTTTCTAGCCCAGTCCTCTCATTTTACAGATTAGGAAACTCAGACCCAGGGGAAGCTAGGTGGTGATAGAGTACTCACCCTGTAGTCAGAAGGCTCTGAGTTCAAATGTGACCTCAGACACGTGGGCAAGTCACTTAACCTTGATTGCCTTCCCCCTTCCCCAATATAAAGTAAAATAAAGAGGTAACTCAGGCCCAAAGAGGGGTATCACAAGCCAAGGATCACACATAGGCAGTAAGGAGCAAAATCAGAAAGCAGATTTAGACCCAGGACCACTGACTGCCTGCAAACATAACCACAGTCTCATTTGAAGAGAGGTAGTTAGTGCAAGGGCAGGTAGGTGGCACAGAGAATAGATCACCTGGCCTAGAGTGTTCCTGAGTTCAAATCCAGCTTTAGACACTTACTAGCTGTGTGACCCTGGGCAAGTCACTTAACCCTGTTTGCCTCAGTTTCCTCATCTATAAAATGAGCTGAAGAAGGAAATGACAATCCACTCCAGTATCTTTGCCAAGAAAACTCCAAATGGGGTCATGGAGAGTTGGATATGACTAAAAACAACTGAACAACAAGTTAGTGCAAGGGTCATCCCCCATTTTTACATTTTATATGACCCAAGGTCATGTAGCCAGTTAGTGGCAGAGATGAGATTGAAACTCAGGTCTTAGGTAAATGAACCATTTCTCTTCAGACTCCAAGTCCCAGTTCTGGCCACTACATAACCCCACCTCCACGGAAGCATAATTCTACATAGGCTGCCCCATTAAAAGTCATTGAGTTGGTTGGTTGTTGAAGTGATAAACAAACCTTCCCCTTTAGTACGAAGTGCAGTGGACCAGTATGTTGGCATTGACTATTCCCTCCTGAGCGATCCAGTGACCTCGGTCAGCAATTTGGACATGAACTTCCGGGTGAGTGCCCAGCTTGGGGCCGGGTTGGACCTGACTTGACCCCATCCAGGTGTTCTCTCATCCAAACATTCCTCTCTGAGATGCTCAGACTTTCCTGTTACTGTTCCTCAGGGAGCCTTCTTCCCTCTGGTGGAGGCCAATACCAGCTTCCCTAACCGGGCTGTGGAACCTCAGCTGCAGGAAGAGGAGAGGATGGTCTATATGGCTTTCTCAGAGTTCTTCTTTGACTCTGCTATGGACAGTTACTTTCGGGCTGGCGTGTTTCGGTTGGAGCTTGTTGGGGACAAAGTGAGATGATGTGATGGGGGGTGGGGCGGGGAGGAAGGTTTGGAGGGGTCCCCAAGCAGACCCACCGAGAGGCTGGGGCCAGCATAGAGGTAGGAGGACACTGTGTGAAGGAATGAATCCAGGTGGAACAATCTTTCTGCCTTGCAAAGTGGTGAGCTCCCTGTCCCTGGAAGTGTTCAAAAATAAGGATGATACAGAAAAAACTCGGGCAGAAGACTCGCCTAGTTGACTTCTCAAGTCTATTCTAAAAATTATTCCCTCCCCACCCCCATCTCTCCTTTTCCTTTTCTTAACTCAGGTGCCTAAAGACCTGGACATGGTACTGAGGGCCACTTTCTTCGGGAGCATCATTTTGTTGGTGAGAGGGATGGGAGGATGAGACTGGCTGTATGTGAGGGAGGGAGGTTTCACTCTGAAAAGGGAAGGGATATAGCAATACACTTCCATATAAAAGTTTAAGTATACACTTCAAGCCTAAGGAGTGTGTGCTCCAGCTGAGGCACTCAAGGGGAGTCTGGAGCTCCATCTGTAGATGAAGTAAGAGCCCAGGATTTGGAGTGAGAAGACCTGAGTTTGAGTTCTGACTGTTAACTTATTGTGACTTCAGACAAGCCATTTTACTTCTCTGGCCCCAGTTTCTTTATCTATAAAATAACAGGGAGAGATTAGATGATCTGTGAGGTCCCCTTCTGCTCTAAAGCATAGGTATGCTTGGTCTTAGTCCACAGATATTTCAAAGATCTGTGATTTTAATGTGGGCACTTCCTCTACCAGTGTAGATTTCAACCCCTAAGAATTGCTGGGGCTAAAAACCATTGGACTTTCTGGTGATAAGCCTCCCTGAAGTTAGCATAAGTATATATTTTATGTTTTTGTATATATGTACTTACTAGTATAAGAAATATTTCATATATACATACACATATAATAGCTTGTATCACCTCAAATTCCTGTTGCTCCCTATTACCTCCAGGATCAGAGAAAATTCAAGAAGGAACTTCTAAATGGCCTTCTTGAGAGGCTGCCATTCTGACAGAGAAATAAATTCCTCTGGTAGGCCTTCAAGGTCCTTCACTGTCTGGCCTCTTCCTGCCATTCCAGTCTCGTTACACTTTACTTCTCTCCATGTACTATGATCCAGTGACTCTGTCTCCCCACTCTCTGTGCCCTGAATATCCCTCGTACCTAGAATGCTCCTTCCTCACCTCCACCTCCTGGCTTCCTTCAGGACTTAGGTCAAACATCACCTTCCACAGGAGGCCTTTCCCTCCCCCCTTAGTGCCTTCTCTTCTGGTTATCTTGTGTGTATATAGTTACTTGCATGTCTCCATTAGAAGGTGAGTTCCTGGTGGGCAATGACCTTGTTTCTTTGTATTCCCAGGGTTTAGCACAGCACCTGGCCCTTAGTGAGTACTTAATAAATGCTTGTTGACTCACAGACAGGCTCCCACAGTAATGATATATCCTAGCTGGATAGCCAGCAGCACACACTGAATCAGGCCTTTTTGATTCATACTCCTCCCATTGCTGCCACCACCTTTTGCATGGCCTTCCCCAGGGGTTGCAATCCAGACAGTTCTTCTTCGCCATTTCAGAGACTATAACAAATCCACAGAGTTGAGAGCTATAAGGGACCTTAGTAATCATTTAGTTGAGCTCCTTCATTTTACAGATGGGGAAATGCAGACAAGAAATTCATGTCTTGTCCCAGGCGTCAAAGGTAGTGGTAACAGCCAGAATTCAAACCAGGGCATCTGACTCCAGGTCACTACACTTCTTTCCATTACACTGTGCTGTCCTTCCTACTGAGCCCAGCCTTAACTTGTTTCCCCTTCTGTCTTTGAAGAGTCCAGCAGTGATAGATGCACCTCTAAAACTGGAGCTGCAGGTCCTTGCACCCCCTCGATGTACCATTAAGCCTTCAGGCACCACCATCTCTGTCACCGCTGGCCTCGTCATTGCCTTGGCACCGCCTGACCAGCCAGAAGTGCAGCTCTCCAGCATGACCATGGTTTGGTGCTGAGAGAGGGCCTGGGGAGAACTGCCAAGGGATGGGAGGTGGTCTGATCACAAACATCACTGCCCCCTCCTTTCTTTTAGGATGCCCGTCTCAGTGCAAAAATGGCTCTTCGGGGAAAGGCACTTCAGGCGCAGATGGATTTACGCAGGTAACAAGAGTGAGGGACAGGGTGTTGAGGAAGTGCGGGCCCCCAGCACAAGCCCCAGCATTTTCTTCTGTTTTTTCCGAAGGTTTCGCATCTATTCAAACCAGTCTGCCTTGGAGTCCCTGGCAGTGAGTAGTGGGAAATGGGATGGGGGGAAAGAGAAACCACTGAGGGAGGGGGGACCAGCAAGCCTACCAAAAACCCATCCCTCATTTCTGCCTCTCCCCCCCAGCTGATTCCCCTGCAGGCACCACTAAAGACACTGCTACAGATTGCGGTGATGCCCCTGCTCAATGGTAAGACAACTCTTTAGGGGTGGAGGATGGGATGGGGGAGCTGGGCAAAGCTGGGAGTCTCAGGCTGAGCAAGTCACAGAATCAGAACCTGAAGTCAGAAGGGAATATAGACATCTAGTCCAACCCATACTTGAAGAGGAATGTCCTTTCATCAAGTGATCATCTAAACTTCTACTGACTCACTAAGTGAGGAACTTCCTCATTTTACAGAAGTCTCAGAGAAGGTAAGTGCTTGGAGGTCAGACAGCCAGGAAATGGCTTACTCACCCCTTCCAAGACCAGCTTTCACTACATCATCCTACATCTACATCTTAGGAGCTCTCAATAATCTACTGCCAGCTCACCCCTCAAGCAGGGATCCCTAAGCAGTGGACGTCCAGCCTCCACCTCCTGGGCCAGCACCCCATCCCATCAGAGAACAGGGCAGGTGTGGGCCTGAGCCAGCATCTCTGCCTCCCTCTAACGGCTGCCCATTGGTCCTGGTTGTCCTTTGGAGCCAAGCAAGGGTGTGTTTTCTTGTTTTGCTTTGCTGCAGATCAAACCAAGCGTGGGGTACAGATACCCCTCCCTGAGGGAATCGACTTTGTCAAAGAGGTGGTGACCAACCAGGCAGTGAGTGAGGGGTATACAGAGTGCTGGGGAAGAAGGGGAACTTTGGACGTACCTTCTCAAGTCCTCTCTCCCCCTGTGAACTCTAGGGATTCCTGACCATTGGGGCTGATCTCCATTTCACCAAGGGACTTCGAGAGGTGATTGAAAAGAACCGCCCATCTGGTGACCTTGGGCCAAAAGAACCACCCATCTGGTGACCTTGGGCCCACTTCCTCTCCACCTCAATCTGTTGCCCCTGCCTCCTGAACAGGCTTCTGGGAGGCTGGCATTCATTTATTCATTCATTCAAGCAAGTCCAGTCTTTCATTCATGGAAGTTCAACCTCCCTTTTTTCTCTCTCTCTCAAACTATGCTTGAACCAATCCCCACCCCTTCAATAAAGCCCTCCCTATCCCCAGTCAGGACCCAGAGACAGAAGTGGGCTGTGGACCATTTATTCCCATAATCACAGTCAAGCCCTGCCCTTCTCTCCCCTCTCCTCCTACTCCAGTACCTACAGGCGACATATGCATAGTCCTAAGCTCCATGTCGAGTAGGGAACAGTGCATGGTGAGTGATGGCATGCAGAGGGTACCCTAGTACCCTCACCCCCCAGAAAGGTCTACCCTAAGGAATAAACCAGTGTCAACTCATGCCCTCAAAACAGCTTGAATTAATTCCCCCACTCAAAACCTTGATTAATTCCACGTGGGCAATTTGGGTACAATTTGAATCCTAACCCCTATAGACTTGGGGGCCTGTTACTGGCCAAGTGGGGATTCCCTTTGGCCAGTCAATGAGATTTCAGCCAAGCACTCATCCCCAGGCAGGAAGCAGGGGCTGCTGGCTGACTGGCTCTTCTCTGTCTCCCACTGCAGGGAAGAGGAGACTTAGTAGGGTTCCTTGTTCAAGAATCTTGTGAACATGGTTAAAGCTGCCAGGGGCTTGTCAGTCGGCACCATGTGGCCAGCTCCCTAGAGGACAAAGGGCTAAGATGTAGTAAAAGCTCATTTTACAAACCTTAAGGTGCTTTTCTCACACTGACCTCAGGTGGTACAAGTACCTCTTAAAGAAAACTGGAATTCTGAGATGTGGACTTGTTCAATGCCCCAGTCAGCTAACAAACAGCAGAGACCACACTAAAGGCTAGACCTGCTCACTGCTGGACCCTGCTGCCTCCACCCTGAGCCCTCCCACCTGCTGTCACTCACGCTCTTACTTCTCACAGGCAAGCTCTGTGGTGCCTCCATCTGCACCTAAACATTTGTCTCTTCCTCATACCATCACCCAGGAGATCTTTGACCCCACACTCTTCCCCCTCCCAGTGCTTCTTCCCTTTCCTTTTTACCCCACCCCCAATCCCCAGGTACCTTGATGGTGAGGAAGGCAATGTTGGCAAACTCCTTCACAAAGCCAGCAACTTGCTCCCCGTTACCATCAGACACTAGCCATGGACGACGCTGTACCTCCACCTGCATCCAGCCACCCCAGGAAGGATGTGGTCAGTAAACGCCAGGGCCCACCCTGGAAGTCTTCTACCCAAGAATCAAACCAACCAGCCAAACTCTAGGCAACTGCCATCCAGCTTTCTGCCTGGCTGCTCCATGGCTTGCCATCCACATTGCTCACCCAACCTCCCTATTTGCCAAGCTTCCCTACCTTCTGGTTCAAGGAATCCACAAACCACTCATCTCCCATGAAGTTACATGCCATGTCTACATCCCCGTTGTAGACCAGGATGCGGTATTTCTGTAGGAGAATGGAGGGGAATGTCAAGTTAAACTCAGGTCAGACTACCTTCCCTGCTCACAAGTCAAACACTCCCTCCCCACCCCCAAAGGACACCCTTAACAGAAGGTGGAACAGAGAAGGAAAGGGAGGGAGTCTGAGACCCTAGCTCAGGTCTTGGAAGTGCCACTAACATGGAAGGGGTCTTGAAAGGGGAATTTTCCCTTTCTAAGCCTCAGTTTCCTCTCTGGTTCTAAGAGATAAGACATAGGCTCTCAGCATGCTCCACCCCCACTCACCTGGGCACTGAGAAGTTTGAGGTATTGCTCATTCATGGTCTGATAGAGGCGTCGATAGTTTCTGTTTACCACAAAGCTGGCAAAGAGAAAAGGGGCCGGGAACATAGTCAGAAAGGTCGAGTTCTGGGCCCATGTTAGTCTAGTATCAGCTAATACTGTGTAACAGTGGGGAGGTGGGCTATTCTCTGGGGCTCTGCTTCTCCCTCTGTACAGTAAGAGAATTGGATTAGATGGCATCACTAAAGTTTCTTCTGCTCTAAGGTCCCTTAGCTTTCACACGCAATGACCACTATGATTTCCCTGTCCTTCCCAACCTGTTCCCCCCAACTAAGTCTTAATGACATTGATCAACCCGCATCCTGGGCCTCTCACTTGCACATGTCCCAGCGTGGGACAGATTTAGGTATGTGTAGAGCCTCTCGCACATAGAGGTTGTTTAGATAGGTGGAAGGCGCCGTGGTGTTGGTACAAGGTGGGTCTAGCCGTACCCCTGCTGCAGTTCTCCACATTGCCTGCCAAGAGAAAACAGTTCCTGCCACCGCTTTGGCCTTGCTGCATGGGTGGGAAGAGGGCCCCCGGTGAAGCGACGGCACCGAGGGGAAGAGAGACGGGACACAGACACCTCCGCTTTGGTGGAGAGAAACTTGCAACTGGAGACACCGAACTCAAATTCCAATTCGGGATCTGTATGATTCTGAGCAAATAGCTTTTCCCCTGCGGGAAATCTCTACAAAACAGGTGGCTGGACTACGCGGTCTCAAAGGTCATTTAGTCGTAAATCTTAGGATGTTCTTGGGGCTCGAGAAGGGGATAAAATCCTTCTTTTGGTACCCAGGGGAAGGTCAGAGACCCAATCCATTTTAACCACTATAAAATCTTTGGTATGAAGCAGAGGCAGTACTTAACACCCCCACACTTACCTGGTGCCACATCTGCTTGACTGGCAATCGGGTGAAGAGATTCCCCATATCCTGTATTACCAAGGTACCCTTCTCATGCCTGTGGGCAAGAGAGTGACCGTGAGTCCTAGGATGGTGGTGGAATAGGGCCAAATCTCCAAAGAGAGAGAGAGAGATCCCACAACTTCCCCATGGCAGCACATACCTGATGTGGCCAGGAACCCCACCAGCACAGGGAGCATAGAGGTTGTAGATGTTGAGCCCCGAATTGCTTACGATACGAGACACCTCCAACAGCTTCAAGAAGGTATATGTGTGTGTATTGTGGGGTGAGAAGGGCAGAGGGGCCAGGAGAAGGAAATGGGTATTCTAACACTGAAGGGAAGGTTGGTAAATATGCATGTGGACATCTCTGGTCTCAACAACGTAGAGAGGGACAACAGAAAGTAAGAAGGTTTGGCAGACGAGTCAATGTGGATACACCCATAGACTGGAAGCCCAGGAGGTCTAATCTGAGAGGATTGTGGGGACTGGGTAGAGGAGGATGGAGAGGACAGGGAAAGAGAGGGAGTCTCACATTAACAGTACAGGTTGGGTCCTGGTTGTCATGGAAATTGCACCTCCCCTGGGAGCAGCAGTGAGTCTGAAGGGCGGACCATAGCCTGAACAAGATTCAAACGGGTGACCCAAAAGGCAGCCATGGGAAGGAACTCTTTCCCTCATTTAGCAGGACTAAATCACACCGAGTCTATGTCATTTCCCCTCAACATTCATATCCCAGGGAAGTCCTATTCTTCCTGTTCTGATGAACACCAAAGGCAGTTTTGAAGAGAAAAAGTAGTCCCAAAAGAATTCTATTGTCTACATTTTTTTTAATCTTTTCCACTGCCTGGCATGATGAGTTTTCAGTAATCAATAAATATTTTTACCTGGCAGTGTTTGCCACCCGCCCCCCCCCCCAACCCTTTCCCTTTATCAGCTTTAAAAATTCAGCAGTCAGCACCTCAATTCAATTTGCCAGATATTACTGCCATAGATGACTTTACAGAAATCACTTCTGCCTTTGAGACTCAGTTTCCTCTTTTGTAAAGTGAAGGTGCTGGATAGAAGATCTCCAAGTACTCTGCCAGGTCTAAATCCTAGGATCTAATATGTATGATTTTGTGCTCAAAGAAGCAAGAAAGAAACAAATCCCTGTCCCTGACCTCAAGGAATTTACACTCTAGTGGGGTGATGACACCTCCCACCCACCCCACCTTCTCCAGCCCTATGATGAACCCAGATCAATTATCTGTAAGATCCTTCCCCACCCAGTACTATGATTTAGCTATTACTCCACAGCTCTCATTCCTTTATCAGATTCTCAGCAGCCCTACCCTTCCCCCTCACCTGTTGCCCAACAGCCCATGGTAATAGGCAAAGTAGACCAAAGAGTTATCATTCTGTTCATAGCAAGAGAGTCCGTTGCCCACAGCTAGGCCCTGTGACACACGCACAAAGAGAACACAGTTTTGATTAGGCTTTTCCAGGGGTCAAGGGTAAGAAGGATGTTCTCTTCCTCCTTCTCCCACCAACACCAAGACAGATCCAAGAATATGGAAACAGCACAAAACTTTGGCTCCCTGTGTTTCACAGAATAGAGGGATGACAAAGAATTATGGGCCAACTAAGAGCAGAGCCTTCTGGTCTGTCACTTATCCTGTGGTTCCCTGACCTTCCCCACTCCCAGACTCCCCTACTTCCAGGCTTTCCTCTTTTCCCACACCTGCAGATTCATGCTGGGATCCTGCATGACCAACATAGCCAGCGTAGGGATATAGATGCCAGCATAGCTCTCTCCAGTAAGAAACAGTTGATTGTCGTGGAACTCAGGGAACAGGCGGAAGAATTCTTGGAGGGCTTCATAGTTGTTTTGGGCAACCTGGATAAGGAGAGTAAAGTAGCTTTTAAGTAATACTGTGTAGAATGTGGGGGGGCGGGGGGGGCAGCATTTGGAGAAAGGCTGAGAAGGGTGGGGGAGCAACTAGCAAGGCTCACCTCAGTGTCGTTGGTCACATAGTTCTTATCATCAGAATAAGAGAAGCCCACACCAGCAGGGGATTCAAGGTACAGCACGTTGGCATTCTGGGGAATGTATAGGAAAGATAGTTGTAGAGGGTTCTTTTCTTCAAATTCCCAAGGTTTATATTTTGCTCTCCCTCTATAGGATCCTCACCCCCAGCAATCAAGGTGTCTTTTTCCCCAGTCCTACCAAGTTCCAGGAATAAGGGTTATAGTCCAAGGTACTTCCGTCTGGTTGGATCTGAGGAATGAAGAATAGCCCTAGTTAGGTGTCTCTCTAGCCAGAAAGGTGGAGAAGTAGGAAAGGTCTTGGAAAAAAAGGCTTTACTCTGAGCCTCCCCTTTCCCTTTAGACTTGGTTCTTCTCTCCAGTTACCCTTAATGCTGGAAAGAAAGGGGAAGTGAAAGATAAAGAGACGAAAGAGAAGGAAGATGGAAGCAGGAGGGTACTGACCAAGAAGGGGCCATGCTCAGTGAGGAGTCCATCTAGGGAGCTACATCCTGGGCCCCCATTGAGCCACAGAACCACAGGACTACTCTGAGGATTGTTCTGGGATTCCACAAACCTTCAAGAGAGAGAGTCTGAGTGGGAATGTCCACCCATCACCTTCCAACCCCATCCTCCGGAGCCCCAACCCTTTCAGGTTCTAGGGTCAGTCGGTACCCCTCGCCCCTTCCCTGGAGAACGTGCCTCCTTAGCCTAGAACAACCTCCTCAGCCCAGCCCTGAGTCAGACCAGTAATGCAAGTGCTTGCCGCCTGCGACGTTCAAGTAGCCGGAATACTGGCGAAAGGCTGGCTGCTTCATCAGCCCCGGGAGATGGAGGATCTCGTCCTTTTTGGCCGCTGCCTCGGCCGGGGGTGGCCCGAACAGAGGCAGCAGCAGCAGCAAGAGCGCGGCCGGGCCCATCTGCGGGAAGACTGGGTGTTTACCAATCGGCACTTCCTCTTGGGAGGTGCCGGCAGCGCCCGAGTTAACGAGGTCGACCCACCCCTGGCCCCACAGCAGCAGCGAGCCTTGTAGCTCACCTTGCTCTCAGTTTCCGTCCGGTCTGTCAGACTGCTCTCTCGAGGACCCAGGTAGAGACTGGCTGTCACAAGAGCTTGGGATCACGTGATCTGTCCGGGTCACGTGACCACCAATCAGGTCACGAGTGGTGGGGGTGCTTTCTTTCGCCTTTAGGTCACCTTCCCTCTTCCCCCTTCCTCCCGCCCCCCCCCCCGTGACCCCTCCCGCGCTTGCAGGCACAAGCTAACAGAGGAATCTTTTCTCTTCGGGCCGGGGCGGCCGCGCCCAATCGTCGCCCATCCCCGGCCACAGTAAGTGATGGAGAGGGCGGCGCTAGGACCCCACGGCAACCACGCCTCCTTCGGGAGACCCTCGGGAGCTTACATGGCCCTCCCCAAGTCTGCTCCCGGCCCTGGGGCCCAAAATAGCCCCTGGCGCCGGCCTCCCCCCCCAGATTCGGGCTGATGGAGGCAGCGGCCCCTGAGCCTGTGCCAGTCGCTCCCGGAGGCGCTCCGTACAGGGAACCGCCTCCAACCCGTTTCCATGAGGTCCACGGGGTCAACATCCGCGTGGACCCGTCGGGGACGCGGGCGACCCGCGTGGAGAGCTTCGCGAACGGCTTGTGCTTCAGCCGCGAGCCGCTGGCGCCCGGCCAGGTGTTCCTGGTGGAGATTGAAGAGAAGGAGCTGGGCTGGTGCGGCCACCTGCGCCTGGGCCTGACCGCCCTGGACCCCGGCAGCCTGGCCCCTGTGCCCGAGTATTCGCTGCCCGATCTGGTCAGTCTGGGCCGCAGCTGGGTCTTCGCCATCACTCGCCACCACAACCGCGTGGCCACCGAGGGCCAAGAAGAGGAGCCGCCAGGCCGCCCCCCGGGTCTGCTGGACGAGCCCTATTTGCACATCGAGCAGCTGCGGATCCCCCGCGACCGCCTGGTGGGCCGCAGCCGGCCGGGCCGCTACAGCCACCTGCTGGACCAGCTCTATGAGCTCAACGTGCTACCGCCCACGGCGCGCCGCAGCCGCCTCGGGGTGCTCTTCTGCCCGCGCCCGGATGGCACGGCCGACATGCACATCCTCGTTAACGGGGAGGACATGGGCCCCAGCGCCCGAGGGCTGCCCACCACCCAGCCCCTCTATGCTGTAGTTGATGTCTTCGCGTCCACCAAGAGCGTGCGCCTGGTCCAGCTGGAATATGGGTGTAGGTATAGGCTTGCTGAGCGCTGTAGAAGGCTGAGTCAGAATCACAATAACCCAGATCAGGCTATCATGCCAGCAAACCTCTCTGAGCCTTCCTTTCCTCATCTGTCAAGTGGCTATTATGGGATGTTGAATTTAAAGGGGGACCCTAGAGATCACTAGTTCGATCTCCTCTTTCTATGGCCGAGGAAACCAAGCCCCTGAGAGGTTTTCTGATATAGCCAAAGTCACATAGGTAACCAGCTGTAGAACCAATACCTAAAGTCCAGTGTTTTTCCCCACTATACCACACTAATCAGACAGCATATTGTAAGTGTTCTTGGAGGAAGAAGACTAGGATCAGGAATGTCACCCTGAATAAGTCACTGAACTTATCCAAGCTCCAGTTTCCTCATCTGTAAAAAGGATATAACACCATCCACTGTGATAAAAGGTTGTGGAGGTGTTTTGAAACGCTAAAGAGCTAGAAAAATGAGCACAGTTAAGACTTTTATCCCCTAATTTATAGGATGGCCATTAGGAAAATAATAAATGCTATGGAATCCTGAGCTATTAGACTTATTAGAGCTATTAGACAGTACGCACAAAGTCCCTTGCTGATGACACTTCTGCTTGGTGTAACCCTGTGTCACCTTCATGCCATCATCAGACATCAGAGGTTGACTTCAGTGAACAGGTACTAGGTATGATGAAAGATGAAAAATGATAAGGTCTTTGGGCTTTCAGGGAGCTTATGGTGGTGGGCTGATGAAGGAAAGAAGATGACATTTACAGAAAATTATACTGTACAATAGAATAAATGCACACAAAAGGCCTAAAATGCTGACAGATCCCGGGAAGCAGAGATATTTCCACCTAGGGAGATCAAAGAAGGCTTTGTGCAGATGACACCTGAGTTAGATGGGAAGGATTTTAAAGGAGGAGAAGCTACTCCAGGTATGAGGTATGCTGTGAGCAAAGGTCCAGAGACTGAAGAGAGAGGGTGAGTTGAGAAGCAATGATTAATCCAGTTCAAGTCTATGAATCTAATATAGCCTGTGAAGGGCAGTAATAGGAAATGAGATTGGAAAGTAGGTGCCTGGTTGTGGAAGGCTTTGAATGACTGCAGTGCCTCTCTTTTAAAATTACTTTCACATTCTTCTCATAGCTAGTGAGGTAGATAGGAGGGTATTCCAGTTTTATAACTGGAGAGGTAGGAGCCAAAACAGTGAAATGATTCATCCAAGGAAACACTGAATTAGTGACAGAGCTGAGATGTGAACCCAGGTGTCCTGATTCCTAGTTTAGATCTGAAGAGGTTTAATCAAAATGAATCATGGTAGGGAACCATAGGTTTCTAGGGATGCTCGTGACCCCAAAATACCGACATGCAGGGTCCTGCTGAAAGAATTTGACTCAAGCCTTCTCAGCCAAGGGAAAAGACAAAGTTTATTAGGGATTCACCATAATGGATTGTCTTAAGAAATCCCACCCTTTGTGACGCCTGTTTGCACAAGCAGGCCAGATTCAATCTACTGAGCCAGATTGAATCTTAGGGCCTTCATGGAAGCAAGATGGAGATTATATGCACAAAGATTATGGGAGGGATTGAGGGGTGGTCTGGGGTGACTAGAGGAGGGGTTTAGGGAGGGCCTTGAGGAGGAATCTAAGGAGGAGCTTGATGGGACTGAGATGAGGTCAGACTCCAGGGTGGGAAATAGCTGAAGGCTACATGGAGGTGACAGACAATAGCCGGCTAGGGGAACAAAGCTAGGGTATAGATATTTTGATCAGGATTAAGTGTGAGGAAGCAGCTGGACAACAGAAGGCTGGGCTAGGCAGAGACTTGGGCCCAATGATAATGCAAGGCCCATGGTCTTAGGGGAAGGCCATATCTAGTTGGAAGATTCAAGGAGAGTACAAGGGGGCTCCCAGAGACTGTACTCCAGGTTCAAGGGGGTTCCCAGAGATTGTGGCCTCATCAGATCCACTTTCCCCAGGCTACAACTGATAATCATTTAAATGAAGAAGGCCAGGCTGGCCTAAACCATTCTTTCCTATCTCCAATCCATCTTTCTGTTTTTCTACAGTGCCTTCCCTTCAGACCCTGTGCCGCATTGTCATTCAGAGAAATGTTATACATCGGCTTGCTATTGATGGGCTCCACTTGCCCACCGGGCTCAAGGATTTCTGCAAGTATGAGTGAGGTCCCCACTACCTCTAACTGGCTGCACTAGTGCAGACAGCAGTAAAAATCCCTTGAGGCTGATATCAGCACCTTAGAAATGCGTTCTCCCAGTGACCTTACATAAAGTCAAGTCTTTGAAGGAGCTAGCCCTGCGGGGGAACGAGCCCCTCAGGGCCACCTTGGGAGAGGTCATAATAAAAAGAATGATGATTTCACATTTTGATGGTCTTTGGTACAGGGCTTGTTATGTATCCACAGCATGTCATATTTTCCAATTTTTTACATATTTGATTTGATTCTCAAAACATCTGTGAAGTGGGCTAGGCAAGGAACTCCTCATTTTATAGATGGGGAAATTGAGAGGCAGGGAGTCAAAATGATTTGGGCAAGGATATTTATGTGTTTTGTAAAACCAGAGCAAGAATCCAGAACTCCCAGTTTTGGGTTTTTTTTTATCCAGTGTTCTACTGGACATCCTAGAACTAGAAACATAATCTAATACACTGCTCTTGTTCTAGAACAGGGGTTATTAGCAGACTACTTGACCAGTCACCTTTTTTTGGTACACCCCCATCCAAGAATGGTTTTTACAGTTTTAGAAATGTAAAAAACCATTCTTAGCCCACGTGGGCTGTACAAAACAGGCCCTCTGGCACTAGTTTGCCAGCCCTTGTCTTAGATGAGACAGACCTAGAAAGGGAAAGTGGTTTGCCCAAGGTCACATAGCAGCTCAGTGGCAAGACCAGGTCTAGAACCCAGATCACTAGATTCCTAGTCATAGGATCAGAAGACTTAGAGCTGAGAAGGATGCTAGAGATCTATTCCAACCTTTTTCTTTTAAAAAATAAAGACACTTAGGCTGTGACTAAATGACTTGTCCAGGGTTACACAGGTAAGGAGCATAGAATATGATTTGAACCCATGTTATTTGACTCCCAAAATATTACTCCTTCTGAGACACAACATGTTCCACAGATTTAGCCCTGGTTTGGCATAGAGAGGTACAGAGGTTCTAGAATGGACAAGCCAGTGCTATGAGGTAGATCCCAGCTAACACAGGCTCAGGTTGTGAGGTAGGTTCTAGAAGGGTGAGTGGGGTAGGACATGAAGGAATTGTCCTACTGTTCCCTCACAACCTGGGGCCCTTATGGTAGCCATGTCCTACTTCATGACACAGAGAGCTCATTCGGGTCTCCTTACTCCCGGCCAAGGTGAGACAGTGGTTTCTTGGGTTGGATTAGAGGAACAACTACCCCAGCATGCTGTGACTTCTATGCTGTGTCCCAGGAAGTTGTTGTCCCAGAGATGAAGGCAAGGTAGCACTTAGATCAACCCTGGAATTTAAGAGTCAGAAGAGCAAAGTTCAAGCCCCAGCTCTGTCACTTATGTAGGTACCCTGATGCAACTGATTTAATATCTCTCGACTGCCTTATCTGAAAAATGAGGGTGCTGGCCTAGATGATCTCTAAAGGCCCTTCTAATTTTAGACCATATAAATGTTCAAAATGTTCCCTGACCAGAACTTCCCCTTTGCCTGATCCTAGGGGGTTCTTAAAGTTATGCATTGTCCTCGGGGACTCATGGGGTTGTAAACCACTTTTTATGTCATTCCTGTCTCTACAGGTGGGGCAGGCCCTCCAAGCTCCTCTCTCAGCCTCTATGGTCCCATGGAGCCAGTGGTGGTGGCCCCTGGAGGGCCATGCCCGCTGAGCCAGAAAGCTGAGCGTCAGGCAGCTCCCCAGTCTCGGGGTCACTCTCTACCTACACCAGAACCTGGGATCTGCCCAGGGGGGGCTGGCTGGGAGCCGCTTCGGCGGAGAGAGTATCACGGCAGATACTGCAGAAAGTTTCCTCACGTGAGGCAGCTTGAGAACCTGGGCTGGGAGGATGGTTGCCCACGGGGCAGGGTCCCTCAGTTGGCTGGAGGGCAGATGGGTGGCCTTGGAGGGCACGGGCCACTGCTGCTCTGTGGGCTATCTCCAGGAGCCCTGCTGGTGCCCAAAGAGGCAGGGGGCAAGGATCCTAGTTCCCAGCCTGACATCTGCATCCTCACATTGGCTATGATGATTGCTGGCATCCCCACTGTGCCTGTCCCAGGCCTGAGGGAAGAGGACATGATCCGGGCAGCCCAGGCCTTCATGATGGCCCATCCAGAGCCTGAGGGGGCTACTGAGGCGAGGTGGGGTCAGGCCCAGTCTCACATGATGCTTGGCCAGGCCCCACTGGTGGGGCCCAGAAGGAGTCAGGGTCCTGGTTCCTGCTTGTAGCCAGATGAAATTGCACTAGACTCACTGGGTGGCTTCTCTGTATGGTTATTGGGCAGCTAGGTGGGGGACCCATTTCTGCAGGGGACGGGACTGTGTCTGGGGAGTATATGATATTTACACATCAGCGCTTCAATACTGCCAAGTGCTAGGAAGTTTATTCACTTTTACAGGGAAATGGGTTTGGCCAGAAAACAGTGCAATAATTTAAGATTACAAAAAGTGATTGGGGAGGAGGACAAGGCATACTACTCATTTCCTATTTCTATGGTAGCAGCAATCAGTCAACTTACTATCTTTGCTAAAAACTTTATCCAACCCAAATTTCCCCTGCTGGCAGTGGGCAGGGGACAGGATATTAGAAATGACAAAAAAATACTCTTTTGCAGGGAAAGTGGTGGGCTAAGGTTCTAAATGGGCAATATTGACATAAGCAGCATTCAGGTTTAGCGACAAAGACCAAGGAGGGCAATGGGACATAGAGTATAGGTGCTAGAGAGTTTCTCCTCTAGGCTGCAAAAATGCTTAATTTGCTTGGTCACAGGGAGATGGGAGTCAGTTGATTGGGCAACTGGGCTGACCTGTCATTTGGTCTCAATCTTTCTTCTCATCTATTAGGTCAGCTGACCTTAAAAGAGTACTATGTGCTTGCAAAACAAGTTGGAATGTGGTAGGGTACGTAACTCCTTTCCTTTTTCCCCACTGGGTAAAAACAAATCTCGTTTCTGTAGCACTTTATAGTTTAGAAAATGCTTTCCTCACAACAATCCTGTGAGGTAGGTTTGCAGGATAGATATCCCCATTTAATAGCTGAGAAAACTGGAGCTCAAAGGCTATGTCATTGTCCTAGGTAATAATCATCACCCCCTTTGGCTGGGTTAAGGAAGGACAGCTAGGTGGGTCACAGAATAGAGTATACCCAGCAGGGAGAAAGAAAGACAGCCTAGACTTGCACTTGGAAATAAGGTCCAATCCAGCTGTCTGCCATTTCACGGAGGGTGTTGTATCGACGCTCAAACTCTTCCCGGCTGCACTGAAGCAAAAGCCGCCTCACCTCCCCAGTGAGGAATGCTACCACCAGCTCTTTGTCCAGGGCCACATTCCACCTGCTGCCCAGGATATTGGCCAGGTTGGCTACACTTCCTGGCGGTGTCCTGCAGCCAGGTTTCCACTGTTCAGGTAGCATTTCAGGCTGAAGCACTTGCTGACGGGAGCTAAGAACAGCCAGAATATGGCGGCAGGGCAGGCCAAATGTTTGGTTGAAGTGGCAGGTACAGCTGCCTGGGCCTTGAGGGTGTACTTCATGCATGTCCTCTAGGATCTGGACATTCACCTTGTCTGTGCTTGAGCCAATCAGCTGTACAGACTTCTGGACCACTGCTAACTCTCCCAAGCAGAGCCGGGCAGCAGGTTCTGCACAAATGGTTTGCAAGGAATGCTGGATGCAGGCTTCTACCTCTTGGAGCTTGTTAATTTCTGCAGAAGGCTCTGGTGGGGTACAGCTGGCTGGGATACTCAGGTCTGGATTGGAGGCTCCTTCCTTCTCCACGTTCTGCTTCAAATACCCTATCAGGGAAAGGATACTTTTTTCCAAAGCCAATTCAATACCAAAGAATTGGCTTAAAACCCGGGTTGTGAGCTCTAAGTCCTGAAAGTAGCAGATACTCTCAGCCTTACTCCTCCACCTGTGTGCCAGCCAGATACGGTCATCTAGTAGCCAGCTCAGGTGAAGGTCAGGCTGCAGGTCCTGGGGTACAGAGTCACTAAGGAGAGTGTGCATTTTCTTCAGATTACCGGCTGTGGCTGAACACATAGTGTTCTTCAGGGTGGTGAGCAGCAGCTTCTTCACTGAGTGCTCTAGGGCAAGTCGGTAGAACTTTCCCTGAAGAAACTTACATACGTGAAAGGCAGAAAGAAGTATCTCTGCAGATGGAAATTCCATAGCTAGAACAGGCAACAGGGAGAAATAAGGATCTACTAGGATGGTACAAATTCTCTCCCACTCAGGGTTAAATTTTTTGAAAGTATGGAACAGCTGAACCAACCCCTCAGTGTTCTCCTTGGCTGGGACAGAGAAATACGCTATCCTGGTGAGGCTGCTCTCAGGCTGAACCCCAGGGCCATCCACCAGGAAGGTGTACAGTATTTTGCCCCGGGGGTTGTGGGTCCGGTGTATGAACAACACTTCTGGGAACCTCATGAAGACTCGTCGCATGATGGGGGACTGGTAGCTCAGGGAGTCCAACTGGGAGTTCCTGCCCACCTCAAAGACTAGCAAGTGGGTATGCTCCCCGGCCTGGAGCTCCTTCAAGGCGGTTAGGGCCATGTGGATACAGGGGATCTGGAAGGCCCGAAAGAATAAGGGCTTCTTCGACCTCAAGCGCTCAGTCCATGTTTTCACCAATGCGCCTGTGGGGGGAGGTACAGAGATAGAAGGGAAGCACTAGCTGGCTTTAAAAGCGGGATTAGCGCGGCCCGAGGCCAATTCCTCCCTCTCCCCCCAAACCAAAAGGGCGTTTAAGAGGGGGCGTGGCCGATCGCTGACCCTGCCTCCCCCCGGGGCGGGGGAGGGGACGAGGAACACATCCTCCTCCAACCACCTCGCTCCGCTGCTAATCCAGGAGCGTCCAGGCCACTATTTTTAAGGTCCTAGGGGTCTGACTTCGGAAAGCCTCCCAGAGAGAGCAGAGAGCTCCATCTCTAACCCCACGGGGTGAGGGAACGGCAGAGCCTGCGAGGCCTCACGCTCTCCTTACCGATTGTTGCGTACCGCCACCATCTTTCCGGGCTCCCCAGCAGAACACCGCCCTAGCACCCACCGACTTCCGCGCCCACCAATCAGCATGCGCCCAGCGCAGAGCCAGCTCGAGAGGACCCGAGGCTCCTCGCTACGCCGGCAGAGCATTGGCCGGCGCGCAGGAGGGCGGGCCTTGTAGCTTGCGTCACTGGCGGCTCGACCTCAAGAAGAGGACAAAACCTGTAGGGGGCGGGGAGAAGCGATGGTCAAAGGTTGGGGGGCGGGACGCCGAAGAGCTGGCGGACCGGAAGGAAGGGTGCGTTACTATGGAAACATCCCGACCGCACATACGCGGAGGGAATCTGTTGGAAAGTAAAAGTGCTCTGTCACCGAGATCCATCCTCCCTCTCTCTGAGTCCCTGGCATTGAGGGCTGGAGGGAACGGGGTAGAAAGGGTAAGGAAGTGGAGGAGGACATAATGGGGATATCGAGGCGCCGGCTCAGACCTGGGAAGGGGCTGCGGCTTAAACCCCTCTGGGACTGGGTGCCAGCCGTGGCTTCATCTAGGGGCGCGTCGTTTGTCCTCCCTGGGCCTGAAACCTCCGCTGCGCAGGCGCTGGAATGAAACGGGACATCTTAGGCTCTAATGGGTGACGTCGGCCCCAGGAATAGGCCGGTTAAAAAACCGGCCTCAAGTCAAGTAAGCCTCAACCATGTCCAAGGCCTTATGCTATGCTCTGGGGGTGCAAAAAACAAAATAAACCTCTATAAGCTTCTTGTACCAATGGGGAGTACAACAGCTACACAAAGTAGGTATATTCAAAAAATAATAATGCAAAATGAATTAAAATGTATAAAGAATAAATAAAAGTGATTTTTAAAATTAATAAAATATAAATATAAACTAATAATGATATAAATAGTACAAAATAAATTAAAAATACAAAATAAAAGCCATTTCAACACTAACAAGGGGAGAATGGAAAATGTCCGCTGCAAGAGGTAGTTCCTGAATTCCGTCTTGAAAAAAGATTCTAGGTGTAAAATAGGAGGAGGTGAAATCCAGAATAGTATCTCAGGTGGTACAAAGGCCAGGATACAGGAGGGAAAATGCTAACTAAATAGTTAGCAGGCACATGTGAGTACAATGGAAAGTGAGTGGGGGGAGGAGGGAGGCTAATATGAAATACGACTGGAAGGATAGGCTGGAACCAGATTGTGGAAGGCCTTAGAGTCAGCTAAGTCTAATGGATAGATTGCTGGACTTGGCATTAGGAAGAACTAGGTTCAAAATCTATGTGAGAGAGCTGTGTGACCTTAATCAAGATACTTAACCACTCTTCGCCTCAGTTCTTTATCTGTAAGAGGAGTATATCAGATTAGATGGCCAGCTCTAAATCTATGATCCTAAATTCCAGGCTAAGGATTTTGTATTTTATCCTCGAGGCAATTAGGAGCCATTCATTTTTGTGTAAAGGATGAACATAGTTTTTGATCTGTTTTAGGAGTATCGATTTGGAAGTTACTCAAAGAACACATTGGAGAGAAACTGTAATCAGCCAACAAGCATTTATTTCTTGACTGACTGAAGGCAGGGAAGCCAATTAGAAAGCTACCATAATAGTCCAGAGGAAAGGTGAAAAGGGACTGAACTAGAGCAGAGGCTGTGTCAGAGAAGGGGAAAGACAGCAGAAAAAAAAATGAGAACGTTTGGAGGAGGAGATGGATTTTGCGGGGAAAACCTTGGCTCCCTTTTTGGGTATGTTTATTTTAAGATGCTTACAGGACAGCCAGATGTCCAATAGGCAACAAATGGAAAGATTAAGGTTGTTCATTTGATAGGGATTAATTTGTATAAAGGTAGCTGAATCCAATATACACATATATACATATAAATACATATATGTATAATTGTTCAGTCATTTCACTCATATCTGATTCTTCATGACCTCATTTGAGGTTTTCTTGGCAGAGATACTGGAGTAGTTTACCATTTCTTTCTCCAGCTCATTTTATAAATGAGGGTTAACAAACAGGGTTAAGTGACTTGCACAGGGTCACACAGCTAGAGAGAGGTGAGTCAGGGCAAATAAGCATTTAAGTAAGTGCCTACGACGTGTGAGGCACTATGCTAAATGCTGGAGATCCAAAGAAAGGGCAAAAACACAGAAACTATTCTCTACTCTCAAGGGGCTCATCCTGGCGTTCCTGGCTTCCTTCACACCTCAGCCTTTCCTTACAAATGCAAACTACACGCAAACAAGATATATACAAGATAAATTGGTGATAATCTTGGAAGGAAGTCATTAAGGTTAGGAAAGGCGATTGGCAGAAAGTGGGGATTTAGCTGAGGTGTGAAGGAAGCCAGGAACGCCAGGATGAAGAAGAGTGTTCCAAGAATGTGGGAAAGCCAGTGAAAACAGAGTCAGGAGGTGTGAGGGGCACCAAGACCAGTGTCACTGGATCATAGACTATGTGGAAGGGACTAAGGTGCAAGAAAACTGGAAAGACAGGAAAGAGCCAGGTTATAAAGTGCTTTAAAAACCAAAAAGCGTTTTTTCGTTTGTTTGTTTTTCTTCCCAGAGGTAATAAGGATCCACTGGAGTGGGGAGATGCTTAAGGCAAGGAGACCAATTGGCAAGCTATTACAATAGTTCAGACCTGAGATGAGGAGGATGCTTTAGGGTGGTGGCAGTGTCAGAGGGGAGAAGGGGGCAGATATAAGAGATGTTATAAAGATAGAAATTACAGGATTTGATAACTGGCTTGATATGGGGCTGAAAGAGGACAGCCAGGTTGAGAGCCACATGCTAGAGCCAATTCACATATGCTGAAGAGAGCTGATTGTTAAATTCTCTGTGTGAGCATTTACCCTCAAAAGTAATAGGAAGAGAAGAAAGTTTAGGGAATAAAAGTAAAATTCAGGCTTTGGCATATTGAGTTTAAGATACCTACTAGATATCCAGTTTTAGACGTCCAATAGGCAGTTGGTAATGCAAGACTAGAGATCAGAAGAGAGATTAGGACTAAGCTGAATCCATGAGAGCCTATGAAATCAGCAAGCTTTGAAATAGTATAGAGGTAGAAGAGAAAAAGGCCCAGGCCACAGCATTAGAGAATACCCAATATATTAGTAGGTATGGTCTAGCATAGATGAAGATGTAGCAAAGGAGACTGAGAAGGAGTGGTCAGGTGGGAGGAAAACCAGAAGACAGCCACGTCGTGAAAACAGAAAATTGTCTAAGAGAAGAGGGCAAACGATGTGGTCAAAGACTGCAGAAAAGACAAGAAAGACAAGGATTGAGGCCATTAGATTTGGCAATGAAGAGAGCACTGGTAACTTTGGAGAGAGAAATTTCACTTAAATGATGAGAACCTGATTATAAAGTTAAGAGAGTGAGAGAAGTAGAGCTACCTAAGATGGAATTTGGCCCACAAAAAAAAGGAGAAATACAGGACATATCTCTGCTATAACTGTAGTAGAATGGAGGGATCAAGTGAAGGATTTTGAGGACATGAGAGATATGGTTATGGCTGGAGGCAGTAGAGAAATAGCCAGTAGACCGGGAGAGATTGAGTGAAGATGCTTAGAGGAACAAAGACCTCTGCTGGAGAAGATGAGATAGAATGGCTTCATGGTGCATGTAGAGGGGTTGGCCTTGGCTAGGAGAAGAGCCACCTATTCATGTGAGATGGAGGTGAAGGAAGAGATAGTGGCAGAAGGTATCCCAGTGATAAGGGATGAGAAAGAGAAAAGAAGAAGGCAAGTGGCCTCTTTTTTTTTTCTGTGAAATATGAGGCAAGGATCTCAGCTGAGAAGAAGGTCTGGGAAGATTTCAAAAGTTTTGGGAAAACCATTCCAGTGAATAGTGAATAGATTAGGGAGGTATAAAAGGATTGTTTTGCTGCAGTGAGGGCCTAGTTGAAATCACATAACACAAATTCGTAGTAGATTTAGTCATCGAAGTTTTATGATTTTCTCCAGCTTCATTCAGCAGCATCTGAATAGAAGTAAAGACAGTGGATGGTGAGAGTAATCTGAGAGAAGTAATAATTAATAACCAGTTACTAATGTGTGGGTGTGTGTGAAGGGAATTTTGATTTTTATATTAATACGATATGTGTAATGAATATACTAATAATTTAGATTTCTCAGGAAACTGGCTTGGGAGTCAGAGATTTACAATGCAGTTTGAAATGATCAACTAAATCCTTGACAACACTCACAGTCATTGCATTCTTGTGCCTGCAGAACCTGTTCTATTCACAGAACTCTGGTTCTGTGCCCTAGGGGTGGTCATGACTCCCAAAATTTGAAATAATCAAAGAATCATTGTGTTATGGACTCCTGTGCTTGTCCTAGGAAACCACTCAGGCCCTGGGAAAGAATTGTGATCCACCTTCCCTTCTTCTTCTCCACCATGATTTATACATATAACCTGTGCTTTTACTCCAGCTTAGAAAGCATTCCTCACTCTGAAACTGATTAATTAAATCACTACTTGATTACTGGCACTCATGTTTCTAGTCCTGCTTTGTTCAGCTCCACGAATTCCCAGGTTAGAGACTGGCTCAGTAAAATCTTGTCACCCCTTTTTATTGCCTCATTCAAAGCCCAGTCCTTGTGAAGAATAGGGCTGACAGTGAGACACTCTCCTCCATCATGGGGCAGACGCCACCCAACAGGGATAACTTAGTTCTGATTAAAGAGTAAAGAGAATCTATTCAACTACACTAAATGGTCCAGGTGGAGGTAGATCCCTTTGTCTAGATTGCTAGATGCAATGTGGTCTGAGACTCTTTGTCCAAGAGTGATTTGACTGGAGTCACATTCCCCCAGGCCTTCATTAGAATAAGCCCACTTCTCATTATAACCTTCGTTCTCTCCTTAATTGTTAACCAATCAGAGCTGATTCCTGCCTTTTGGGAACACCTACTCTTCCAAGAATATTTAAACATTGGATGTTTTCCAGGGGTGTCTTTGGTTTCTAAGCAAGCCACTGACCTCAATTTATTGATTATTTGCTAACCATAATTAATAAATTAGTTATAAATTACTCAGAAATCATGTCTCTTGGAGTGTTCATTTGTCACAGATCCAAAGCTGTGGCTAGGCAGGTTAAGACTGGCAATATAGGGAACTAAGAGACTCAAAAGAAGAGGAAAGTTTGGGGTTGAACTGGTTCATCAAGGGGTGAAGATGGGGAAGGGAGATGAGTTTAGCCAGTGGAGGGTGATGGTGTGACAAAAAACTGAGGGGTAGAAGGATTGGGATTAGAGGTTTCAGGGAGGACAAAGAATGAGGCTTGGGGTTATAAGACAAAGGTAGAGGTGAAATGACAATGAATTGTAATCAGATAAGGAAATTTCAGAATTCATGAACATAGAAGCAGAACACATGTGGATGATGGCAAGGTCATGGGTGTAGGGGGACTAGAGGGAGGGAACAAACATTAAATACCTAGATAGAGTAGCAATCCTAGAGTCAGGGAGACCTGGTTTCAAATCTGGCCTCAGATTTACTAGCTGTGTGACTTACTAGCTGTGTGACCCTGGACAAGTCACTTTACCCTGTTTGCTTCAGTTTCTTCATCTGTAAAATGAATTAGAGAAGGAAACGGCAAACCACTCCAGTACCTTTGCCAAGAAAGCCCCAAATGAGGTCACAAAGAGTCAGATACGAGTGAAACAACTGAACAACAACTATGTACCAGGCACTGTGCCAAGTGCTTTATTAAATTAACTCATTTGTTCCTCACAACCCTGAGAAATAGGTGCTATTACCATCCCCATTTTACTGTTGAGGAAACGGAGGCAGAAAGGAGTTAAGTGACTTGCCCAAGATCATATAGCATCTAGTGTCTAAGGCTGTATCTGAACACAAGTCTTGATTCCAGAACTAGTACTCTGTCCACTTTACCACCTGGCTGACTCACCTCTGTGTGTAGCTGAAGTAGGGTAGAAGAATAGATGATGGGAAATGAGGAAATTGAAGAACTAGGAGATTAGGGTTTTTAAAGGGAATATTGATTTATATGTTAAAGTCCCCTAGTAGGAAGGCAGGAATTGGGTGGGGGTGAGGGGGAGAGAAGGACTGAGTTAGGCACTGAATTAAGTGAGAAGATTGTCCTGGTCAGTCAACAACAGCCACTAGAATGTTGAGTGGGTAATAAATAGGGACTGAATGAACCTTCAAGAAAGAGAGGTGACTGAGTGATAGTAATGGAGGGAGACACTGGAAGTGGCCATGGACAGCAAGTATCAACTCCCACCCCTCAACAAGTGAATTGGGGGTATGAGTGAAAATGCAACCAGTGCTGGGAAAAGTGGCCAAAGAAGCTGAATCATCAGGAGGGAACCAAGCCTTGGTAAGTGCGGAAAGACTGAGAGATCAAGAAAGGAAAAAGTTTAAGATGAGAGCTTGTTTGTGTCCTCTAGAGCAGCCGTTCCAGAGCATGGTGGAGGGATTCCAAGAGATGTTGGGATGGGAAGAAAGGCTTGGATTGAAAGGGATGGGGAGAAGGGATAAGAAGAGGTTAGAGAGAGGACTTTGAACACTGGCAGCTGGGAGTTATGAATCACTGGCATGACAGGGGGAGGGCATGTCAATCATTCAGGAATGAGTTCAAATATGTTATTATCCATAGAGATTTTGCCTTGGGGTGGAATTGTCCCAGGGCAATAGTGCTGTATATCTAGAAAGGCTAGAGAGTTCCCAAGTTGGCGCAGAACAATTCCCTTAGAGTTGTAGGAGGCCAAAGATGGCAAAAGAATGGCTGCTTAGGGAAAGTAGGAAGCTCCCTCCTCAGGCTGGTACAGACAAGGCAACTGACAAGGAGAGGATGATAATCCAGCAAAGGAAACTGAGGTACAGTTGGAGAGAACTGAGAGAGAGCAGGGCAGCAGAAGCCAAGGGAGAAGCGGTGGTCTGATGTGCCAAGAGCTGCAAGGAGGTTAGGAACAATAAGGAATGAGATAAGGCCAATGGAACTATTGAGAGATAATAAGGAGTTAGCCTCCCCACCTATATAATGAGGTGGCTTGGTAAGACTATCTCTAAGGGTTCCTTCATGCTCTAACACTCCATTTCCTTTATTATGAGATTTCTTTGAGTTCTTAGCATTCCATAGTTAATTTTTTTCCATCTCTTCAACAATATGTCCTAAAGTTCTTTCTATGTTTAATGTTCTATTTTAGGATTCTTTCTGCTCTAATATTCCATTTTCTAATTGGGACACTAATGTACTGTTGGTAGTGTTGTGAACGGATCCAGCCATTCTGGAGAGCAATTTGGAACTATGCCCAAAGGGCTACAAAACTGTGCATATGCAGCAGTACCACAACTAGGTCTGTATTCCTAAGAGATCATAAAAAACGGAAAAATACCTATATGTACAAAAATATTTATGGCAGCTCTTTCTGTGGTGGCAAAGAATTGGAAATTGAGGGGATGCCCATTGGCTGGGGGAATGGCTGAACAAGTTGTGGTACATGAATGTAATGGAATATGATTGTGCTATATAAGAAATGATAACAGGCCGACTTCAGAAAAACCTGGAAAGACATGTATAAACTGATGCTGAATGAAGAACTAGGAGAACACTGCACAGTAACAACATTGTGCAGTGATCAACTCTGACAGACAGTTCTTTTCAACAGTGCAAGGATTTAAGACAATTCCAAGTCTCATGATGGAAAATACTATCCACATCCAGAGAAAGATGGAGTCTGAATGCAGATCAAAGCATACTATTTCCACTGAGGGGGGGGGCGCGGGATTTTGTGGGTTTTTTTCCCCTTTTGTTCTGTTTCTTCTTTCACAACATGACTAATGTCGAAATATGCTTTACATGAGTGTATAGGTATAACCTATATCAGATTGTTTGCCGTCTTGGGGAGGGGAAAGTGAAAGAGGGAAGGATGGAAGGGGAAGGGGAAAGGGGGAGGAAAAATACAGGACTCAAAATCTTTCCCAAAAAATGAGTGTTGAAAATTGTCTTTACATATAATTGGAAACAATTAAATACCATTAAGTATATTTTAAAAGAAAAAAAAATCTCATTTCCTTTGTTCTAAACATTCTGTTTTTTAAAGATTATTTCTATTTCTAACATTCTATGGTTAAACTGTAATAGTCTGTATTCTAAGGTTCTTGTCATTTCTAATGTTCTATGATGTAAAGTCCCTAATAGTTCCTAAAGTCTTTTGTTCTTTAAGATTCTTCAGGCTAAGGACCCCCTAAGATCTTAACATTCCTTGTTCCCACTCTACTATTTTGTGCTCTCCATGCTAGGTTCTCTTCCAGATCCAACATTGTGTTCTGTGTTCTAAGATTTCCTTGCAGCTTCAACATTTTATGATTCCATGAAATTCTTCATCTATAACATTGGCATCTCATCATCTCTCACCAGCCCCTCTCCTCACCTAGCCCTTCCAAGGATCAGTCCCTAGGCCCACCTTTCCAGGCTGCATAAATGACCCTCACACTTCCCATCTGTGCTATGAACAGAACTCCCCAAAGGGATTTCAGGATCATGACGATGGAACATAGAGGATGCTTAGAGCCATCAACAGAGGGAGAATCAGGGTAGAAATCATTTTTACTGAGGACAATGAATGAAGATTGCCCTGGTGGTATCCCTTTACTGGTTCACCTCCATGTCCATGGTCTTCCTGAATAAATAAATACCTGATGGACAGTCTCTAATTTCATCTGGACTACTTGATCTTTGCCACTTTCCACCACTGTCTGGTGACTGTACTCCTTTGTAAGAGTCTTAGCTGTGACCAGCACTGTGGACCTCTTCTCTATGCAGATGCACATCAAGTTTTCCTGAAGCATCTTGCTTCATGGTCTTTATTGTCACCATCACCTTCAACAACCTTTGTCTCAACTATGTTGCGGTAGCTTTCTGCAATGTAGGCCATTAGCTGCTCACGGCTTTTAATGTCTTGCTTTCCTACCTGCTGTTCAAGCCCATCACCTCCTCCTATACCCTGCTTGCCAGTGGTATCATCGTTTTCTTCTGGCTCAATGTGGCCCAGGAGAGAGAAGACCCCACAATACCTGTTGTGGCTCAGCATGCTGTTACACATACATGTCAACTTCTCCATCTCCCTAAATACCATTTACACCAAGAACGTGCTGCTGGTAGTGGACAGCAGCATCTGATGCCTGATGTTCTGTGACAATGTCAACACCTGTGTGTTTTGTCCCTGCTGCTGCTGCTGCTGCTGGGGAATCTGCAGACTCTGGTGGCCTTCAACAAATTGGTAGCGTCCGTTTCTGGACCTGGTACCCTGGGTGGCCTCTTTGGCTTTGCCATTGGCTACATGGTGAACCTGGACCTGTGACCACAACACGTATCAGGCATGACCAAAGCCTGTGCCCAAATAGTCCTGGCTAGTCTCTGCTTCAAGATGAAAAGCTTCCTCTGGTGAGTGATCAACATCATGATTCTGGGTGGCTCCACTGCCTACATGTAAACAGAAGATCTAGAGATGAAGAAGGCCCAGGAGCTGAACCCCAAAGAGGGTGAGAAAGTCAAGATGGAAGCATGAACCTTCTCTACCTAGTCTAAAACCTTGGGTGGGGATGAGGGAGTTGGAGGCTCAGTGTTGGCGTGGAGTTGGATGAAGGAAGAACCCTTCGGGGGGTAAGAGGGGGCATCATGATGGAAATATGTTGTCTTTGGGGGTGGAATCTTTGGGTCAGCAATTAGAGTGTCTATGGTATGGTACCTAGGGAGGATATCACAAAAACTCAATCTTAAAGCTAACCAATAGCTTCATGAATCAATTATTCCTCTAATCATAGCACCTATTTATGGTTTACAAAGTGCTTTCCTCATAACTGCCATGAGTCAGCTTATATAAGTATTATCCCCATTTTAGAGATGTATAAACAGAATTGGAGAGACAATTAATTATTTAGCCAGTGTCAGAAATAGGACTGAAATTCAGGTCTTCCCACAATGATTCTTCATTCTTATATTCATCTCAGAAGCTGAGGACCCTGGCTGGAAGAGGGTAGGTATGGGGGCTGGAGGTAGCGCTGTGTACTTTGCAAGGAAGATTGGCTTGAGTTCAGTTTTAGTATAATAGCAGCTCCGATCTCAGCCTTTGCCCTTGGAGGTGGCCTGTCCTCCACTTAGGGAAAATGCAGTCTCACTCCTTAGTCCTCGGTTCTCTTTTGGCCTGGAAGACATCTATCCTGTGAAGGAACAGCTTTTGGCTCAGAATCCAGCGTGAATAAAAGCCCTCCAGCTGCCCATGTCAGCTCCCAGCCATGGATTCTGATGATCTCTCAGGTGATGGGGTTGGCTGGAGCTTTTTATCCTTGCAACCTGTGGGAAGCCTATCTATCCCTTGGTTTGCTGCTCACCTATTTTCTGGGCTGTTATTTGGTGAAGGAGGCTCCCCACAGATGGGGCGAGACTGCTTCCAAGTTTTATGTGAGAGTGACATTTGACATCTTGCCCTATCTCTCTCCTCTCCTAGCGCCCCCCACTCTCAACCTGGTATGTTCATATGATGCTTTGAATGTTTTGAATAGTTTAGGAAAATTTAACTACTTTCTTAATGCCATTTATGCCCGATCACAAAACAGGGGTCATAGGACATTTTATTCCAACATCCTCTGTTTGGGATGGGGTTTTGGCTCATGATAGAATATTTTTTATCCACTCATTCTTTTCCCTTCACATGATCAATACTGAGTTAATTTGTTTTATGATTTAATAAAAGGCTGAGTGTGAAGGGCAAAAGAAAGAAAAAGATCACTGGTAACTATGGAGAGAGTAGTTTCAAATGATGGAGCCAGAAGCCAGATTCTGAGGTACTGACAAGTGACCACATGGTAAAGAGATGGAGGCAATGTGTGTAGACAGCTCTTTGTAGGAGTTTGCCTATTTCTATTGGGCTGGAACTGGGTAACATATTTTATATAACCATAACTTCAAATGGTATGAGTTGAATACATGTGACCACTTCAGAAGATTCTTTATTTGCACTAATTGGGCCCTCCACATTTAAGGCAGTTCAAAGGACTAGGACAGTAGGACTAAGGAAAGGTTTAAGGATGGGGAGAGATGGAGAATATAGCCATGGTTATACGAGATGAAGAAGCCAAATGGATGAGAAACTAAAGACAAAAAAAAATAATCAAAAAGGAAAATTCTTGGAAAGGCAATGGGGTAGAATCAAGATCCAAGTGGTAGAGAAAACCCACCTCTTCATACCCAAGATGAGCATTAAGCACTTATGAGCTTATATAATAGGCACTGTGGTAAGCCCTGGGAAAACAAGTACAAAACTGGGACAGGCACTGCCCTCCTTTAGCTTACATTCTGATGGGGAAGACAACACATAGGGGAGTTTTGGTCAGAGAAGTCACAGGGATATTGACTAATAGGTTCCCAAAGTGGGCAATACTACTCCCCGCTCCCTGCGAGGCACTGGAAAGATCCAGGGGGCTGTAGTAGCCATGAGTGCAAATGGGGAGCATTGAATAAAAATAAAGGGGCAGTGGAAGCATAAGGACAGAAGATAAGAAAAGTTTGAAAAACTGTTCATACATCTTTCATCTGTCGTGTAACAGAATTATGGTGATTACGTCATTATCCAAATAAACACACAAAATGCAAGTTATAATAATCCATTAGTGGTCAAGTCTGCCAACAGGTCTTAACAAGCAAGAGTTGGCAGGTGAGCTTTTTGCACATTTTCAAGAAGTCCAGCATGCACCAGCAGGAATCTTTGCATGTAATGACTTGCATCATCAAAATTTCAATTCAGGAAAACCCCCACAAATTTACAATAAATTATTAAATTTAAGATGCATCATTTAATATATATACATATTTTTGAAATGATACAAATTTTTAAAAACTATTAACATAGATTTCTGATGGGCACTGAGTAATTTTATTTTGAAGGGGGCAGTAAGCCAAATAAATTTGGGAACCTCTGCATTTAGACAGTCAACGGAAGAGATCATAGTATTGATTAGAGTTCATATCTTAATTGATTGTGGTAAGGGGTTGAGTATACACAAAACTGATGACAAATGGACCTTGTTTGAAGGTTAGAAACATACTCACTCAGTTTGTGATTTTGTACTCATTGACTCACCAATAATTGGCCCCAGTGTGGGAGTTCTGAAGCAGAATGGAATGAGTCCCCTTAGATCATATATAGCCTCTGGAAGAGACTGGAAGGAAGATGAAAATGTAGGATGAATAGGGGTTTTTGAGGCCTGGAGTGAGAGACATTAGAGTAATAACCTTTATTTTCCCAGTAAAAAAGGCAAGGTCCTTTGCTTAAGGAAGGATAATTAGTTGCAGAGGCCAAAGATTTCTCATCTGAACTGGTAAAAGGAGGGAAGAATATATATGTACACATAGTAGAGTATAGAAATACATTTCACTCAACAGTGAAATATGGAGGAAAGGGGAGAAGGGAGAATTAAGAGGGATTATTTCTAGGCAAAATAAACTCTCAATTTGTACAAAAATATTTATTGCTTTTTTTGAGGTGGTAAATGGGAATCTGAGGGAGGATAAATAGGGGAAATGGTTGACCGAGTTATGTTATATAAATATCATGGAATATTGTTGTGCTATAAGAAATGATCAAGGGGATAGTTTCTAAGAAATCTGGGAAAACTTTGTATGAACTGATGGAGAAGAAAGTGAACAGAACCAGAACAGTTTATATAATGACAATGATAAGGTAAAGAAAAATAATTCTGAAGGAACCGAGAACTGTTATCAGAGCGATCACCAACCATAACTCCAGAATGGCACTACCCACCTCCAGAGAGAGGTAAAAGGCTCAGAAGGTGGAGACACATTTTTTTTGTACATTTTGTTTTGCTTGATCATATATAACTAAGCTTTTGTTTTTCTTCCTCTTCTCAATTGGGAGAAAAAAAATATACACATGTATATATGCATGTTTGTGTGTGTGTCTGTGTATGTATATATACATATATATAATGTGAGCCCAGTAATTGGATAACTTTTAGTGAATATAGTTAGCAGTTACACAAATTTCTCCAGCTAAGGTAGTGCTTACATAGGAAATGAGAAAGAGAATGGTAGAAGAGAATGATGGAGTGACAGGTTTTGGGTTTGGCCAAGTGGGACTGGTATTTTCTGATTTCTTCTACTTTCTCAGTCTCTTCCTTCTTCCATTGCCCCGCCCCCTCTTAAAATTGCTCTGTATTGTTTTGTACATGTTTACTTCTATACCTGTATTCCCAGTCAAGTGGGAAAGTGTCCAAACGGCAGTTGATAACATATGGCCAACTATAAAGTCAAGGCTTTTAAGGGAGCCACTAACATGAGGTTGTGATGACGATGAAGACTAAATTTTGGAAAGATGAGGCACAAGGTGAGATGGAAGGATCGATTCTAGCCAAGTGGAGCAACTTCAGAATTCTGGATAATGGAGGTGGGTCAATTATGGGTGATGGTGAGATCAGGGGTATGTTTTTCTCTGTGTTGGGCTAAGTTAGAGAAAAGACTTTAGGAGGACTATAAACTCTGCATTAGAGAGAACATTAATATATATATATTTAATTTAAAAATACAAAAGTAGAGGTTGTAGTGAAGACTATAGAAGCTAGCACCCGAACTTGAAAAAGCAAAAATGGCCTACAGGGCAGCATATGGCTGCAGCAAGGAGCTGGGCGATAACCATGGATAGAATGAATCTACAAGGACAGGCTGCTGAGTGATGGTGGCAAAGGAATGGTCTGGAAGTGGCCATGGGGAATGAAGTACATGCCTTCTCCTCCTACCAGTCCTGTTTTCAGCCAATGAGAGGAGCACCTGCTGCAGAGGGTGGCCAAGGACAAGAGTCAGGCTCCTGAAAGCTCAAAGTGAAGAGTAGTAGAATTAAGAGAAGTATATTAACAATTCCAAGATTTCCAGAGGGAGAAATAAGAGGGTAGAAGATGCTACGGAGGGGTAGGGCAAGGATAGTGATGGTAATATGGGGAAAGATAGGAGGGGAAGAGTGCATTTGCTTAAACAGGTGTTAACTCTTAAGTACTTAATATTCCAAGAGGAATGGGAGCTGAGAATTTTGGCTGGAACCAGCTAGGTTGGTGGTGGTACAAACCCACCTTTAGGGTCATTTATGACAAAGTATGAAGTAGGTTCTAGGCCTCACCGATTCACAGGATGCCAGGATCTCTAATTCTGAGATCCCAATGCTGAAGAATGGTTATCCGGGCCATGAGGGTTAAGTTGAACACAGAGTCAAAAGCTGTTCTAGATTCTCTTCCAAAGATGGCTGAGAATTAGGTACTTCAAAGAAATCACTACACATGTACATCCTGTCTTATAAACCAATGCCTCCCAAGTAATTAACACCTTCAAAAATGGACTGAATCCATCACCTCTGTGTCTTGTGATACGAATTAATACTTATGAGCCACCTTCCCTCTCTCGACCTCAGTCGTGAACTTTTTTTCAAAAAAAAAAAGGACTGTTCAAGGACTACCTCTCAGCGAGCCAGTGAGGTTTGTCAAAGAGCTGTGATTTCTTGGTTTGGAACTCACTCTACAACTCCCCATCTCTCCCCATGTTAAAAAAGAGTTACCTGAAGCTTGAGTTCTCAGTTACCTGAGAAGTGAGGTGAATTGTCTGTGCTCAGAGCACTATTGTCAGAAGCTGGTTTTGATCCCAAGTCTTCCTGGATCCAGGTCCAGCATTGTTCAACTCCACTGTCTCCCTAAGTATTATTATTCCATTGTAATAGTTAAGGAAGCTGAGGCTCAGAGAGGTTAATTAATTTTCCCATATTCACACACCTGTTAAGTGTCAGGGTTAAAGTAAGAACCCAGGCCCTTTCTACTACACCAAATGATTCTTCAAATTAGATACTAGTCTCAGTCTCTAAAATTCTTTCTGCTCTAAGATCCAATGATACCCTAATTCATACAAAAAGGAGCAGTATGCCTTTTGCACCAATCCGTCAAGTGCTATAGTGTAAGTGACTTGCCATTTATATTTCAAGTCTGGTTAGTTCTAATGGATACCGTTGTTGACTAAGAGGTAGATTCTTTTAATACTAAGGCTCCTCCTTGTTTCTCTCCAAGAGACACAGCTCTATCCATAAGCAAATAAATGGGTTATTAAAAAAAATCAAACAACTTTTATTAATATTGCAAAGAAGACAAGTATAGTGACAATCTCCGTGTGTAGCAGCAACATCAAGAAACTACCTTTTCTCCCTTCTTTCCTGAATAGCTCCCTTGCTAGATCCTGACTAGATCTATTCTGGAGAAGAGGAGTCTCAGCCTCTGAGTGGGTAGGAATGACCTATGGAAGAGATCCCTCGACATGAACACAAGTTTATTTGAACACATTCAACCTTTGGAACAAGAAAGATGCCAAGAAAAGGAATAGGGCATTTAAGTCTTTTCCTAATCCTGAGGGCCAACCCAATTATACCAGTCACAGGTATTAAGGGCACAGATATACCAGTGGTACTGACCAGTGGAGGACAAAAGTGTGGTCTCATCCCTCAATTCATCATTAGCCCTGCCTAGGATGAGATGGGGACAAACAAAACAAAACAAGAAAAAAAGGACTTGGGTGTATGCTAGTCCCACTCCTGTTCTGCTTTCTAAAGAGGTCTTTGGCTTTATTAGGTGCCTCAGTCTAGGAGTATTGTGGTCCCAGAACGAGGGAGCCTCTCAGCTTCCTCCTGTTTCACCCAGAGGAAAGGGAGATGCCCTACATCATTGTAGTCTCCCAACTGCTGATCAATCTCTGTCAGCTCACAAGGCTCAGCCCATATGTCCACAATCTTCCCCAAAGTGGAGCAGCGTTCCTCTAGCTCTGCCCCTTCACTCTGCATCAGCAGATTGGCCAACTCCCTACTGAGGCTCTGGATCACATCCCCTCTACCCTCTTCCCAAGCCTGGTTGATGTTCAAGTCTTTGATAGGGTCCTGAAGCTCCCCATTGGGCCCAAGGAGGTGCTGGTACCGCTTCTGCCACCGCCTGCACACCATGGCCTCCCTCACAGGTTCCTTGTTGGTGTGGAGCATAGCAAGGATATGGCGGCACGGTAAGTGATAGCGCTGCTGGAAGGAGCAGCTGCAAGCACACCCATCCTTGCTAACCTGGTGGGAGTCTTCCAGCAACTGCACCTCTGCTGCACAGCCAGCCACTTCTACCAGCTGGGTAGAATTCTGCACAACCTCCCACTCACTATGGCAGAGCTGGTAGGCAAGCTCAGAGCCATTCTTGTGCAAGGCCTCTAACATGTCACCCCAAAAGGCCTGCTGCATTTGTGGCTTTTGCTGTGGCTGCTGCTGAGGATACAGGGGAGTGGCTTCATTAGGAAGCTTGGGTGTCTTAGACAGGTTCGATACATAACTATCGGCGGCTCTCTTGGGTCTCAAAGGAATATTACCCTTTGGCTTAGCCTTCTCCCTACTAGGGAGAGACTGGGGTGGGTTCTTCGGTCGTTTGGTGTTGAAAAAGTCAACATAATCTACAAAACGCAAAATGCAGCCCACCAGGGACTGCTGTTCCCTGAAGAGACTAGATACTTTACTTGTAACCAGGTCAAGGCTGTCCATGTAGGTACTACAGGCATGAAGACCCTTCCTGGCATGCATATACCAAAGCAGCTCACAAGAGAACCAGTGGACCTGTAGGTAGCTATAGAGGTCCCTGTCTAGAAGGGTCTCTGCCATCCTAGAGAGTTTCTGTAGGCCAGGGCCTGAGGCAACAAACACTGCTTCCCGCAAAGCCTCCTTCATCAGGTGCTTGAAGGACTGACTGGCCCGACTCCTCTGCAGCTTCTTCTCTAGGAGTCGGGTTGTGTGGTAGATGGAGAGAAGCACACGAGCTAACGGGAACAGCTCCTGCACCACATCTCGGTGCTGGAAGGATGGTTCCACAAAGATGACCCTGACCTTGGACCAGTCAGAATTGAACTCAGTGAAGACGCTCAGCATCTTGGCGACAGAGGAAGATGTCTCTTCCCTGAGCACTGCAAAGTGCACCACCCGTCCCTCCCGCTCCTTGCTTTCTACCAGGAAGGCATAGAGTACATGACCATGTGTATTTTCAACCCTGTGTAGTAGGAGGTTCTCTGGGAAGCGAACAAAAAGGTCCTGCATCTTGCTGCTCTGGAAGCTGAATCGGTCAAGGTCTTGGTTACTACCCACACTGAGAGATGCCATGGATCCCATGTCTGCCTTAAGGAAATTCTTCATCACTTCCGCCACGTGAGCCAGGTCCAAAGAGGTGAGGCCCTCTTGCCTCAGTTCAGGAAGAACAGGGCTCTCATGAGGGAAAGAGGAGGGCTCAGCTAAGGATTTCTTTGCCATCCCAGTGTCCTTAGAGGTGGTCTTCCCATGCTGGGGTTTCATCCACCACAGTTTTGATGGCAATTTGCCAGAAGAATCTGCCTGGGAGTTCTTACGCAGTTCTGAGGCTCTTTGTCCAGGAGAAGAGCCAGCTTGTAGGACAGCAGCAGTTTTGGTTTCAACATGGATGTGCTGGGTGTTCAGTTCACTGATAAACAGCCTGTCTAATTCCTCATCATATTGCAGGACTAAGTATGCTGGGCACATGCTGGGCTCTGCCTTCTGCTTTCTATATGATTGGGCTCGGGTACAAACAAATTTCACCTGCATATACCTGAGGAAGAAACAGAAGAACAATAAAGATACTGTAATGCTAGGTCAGATTTCTTTAACTCTAAGGACCCAGTATGCAACATCCTAGGGAATCCCAGGAGTACAGTAAAAAAACTGAAGAAGCACCATCAAGCAATATGAAAGTAAAGAGAGAGGATATAGCTCAGGTGTAGGCTCAGTACCACTGCAAGAAAGTATAAACAAATGGTCCTAATTCACAGTTACAGTACAGAAGGCAAAGAGCTAGAAGTGACCATGGAGATAAGGTAATCTAGGCTTCTCCACTCCCCTGCAAAAAAATTGAGAAACAGAGAAGTGAAGTCCAATGCTCTTACCATTATTAGCACAATACAATGTGCTATCATAGAAACAATACTGGAAACTCAGAGCAGGAAGGACTTCAGAGGTCATCTAGGTCACCTCCTACCCAAATCGGAATTATCTTTTACATCATCACTGCCAGATTCATAGACCTCCAGTAACAAGAACTCACTTCCTTCCGAGGCAGGCAGTTCTACTTTGAGACAGCGCTAACTGAAAGGAAGATTTTCTTTTCTATGAAGCTGAAATCTCCCTCCTTGTAGCTCCCGCCCATTGATTCTGGTTCTGTCTTCTAAAACCAGGCCAAGTACATTGATTTCTGATTCATTTCCCTTGCACCCCTTCCAAAGACGCCAAACCAGTTTTGAGTCACAGCTCTGAAAACTATTAGCTCTGTAACTGTGGATAAGTCACTTCCCCTTAAGACCTTAAGCTTCTTCACCTATAAATTTCAGTAGATCTTAATTATTTCTTTTGATAGTACAGATCCCAGCCCATCCATGCCTTCTTATGCTATACACGCTTCTTTTCCATGTCCTCCCATAAATTTTTCACAAAGAGTCCACCCAGCCCATGCGGGCCTACCTCAAGTTCTCTTGACATTGTGTAGAACGTAGCAATTCTAAGCCTCCTGCTTTCTACGGAATCCTTTTATTCATTCTTTGCTAATCTACAGCTACTGAAGATGTGGTCCCAGGACTCAAAGCAGGGCAGTATGGAATGAAAAAACATGCATCAGGTAGGGTCCCATGATCAACGATACTCATTATTTGCCTATTTCTCTCACTCTTTTCCCTCTGGAGTCACCACTTTCTCTCTCTGAATACGGAAGAGGATTTTATAATAAGGAATAGCTACCTGGAGTCCCAGTCTTCATTATGGAAACCACCTTCCTCATCTATCTGGATCTTATCTATCTAGTTATTTCAAGCACCATGCCCCTAGAAAATAAATGCCTTTGCCATCACAGTCTCTCCCTTTTTGTAAATTAAGGGCACTTGTTATAATGTAAATCATACACTGCCTTGTGATGTCTTGCATTACTGTTTTATCCTTTGACTTTTCATGTGTTTCTCTTCCTAAAGATGATGAAATCCAAACTCCTTAGCCTGGTATTCAAGGTCTTCTATTACATGGTAACCTCTATATTTTCTACCTTCTCTTAATCCCTTCACTTATGTCATCTCAGCTAACCTGCAATATAATCAATCCTCAACTTTCCCAGGGATAACATTGCTAGAAAATGGTGCAAAACTAAAAAAACTTGAATGTCGATACACTGAACCTCTGGGAAATAGAGAGTTAGGTTCTGGTGACCACCAAAAACTGTAATCTCCCCTTTTTAATTAAAAAAAACTACAACTGTAATCTCTCACTAGAGATTGCTGAAAATACATTTTCCTACATACAATTCTTCATAACAAAACATTAATTTTGATAATATGCACTTCTCCTAACATAGTAACCCATAAAATGCAATACACAAAATAAAATTGGTAACATGCAAAACATTTTTTCTTGCTAGTAGTTCCCCAGAATTCTGTGATGTTTCATGCTAACAGCTCATTAAAAAAATAAAACAAAACAAACCATTGATTTGAGACAATATTCACTTTTTATAACACATGAAATCTACAGTACCATAAATACTTTCCTCCTTTTTGTGGATATAACGAATCATTGATTCATTAACACCAAACTCAGTGGCTGTAGGAATTCTGGAAAGAAGTTTATCTAACACCTTTATTTCCTCACCAAGTAGCATCACTGACCTTGCACACTTGGGCTTAGTGCCCAAAGGACTTGCACTACTTTGGGGGGGGTGCATAACTGAAACACAAAACTTGAATTTTCAAGGCAATTACAATGTACAACAAATTTGAGGCGCTATCTTTAAAATGGTAGGGTAAATGAGACCAGTGAAGTGCCTAGTAAAATACCAGCTGCTCCACAAACTTTCATCCATTGTGGCTCTCACTAGCCTGGAATGTGCAGAGTTGCTAACACAAAAGGAAAATGAAGTTATGAATAAAATCACACAAATCCTTGAAGTTGCAAAAGTAAAGCCCTTGAACGTCGAGGTCTGACTGTACTTGTCACCCTTCACGATATCTAGCACTTTCTCACCTTCATGCTTTGCCTATACTGTCTTCTGTGACTAAAGCACTCTCTTCCCATCTGTTTAAATGTTACCCATCTTTCAAGTCTTAGTTTTCTACTTTTCTAGGAAGCTTTTCTTGAACACTCCTGTAAAACATCTTTTTCCTTTTAAATTTACGCAGCACTTTCTCCCTGTCTAATGCTTATTACTGCATATTTTTTTTTATTGTACTGTGTATTATCCTTCCTGTTAGACTAAGCACATCATGAGCACATAGACCATGTCTTAATCATCCTAGTATTTTCTGTAGCAGCTAACAAAGGGGTACATTGCAGACATTCAATAAATGGTTACTAAACTAATATTCTATTTCTTTTCAAAGGTCTTAAGAAGCAGTTTTCATAGGCATTGATGATCACCATTTACTAATCACCATGCAACCATATAGCTGAACTCAGGCTTTAGAAACTAAAATATATTTCTTTTGTACTTTCCTTTAGAAAAGCAAAAACCAAAAAAACCCAAAGAAGAAATCCCACCCCAACCTATTCTCCCCTCTCAAGGAGCTCACAGTCTAATAGGGGAGATAATATGCAAACAATTATGTAAGCAAAAGATACACGGTAAATTTGATGTAATCTCAGAGAGAAGACACTAGCATTGAGGGGGATGAGGTCTCTTTTGGAAAGTGGGATTTGAACTAAGTTTTGAAAGAAGCCAGGGAAGCCAGGAGGTACAGAAGAAGGACATTCCAGGAATGAAAGTAGCCGTGGGAAAAGCACAGGATTAGAATGAGAATTCTTCTACTTGGCCCTAGGTGGCAGAACTAGAAATAGTAAGGATCAATTGCAGAGAGGTAGAGCTCAACAATATAACTGGATGGCCAAATCTCATCCATCAGTGTATTTATGAATACACATGTGCACATGCACACAGAAAAGCAATACAACATAATGGATATTCATCTAACTTGGAGTCAAATCAGAAGGAACTGGGTTCAAATTTTGTCTCAGCCATTTAGCAGGTATGTAGCCTGGGTAAGGCATTTAACATCTTGGTCCCTCAGTTTATTCACCTGTAAAATGAAGGGGTTGGGCTTGAAGAAAGGCCTCTAACATCCTTGACAGCTCTAAATCTATGATCCTATATCTTGGATAGACATCACGAACGGACCTTAAATTGAGTCCGGAATTGAAAACACAAGAGTGGGCTAGATTACTTCGGAGAAACTGGAAATTTCTTCTAATGACCCCTGAAACAAAGGCCTATCTTTTTAATTCCAATATTCTTTTAATATTGTTGTATGGGCTTCCAGTCACTGAACTCTGCCATCTCTGAAGAATGCAAATGAGGATCACTCAGAAGCCAACAGAAAGGTTCCTGGTAAGGAGAGGTAAGCAGCAATATATCATGGACATGGGAGTAAAAGGAGAAGCAAAGTCAAGAATGTCACCAAAGCGACATAAGATTCAAAAAGAAAATAGATTAGTCACGTAGCAATGGCAAAGAATAATCAATAGACCACTAACATCCTTGTGATGTCAAAGGAAAGTAAGATGGATCCCTATAGTGGGCTCCTGAGAGAGTCAAAGACCCATTTGAGTTTATCGTAAGGGAAATCTTCCTAGCCATCTGAACTGTCAAAGAGCAGCATGGGGTGCCTTAGCAAGCACTCAGGTCCTTCCTCACTCAAAGCCTTCAGGTGGAGGTCAGATGATCATTTGTCAGGGATGGGGCAGAGAGGATTCCCGTTTGGGTACAGGTTAAACAAGAACTGAGGTCCCCTGCAATTCTATGAATCGAAGACTAATTGGTGGGTGGAACTGGCCACACACACCCTCCTTGGGAGTATTATTACCAAACAAACTCTTAGCTGCTTACAGTGAGGGCCAAGGTATTTTACCCTCCTATTTTCAGACTCTCAGCAAGGCAGGGCTTGGCCTAGCTGGTCTTGCTATTCCATAAACAAAACTAAGAAAAACATGATGTGCCTAGGTTGGCATAACGAGGTTGGAGGGAGCAAGAGCTGAAAGATGCCTGCATCTCCTACAGGCACAGTGTATGGACAGCTACACAGTTGATGAGGCTACTAAAGAAGCCTACACAGTTTTGGTAAAGCCAGGAAGCAATGCTCAAAATTACTGATAAAACTTGCTACAAGAAGGCACTTTCCGAGATCTCTTTTTTGTTAAGGACACCACTGTTCTCCCAACTTAGACTAAAAACCTTAGAGTTGTTTGCTACTAACATACCATGTAACCTTGTTAGACGAGACAGATACTGCCTGGTAATTTTTTTTAAAATGTATAAGAAGTGCTAAGTCTCTTCCCCTCTTTGGGCCTCAGTTTTCTTCTTCTTGAACTGAAGGAGTTGGGATAGATGATCATTCAAGTCCCTTCTAGCTCTAGCATTCTATGTATGATGTTTCTAACCAGCTCTAATATTCTACAACATTCAAGTCCTTTTCCTCCTTTCATCTCCTATAGTTAGCCTGTCATCACATTCTAAAGATTCTTCCTATAACCCACCCTCATCCCCATTTGCTCCTTTTCCACTCCCATTCCCAATGCACAGTGTGATACAATGGGAAAAAACAATATGGTCAGGCACTAGTCTTGAATCCCAACTCTGTTACTTATTAGCTTGGGAAAATGTGGGGGGTAGGGGGAAGGAGTTCCTACAATCCTAAATAAAAGTCCTAACCTAGAACCTTTTTAACCTCATGGTTAATTTACGATAGAGGCCTCATAACTAGTCTGTCACTCTTTCATCACTCATTGGATCCTTAAGTAACACTACTAATTTACGTTATTTCTTTTCAGTATCCTTTGTATTGAGTTTCCCTAAGGTTATGGACAATGTTTTAAGATAGAGTGCAAAGAACACTGGACTCAGTCAGGATGGCTAGATTCAAGTCTTGGCTCTCTGACTAACTAGCTTTATAACCTCAAGTGAGTCAAAGTCTTTCTCTGAGCCTCAGGTTCCTCATCTATAAAACTGAGGAGAGGTGCTCGACTGACTAGAACAGAGCTCCCCAACCTGTGGGGGACCACAGAGTAACTGGCTGCCAGGCCTGTGAACCCAAGTGTCTCCAAGCACTGTTACTTAGATGTATGTAGTCCCAATGTAGGGGAAAAACTGTGAGCTTTGTGCTCACAGATTTATGTCACTGATTGTTTGTTTACGGAAAAATGGAAAAAAAAATTCTTCAAAATTAACCTTTGCACAAAAGTACCCAAGTGACTTCTGGCTATTGTCCTCCCGACTGATCAAGCTGTGAAGTATCTCATGTTTTAAAAGTTTGTATAAGCGGATTTTCTCTATTTGTTGCACTGATATCTAAATAATGAAACAAGCTAAATGTGAAACTGGATCTAAGATTGGAATTTTCATCACTCCAACCAAGTTGCCAGTCTCAGAAAGTTGCAAAACAACAGCAGTAGTCTCAATAGAAAATCCATTAAATGAATGTAACCAGTAAGCAAATACTACCTTTAGGAACAGGATTATTTTGTGTATGTATTTCTAGCTTTCAAATGTATAGAGACTTGTGAAGAATAAAATCCAAATCATCTTTAAAGTGCTAAGGAGTTCTCTTTTCTATCAATGGATAATCGATAAATTGATAAATTATCAATGATAATTATCAATGGATAATAACTGTAGTAAAATTAGGGGTCCATGACATTAACAAAAGGAATCTATCTACTTGACAAAGCCAGGAACCCTTGGACCAGAAGTTCTCCTATTAGACTGTGGGTCTACTTGCCACAATTATGAGTGTAGTCTATTGCCTTGCATTAATCAACAGTTTTTGTTCTTGCCGATTGACCTTGTATATTGCTTTCCTGACTATTTTTCCTAACATATGACTAGTATGGTTTAAGGAACACTGAAGTAGAACACAGAAGGCAGGGATTTTCTTTCTGGCCTCATCACTCATTTGGGGCGAATCAGTGGGCTTTTCTCAGTTTTAATTTTTTGCCTAGGTAAAATGGAGGTAATAATCTCTGCCCTACATGTCATAACATTTTAGGGGTTGAATGAAATCCCATTTAAAGAAATGGTTTATCAACAGCAACATGCTCCTGTAGATGTAGGGAAATACAACATGTCATATTTCTATACTACTTTACTGGTAATGTCTCACAATGGCCTGATGACATAGGGAGTAGAAGTCTGTAGAAGTTTTATTCCCTCTATCTTAGAGAGAAGAAAACAGACCTGACTGTGACTGCAATTCATTCGGCCCTTAGAATAAACTGTAAGAGTCTGGAGGGCAGGGACTATATAGATTATTTCTTTCATACTGGTTGTGCAGAGTGCCTAGTAGATACTAAAGAATTCATTGGATCATAGGCTTCAAACTGAGAAGGGATCTTAGTGATCACCTGGTCCAGCAATCTCATTTTACAGAGAAGAAAAGTGAGGTCTTTTGATGTGATATGGTTGTGATTCGAGGAGACCAAAATCTGTATATGAATGAGATGCAGTACTTTATCACGCTAAGAGACTGGGATATGAAGTCAGGAGGCCTCAGTTCAAGTCCCAGTTGGATCACTGACTTATGTTTGAACCGATATTTTTCCTTTCTTTGGGCCTCAGTTTCCTCATCTTTTAAATGGAGAGAAAATAGTTGGTTGATTTTATTATAAGGGAATTGCATTAAGATAGGACTGTTCAGTTTCAAGTCAATTAGACAATTATTAAGCAAATTTATAGCCAAATCACAACTGGAGACAGCTGTAGGGGTATATTATGTGTGCAAATGAGGGAAGGTTTTCATGATGAGTAGGACCTGATGTAGATCTTGATTAAAAGTAATTTCTATAGTCAAAGATATAGAAAGAGTACCTTCTAAGCCATAGGTTCCCAAAGTGGGTGCTACTGCCCCCTAGGGGCACTAGAACAATGGGGGGGCAGTAGTAGCCTGGAGTGCAATTGGGGAAAATTCTTGGAAAGGCAATGGGTTAGAATCAAGATCACAAATGATAGGGAAAACCCACCTCTTCAGACCCAAGATGAGCATCAAGCACTTACGTGCTTATATAACAGGCACTGTGGTAAGCCCTGAGAAAACAAATACTAAAACTGGGACAGGCACTGCCCTCCTTTAGCTTACATTCTGATGGAGAAGACAACACATAAGGGAGTTTTGGTCAGAGGAGTCACAAGGATATTGACTAATAGATTCCCAAAGTGGGTGCTACCACCCCCTGTGGGGTTCTGGACCAATCCAGGGGGAAAGTAGTAGTCTGGAGTACAACTGAGGGGCTTTGAATAAAAATGAGGGGGTGGTGGAAGCATAAGGAAAGAATATAAGGAAAGTATGAAAAAAACATTCGTACATGTTTCATCTGTTACATAAAAGTTAAAGTGCAAGCGATTACATTATTTTCCAAATAAACACATAAAATGCAAGGTATAACTAATCAGTGGTCAAGTCCGCCAACAGGGCCTAACAAGCGAGTGTTGGCAGGTGGGCTTGTTGCCCTTTTTCAGGAAGTCTAGCATGCATTAGCAGGAGTATGTGAGCATAATGACTTGTTTTACAATACAATACTATAAGGTTATATGACACAATAATGAATCGTCAAAATTTCAGTGCAGGAAAACTCAACAATTTACAATAAATTATTAAATTTAAGAAGCATTATTTTAAAAAGATATGTATGTATGTATGTATGTATGTATATATATATATATATATATAAATATATTTTAAATGATGCAAATTTTTTTAAAAGTTAAAGGATTAAAGAAAGATTTCCAGTGGGGCGCTGAGCAATTTTTTTTTTTGAAAAGGGGGTGATAGGCCAAATAAGTTTGGGAACCTCTGTTCCAGGCACAGAGAAATGACTGGCATGAGTTGCATGAACTGGGAGTAGGCAGGATGAGATAATAACAGCTAGAATTTCTACAGGACTTACTATTTGCCAGGCACTGTGCTAAGCACTTTACAAATATTCTGATTGGAGCCTCACAAAAACCCGGTGAAGTAGGTACTATTTATTACCCAAATTTTACAGTTGAGAAAACTGAGGTAGAAGTTAAATGACTTCCCCAAGGTCACAAAGTCTGAGGACATATTTGAGCTCAGGGCTTCCTGACTCCACAGCATCACCTACATGACCAGGGAAGAGCTAGTGGCCTAATCTGGCTAGTAAAAATAATCCACACACATATATTAGGTTTTTGAGACCCTTTAAATACATCCTATTTCATTTGATCCCAACAACCTTGAGATAGGTTATTTATCTTATAGGTTATTAATCTTATCTAATAGGTTATTAATCTTATCATTATTTTACAAATGGGGAAACTGAGGCTCAGAAAGGTTAACTGCCTTGTCCAAGATACCTAATTAGTATCTGAAGCACAATACGAGCTTAGGTCTTCCTGATTACAAATCCGGCAGTCTATCTACCACATCACACTGCCTCTGTCTACTCTAGGACACTTGGAAGGGCGGAGAATGAACTAAGATAGTAAACGGTGCATTGGAGTTTCATTTTGTAGGTCTCAAGGAGCCACAGCAGGTTATAGAGCAGGGGAGTGGCACGGTCTGCACATCAGAGAGCAGCGTGGCGCACGGGAGAGAACACTGGATCTACAGTCAGAAGACTTAGGGGGAGCTTCTGTAAAGTGAGGGTGGCCTACAGGAAGTACAAGGTCGCCACTTCCGGCCTTCAATCCCGTGAAACCTAAGCACGTGGCGAGTGTTGCGCCAGGCGCCAAGCCGGCGGGGAGGGGGCGCTGCGCCTGCTCCCCTTCCCTGGCATCCCCACCCTCTGCACCCGGGCCCGGGGGAGGCAGGGCGGGCACTCTTACGTGATGTCCTCACGGATGGAGGTGCCATGGTTGAGGTTATGGAAGCGGACGGAGATGCAGTCCCTCAGCCCGAAGGTGCATTTGTTCTCCCTCTTGTAGGCACTGAAGCATTCCCTGAAGTCCTCAAAGGTCTGGAAGTGGCTGCCCAGCTCCATTGCTACCCTCCACCCTGGATGTGCAAATGGGCCCCTGGGGAGGGAGCACTACCAGAGGGGTAAGAGGTCACTGGAGGGGTCAGGGGTCACACAGATACTACGAGGAAATCAGATGGACCCATATATGGTACACTGTGGGTACTTGTGGCCCAGAACTTGACATTAAGGCGGTGCCCCTCAAGCCTCCTCCAAGCCAGGGTTCAAATGGGTCGCCAGAGCTATGGAAACCTGGCTGTTGGATAGGAATGGGGAGGGAGAAGATGACCGTCCGTGCTTATTATCCAGACCCTAAGCACCGCCCCCTCGTGCGGAGACCCAATCATAAGCTAGATCCTCAAACTGGCTTCTCCCTGAACCAGTTGCAAAAAGAAGCATGAGCAACATGACTGGAGATGGACGCGAGAAACGATCAATGAATATCCGGCTCCCGCCTCCAAGCGAACCTGCCGGGGAACTTCCGGATTCGAAGGCCCCGCCCCCTGTTCTCCCGGAAACAAGGGGTGATGGGCAGCTTCGTGGGCGGGTGAAGGCTCCTCCGCAGCCCCGCCCAGGGGCAGATTTAGGAACCTCTTGCGACAGGTGCCAGGAGCGGAGGTGTCTGCGCTGTCTCCCTCTTGCGGAGCCCGAGCTAGCGCGATGTCGTCTCCGTTGGATTCGGGGAGCTCCGAGGAGCCCTCAGGGGACCTCCGCAGCGTCTTGGTCACCAGCGTGCTCAACCTGGAGCCGCTGGATGAGGATCTGTACAGGTAGCGGCACCCGCGGCGAACCCCTAAGATTCTGTGCTTCTATATCCCGACAGGAGCCCCTCCCACTTGCTAGGGCCAGGGGTTGCGGCGGGGCGGGATGGCACTGTCCTAGATCCACCTAAGCACCCCCTCCCCTCCCCCAAGCCGGTGATTCTCCCTCCTCCGTTCTCTTCGCTCCTCTTCCCACTTCTTCGCGATAGGGAGGGAGTCACGGTGGAGTGCTGATGTAAAAAACACCTGCTTGGCGGTGGCAGTGGGGAGCCCCAGACCCCGCAACCTCGGAATCCCAATGGCCGACCCCTTCTCCAGTCACCTTTGGAGCCAGAACTAGGCAGCTTGACCTTTTCTTACCATGCTGCTGTAATCCGTTTGGCGTGCATCCTTGTTGGTCAATCAGCAACTATGAAGCATCCGCTTTGTTCAAGGGCCCGTGCTAGGTGCTGGGACTACCTACCCTCTCCCCAAAGAGCTTAGCCCGGGAGGCCCTCCTCTCCCTAGGTCGAGAGAGGCCCGCTTCTCCTCACTCACCAAGACCCCAGGATGCCATGCTGCCCTTCTTCAGTAGAGCCAGGCTTGTGTGTTACATGACAAGACAGTTTTTGTTTTTTAAAGGCCCAGAGGCCTATGCCCCTCCTCTAAGAGGCTGGAACACCAGGAACCAAGGACTTAAGCTTGAATTCAGAGTGAATTTCCTTGAAGGCAAAAGGTCCCATTCCAGCCTTCCCTGCAGTCCTAGGCATAGAAGTAATCACTCAATCAATATTTATTGGATTCTTTATCTACCTACTTTCCTCACCCCTTCCTGGGACCGGTTGAGAAACCTGGATGCTCTTTTCCATCTGAGGACAAGATTCATCAATTGTAGACAATATGGGACTTGGTAACTTTTCTCAAACTTTAGTCTGTGTAGTGAAAACAGAAGCAGACTGAGATCATGGGTTCTAGCCCAAGCTTCTGACTCTCTGTGCGCGCTAGGGCTAGTTGCTTCCTCTCTCTGGGCTTTAGTTTCCCCTCCTGTAAAATGAGATTAGACTAGATGATCCTCAAGGCAACTGCGTTTATAGGCCTTTCCCTCTATTTTTCTCAATTCACAGGGGGAGGCATTACTGGGTACCCACAACCCAGAGGCTCTTTGGAGGTCAGATTGTGGGCCAGGCCCTGGTGGCTGCAGCCAGATCTGTGAGTGAAGATGTCCATGTTCATTCCTTGCACTGCTACTTCGTAAGGGCAGGTAACTTTCCCCTTCCACTCCCTACTTCCTCATATCACACCCCTGCCCCAGCCATTACAGCATGCATATTTGCATACTTACTTCCATATTCTAGGGAATTTGTTGGGAGTTCTAGGGCCAAAGTTGGCTTTGATTTCTCTTTTGTGTTAACTGCAGAACTAATGATGAGTAACGCTCACTTTGACCTTGAATCATATTCTGCAAAACTTTGTTACTTATGATTTCCTCAGGCATTTTATTCTTATATGTGTGACCCTGAGATTGGTAGGCCTTCTGCTGCCTATTTTTGTGAGGCGTTGAGATATAAAAGAGTGCTGGCCTGGGTCAGGGGACTTGGGTTTTAGTCTACACACTGCTACTGCCTGTGTGATGTTGGACAAGTCACTTCTCCTTTCTAGGCTTCTGTTCTTTCATCTGTAAAAGGGGGGGGCGGAGCAGGGTCAATCATAACGGGATATGCGTGTACCTCCTTATGGTTTACAAAGCACTTCATGTACATTATCTAACTTGATCCTCACAACAACTCTATAAGGTAAGTAATGCAAGCATTATTTTCTGTTTTACAGATGAGGAATCTAAGGGGGAAAATCACTTAGCCAAGGTCACATAGTAAGTATCAGGGCCAGCACTAGAACCTAGGTCTCGTGATTACGAATCCAGTGCTCTTTTCATCATACTGACAGATGGTTTCCAAGGTCCTTGTTAGCACTGATGTTGTGCCCTGAGGTCCCCGGCAGCAGGAACATTCTGTGATTTTCCTTGGTCTCTACTGGAGAGGCTGCACGCTGGCTCACCTAGCTGCCCCCTTGTGCCCTGCAGGGGACCCAAAGGTGCCGGTGTTGTACCAGGTGGAACGGACGCGCACAGGAGCCAGTTTCTCTGTACGCTCAGTGAAAGCCGTGCAGCATGGCAAGGCCATCTTCATCTGCCAGGCTTCATTCCAGCAGACTCAGCCCAGCCCTATACAGCACCAGTTCTCAATGCCATCTGTCCCCCCACCAGAGGAGCTTCTTAGCTATGAGGGGCTCATTGACAAATGCTTACGGTGAGGGGGCATTGTGGTCTGGAGGCGGGAGGGCTGGCCTAGGAGGCAGGAGATTAACCTCAGGGTTCATCTCGGGTACCTTAGACTATGTCCTCAATTTCTTATGAAATAGAAATAACCTCTGCCCTACCTTTTAGGACAGTGATAAGGTTATAGATGTGGGAATTTGTTTTGGAAAGGTATAAAAAGGCTATACGTGTACTCTTGTTAGTGAGCGAGACTTTGGGAAGTAGGGTTTCCTGAAGTCTGAGACTCAGGGAGAAGGTTTGGGGTAAGCCTTGCCCCAGGGACTCAGAAGTCATCTAATCCAACCCTTACCTGAGCAGCAATTCCCTCTTGTCTCATCCAGTATGTTTGAAGCCTTCAAGTGACAGGACCTCATGCCCTTTTTTTTTTTACCTTGAATGAGGAACAGAAATGAGGCTGAGTGAAGGAGAGAAGTCTGCATTATCAGAGAGTTCTCCCTTACCTAGAGGATTGTCAAATGCAGTACAAAATGCCAGGTGTGTCTGACTGCTTTAATTCAAGTAGGACAAAGGTAATTCATTGGGTGGGGGCAAGAGAGGCACAAAACTGGCAGTAGTAATTAAGAGGTCATCTCTCAATTTTACACAAGGCCAGGTAGGGAGGAAATTGCACAATTAACTACAGAATCTCAGAGTTGAGAGTAATCTCAGAGGTCACTTTTTCAAATTTATATCTGAGAAGGAAGTTCTGTTAACTTCAAGCTTCTTGCTTGACCTCCTGGGATAATTAACTCAGTACTTCCTCTGTGTTTTGGTCTAGCATTGGACAGCTCTGGTTGTTAGAATTTTTTTTCCTTTATATCCAAAATATGTTTTTCTGAGGCTTTTGCCCATGTTTCCTAGTTATGATCTCTGTGACCAAGCAGAAGAAATCTCATCCCTCCTGCATGACTTTGATTTTGGATAGGAAAGGCTAGGGGACACTTCAGGACCTCTTTTGAGCTTGGGACGTGGAGGAATGATGCACCGACTCTGCCACTTACCAGCTGTGTGACTTTGAGCAAATCACATCTCTCTGGGGTTCAGTTTCCTCATCTGTAAAATTAAGGAGTTTGATCTCTAATGTTCCTTCTGACTCTATAGACTGGACATAGAGTAAAGTGACTCCTCATTTTCATTCTTTCCAGGGACCCTGAGCTACAGAAGAAGTGTGAAATAGGATTGAACCGAATTGCTGCCCGAGAAGTGCCCATTGAAATCAAGCCGGTAGATTTACCCAGACCAGGCCAACAGGATGCCAAGCAGATGTTCTGGGTTCGGGCTCGGGGCCACATTGGTAAGAGTTGCTTTTTCTTGCCATATTCATGTTCCCCTCCAAAGGGGTAGGCGCAGCAGCTGAAGTCAGAAATTCCGCTGTAGATGGTCATGGGGCCATTATAAGATCATACAAGTTAGAGCTGGGAGGAATTTTTGTTGTACAGACAAGGAAAATGAGGCCCAGAAAGGGCAAGAAACTTGCCAAGGGTCACATAGGTAATAAGTAGAAGAGCTTGTTTCAAACCCAGGTCTTGTCTTTCCATTGTACCATGTGGTAGTTTCAGTCCCTCCCTTCGCTCTCCTCTCCTGTATTCGTCTGTGAACCTAAGGTTCAGAAACCCAGCCTTCCTCAGTCTCACCAGCTAAGGGTACCATTTCAGGGGAAGGAGACATGAAGATGCATTGCTGTGTGGCCGCCTACATATCCGATTATGCCTTTCTGGGCACTGCCATGCTTCCCCACTATCACTGCCACCGGGTCCGATTCATGGTCTCCCTTGACCACTCCATGTGGTTCCACGCCCCGTTCCGAGCTGACCACTGGATGCTGTATGAGTGTGAAAGCCCCTGGGCTGGTGAGTCCAGATAATGGAGGAAAGATTTGGCTGGCTGGGGTGGGGTGGGGGGGAGTTTTCCATAAAACAACTACCACAAAGCATTAAGACCATTTGGAAAGATGAATGCTGAGTGGGGGGAGTGGGGTGGCTGTGATCAAGTTGGGGGAATTCCAGCACTGTCACCACACTTTGTCTAGCACTATCCATTGTCTTATTACTATATGTGATCCCCACAACTCTGAGAGGAAGTGGCACTGATACCTCCAGATGAATCAACTGCGAAGTCAGTCACAGGATCCAGAGCTGGAAATGGTCTGAGATTCATCTAGTTCTCAACCCTTCTCATTTTAAACTTGAGGAAACCAAGTGACTTGTCCAAGATCATGCCAGTAGTTAGTAACAAATAGCAGAACAACTAACCAGGGCCCTCTGACTCTCAGGTCCAGGGCTTTCCCTTTGCACCAGATTTGGGTCTCATAAAACTGCTTACACAAGAGAGGTGGTGTGAGCTCAAATAGTTTTAGCTGCCAAGACACTGAGAGACGTTGCTGGATTTGGGGTCTGTAGTAGGTTATTGAGAAAGCTGGCAGCGTGATGTGGAAAGAGCCCTAAGCTAGAAGAACTGGGCTCTGGCCCCATCTCTGCTATTTATGAGGCCTTGAGCCAACATGAGCTGTTGAAGCAGTGTGCTATAGAGAGGAAATAACACTGGACTTGGAGCCAGTTCAAAACCTGCCTCTCACATTATTCTTCAAAAGTCATGTAACCTAGGACAGACAAGTCACTCAGTTTCCTCATCTGAAAACACGGACAATACGTGTACATAGATAGACCTTTATATCACACAGAATTGTTGTGAAGATCCAAAAAGGTTCTATAAAAATGACAGCTATTCCTACTGTTGAGGAAGAGGTTGTTGCTATCTCTAGCCTCAGAAGCCACAGGATAATGTGCTCTTTCCCCCAGTCTTTCCCTGGGTGGTCTCTTGGCATGATTGATGTGAAGAATAGTGAGGTTTAGGAAGGGTCTGAGTACAGGCCAATTGCTCACTGTCCTTGCCTGCCCACACACAGGTGGCTCTCGAGGACTGGTTCACGGGCGTCTGTGGCGACGAGATGGGGTCTTGGCTGTAACATGTGCCCAGGAGGGTGTGATCCGGGTGAAGCAGCAGAAGCTGGACAGTAAGCTGTAGGAAGAAGCTACCCCTAGAACCCTTGCATCCGTTCCAGTATTCTGTTCTACCAAGAACTGTGAGCAAGGGCTGTACTCCTATAGCACTTTGCCCATAATAAAAACAGATACCACTTGGAGGGTTCAGCCTTTTTATTCCCCTGGGCCCAAGCAGTTGCTCCACTACCCTTGGCCTTCTGAGGAGACTGGACCTCAAAGTCGGATGGGAAAGGGAGAATGGGTGGAGCACAGTCTAGGGAGGAGTCCATTGCTGCTCCTTGGTAGAGAAACATATGCCAGACTTCCTCTATTCCCATCACTGCCACTTGCAGGTAAGGCTGACCACAGATACACAGGGTTAGTCAGGGGCACAGCAAAATGGTGACAAGGACTGAAAAGAAATGAAGGTCTCCAGGCAAAGAACCTAGGTTCACATGTGAGACCTGCTGTTTACTACCCTACTTAACCTTGGGCAAGTTATATGAGAAGGAAACAGATCCAGAGAGGGTAGACTAGGGAATCTCTAAGGTCTCTTCTGAATCCTAGGATCTTTCTAGTTCCCATTTCTTTCTGTTGAACCTACCTGTCATTCCCTGTCCCCACAACTTCTCACTCACCATCCTTTTCAGGATGGGAAGAAGCCCTTTTAGTCCAGAGCCTCTCTGATAAGCAATTCCTTGAGGCTGGGGGGTGGAGTGGAGGTGAGGCCAGCTTCTTGTAGGGCCTGGAGCTGGGCCTCTGACTGGCGCTTGTCAATGCCAAGCCTCCAGGAGAGACGAACATGAGCCTCAAGAAAAGGTCCCAGCAGGGGATGGGAATCACTAGCCCCCAACAGCTGCAGTGCCTGCTCACAACTCAGCCGTGCCTCACTGGGTTGCTCCAGCTCTTGGTGGCACACAGCCAGGCCTACCAGAGTCAACAGCGTCCGATGGGCACCTACTGGAGTGCCCAGTTGGATCTGCAGGTGCCAGGCATTAGTCCAGAGTCGTAGGGCCTCTCGGTAGAGGCCAGTGCAGGTAAGCCTTTGTGCCTGTCGGAGCTCGGGTAGAATGAAGAAGTCCTGGAGCTCGGGTGCCTGACGAAGCTCAGGCACAGCCTGCAGGTGCCCCAGGAATTGTTCAAAGGCCCGGCTGCGGCGGGCAATAGTCTCAGCAGTAAAATTCCTCCGTAGGCGTTTTCGGGGAAAGGAAACTGCAGCCATAGGACCACGGAACTGCTGTCGAAGTCGCCGGTGCAGTCGTTCGAAGTCGGAGTAGCGCCTGGAAATCTGGGCTGGCGTATGTTCCTGTGACCCAGGGCCTATTAGGGCGATGGTGTAGAGCTGTAGAGGCAAAAGGGCCATTTAGTTGGGGAATTGTCTCCTTTACCCAACCAGATTCCCTTTGCCAACCTCCCTCGTTTTCAGCTTCATCACATCATCCCCCTTTCCCACCCCATAGAGTAACAAGACCTGGAAAGAGGGACACCTTGGGCCCAGTACCTAGGGGACCTGAAGACCCACCTTACCTGAGGCTCCTCTGAATTGCCCAGGGTCACAGTGCAGCACAGAGAGAAAGAGACAGAGATGAGATTCATAGCTGGCAGCTCAGTATCCTCACCCCCTAGCAAGCCTGATTTCTTAGCACTGTAGAACACTAGAAGGAACCCTAAATGCCATTTAATCCAAGAGTTCTTAACCCTAGAGTCCAGACCTCCAAGGAGGCAGGGAATTCTTTTTTTAAATATCATGATAGTTGTAACTTTATGTATTTCATGGATTTAAAAACATTCTAAGAAGGGGTCCATAAACCTTAATATACTGTCAGAGGGGGAGGGGGGATTCTGTTACACCAAAGCATTAGAATCCAGAGTCTTGTCCAGGCCCTTCACCGATGGGGAAGCTGGAACCCAGGGAGAGGAAGTAACTCGACCCAGGTCACATAAGTGTCAGAACTCTGGGACTCCAGCTTCACTCGCTTCACTCTTTTGACTCTTACACTCCAATCTTCTGGCCTTTTCATTTTTAATAGTTTCTATGGGGGCAGCTAGGTGGAGCAGTGAATAGAGCACCCACCCTGGAGTCAGGAGGATCTGAGTTCAAATCCAGCCTCAGACACTTGACACACTAGCTGTGTGACCTTGGGCAAGTCGCTTAACCCCAATTGCCCTGCCTTCCCCCCCGACCCAAAAAAATAGTTTATATAAAAAGGCAAAGAGCAAATTCAGGTTCTCCTATGCCATGTGATTTGTCTTCTACCCATGTAAGGTACCCAGACATCTAGGCAGCGGGTAGCACAATAAATAGAGCTCTGGGCCCAGAGTCAGGAAAAGCTGAGTTCAAATTCAGCCCCAGAGACTTACTAGCTGTGTGATCCTGGGAAAATCACTTAACTTTTTGCCTTATTTTCCTCCACTGCAAAGTGGGGATAATATCTATTTCCCAGGGATGTTGAGTGGATTAAATGAGATAATAGTCAAATGGCTCCCAGATATAAGACCCATTTTATGCTTCATGCCTTATAAATCACTTTCACACACAGTGTACAATGGCTCAAATCTAGGGTCTGATATTTACTAGGCAAGGCTCATGATATAAAGCAGGAGTGGGGTCAGTTAAGCTGGGACATTAGTGGTCAAGTGAATGATCATTTTGAGGGGATATTCTGGAGGTTTCCTGGCCAGGTAGTTTGGATAGATGGCCTCTGAGGGTTCCTCTGGCTCTGAGTCTTTCATTCTAGTGAGGCAGCTAGGTGGCATCCTGAGGACCCGAGTTCAAATTCTGCCTAAAACATTCATTAGCTGTAAGACTTCAGGCGGTCACTTAAGCTCACTTGGGGGATAATAACTACCTCCCAGGGTTGTTGAAAGTCAAATGAGCCAACATAAAAAGCCAGGATGTAAATGCTATTATTTTTCCTGTTTGATAGAGGAAGCAACTATGATAAAAATATGAATAGGGTTTTAAGGCTTAGAAAGAGTTTACTTAACAGTAGCCCTATGAAGTATATACCTCAAGTGCCAAGTATTAACCCTATTTTATAGATGGAGGAACCTAGAAGTTATGACTTGGCCATGGTCACACGGCTAGTCCTAGCATTCAAACTTAGGTCTTCTGATTCTCAGGTCCAGCACTGTGGCCCCCAGTGCTGCTTCCCTCTCTGCTGCTGAGGAAACTCTACCATGGCCATCTTTTTTTATTCTTCCAGTTCCTCAGCTCTCCTTTGATTAACCTATATCCCCATTCTCCTGGCCCGAGCCTAGATTCCTGTTTCCTATCTACATGGTGCTGGTGGAAGGTCTCCAGGTGGGAGCTCTCCAGTTTACCAACAACAGAGTGGTAGGGAGGGAACATACAGATGTGGGAGGAGGAACCCATGGCCTCATTCCAGCCAGAGGGTGTGTGTGTGTGTGTGTGTTTGATAGAGACAGGCTTGGCTACAGTGCCATATGGTAGTGGTGGTGGGGGCACTTTGTGGGATGGGCAAGTTCCAGTTATAAACAAGATTAGCTTCCTTTACCAGCCACTTTTCAAATTCCATGTCAACTTTTACTGTTACTTATATCTCCTCTATTTCAGCCCCCCCTCCTTCCTACAGAGCAGGCAGGCTGTCAAGAGGCTAGTCCTTCCACCAGCTGCTGCTCTCCCCCTTCTTCCTTAGTTACTTCAATTAAATTAAAAAGCATTTGTTAAACTGGTAACTGTCTGTCCTTGAGACATACTGTTTCTCTTCACTTCACCTTCACCGCCTGAATCCTTTCCCTTCCTCTGCACTATTACTCCCATGCAGGCCGCTTTTCCCAAGCATGAGCAAGATTCCTTTGCATGTATATGGGGAGGTTGTGGCCTTCTAGTCTCCTGATTATATCTCAATTGGAGGGGGTGAGGGTGGGGAGAGGAAGACTGTCCTCCAGATTTCTTTGGGTACAGCCAGCCGGGGGTATTGCCCGAGCTTTGAGAACCCAGGCTGGAGGGAACAGGACCCAGCCAATGGAGGGTGGGCCTCACTCACCACGTACTTGGAGGGGGGCTCATTGATGACATTGGCACTGGTCACTTCAAAGAGCAGCCGCTGGGGTACCAGGTTACTTTTTGACTTTTTCCAGAAGTCCTGTAGTTGTCGTGTCAAGAGGTTACTGCCTCGGGGACCATCTGCTGGGGGATTCCGATCTGTTTAGGGATAGGGCCCAGTCAGAGCTTTGATCTGGCTAGCTGGGCTTCTTAGTGAAATCATTTGCTCCCCTGAGCCTGTTTCCATAGTAAAATGAGGTAGTAAGCCTGAATGATCGCTAAGGGCCCTTCCAGCTCTAAATCCTGTAACCAACTGATTTGGTTGGGTTCCCGAGGCAGAGTTCTGAAAACCGAAAGATGGAGATTACCCAATCTTTAAGATCTCTTCCTAAAACCTACGAGGTGAAAGGGGATGTGTTGGGGGTGGGCCCAAGGTGGGAGCAGACCAAAGGCAGAACTGGTCCTTTAAGAATGCTGTAAAATTATTATTTGAAATGCTTGCTATTTAACGGAATGATTTTAAATGCCCACCGAGTCGGGGGATAAAAGTCAGGGTTAAGGGGCTAAAGATTGCCCTCCCACCTCATTTCCCAGGGCTTGCCTCCATCCTCCCCAGCTCCATCCTCTCCAGGACTCTTAAGTCTTCGGCCCAGGGCAGCCCCTGGTCCCAGAGGATCTCCGTTTTCCTCCTCTTCCTCCTCGTCCTCATCATCTTCAGTGCTGGTGAAGCTCAAAGTGCCACTGAGACGTGTGGATAAGCCCTCGGTGTCATCCTCCTCGAGCTCGGAGCTCTCCGGGAAGTCCTCGGCCTCCACTCCTGGCGCCGGCTCTCCCGAGCCCTCTCCGGTTAGGGCCAGGGCGTGCCTCAGGCGGTGCAGAAGGCGGGAGGCCATGGTGCCCTGGGAGAAAGCAATCGGGGGCGCACGGTTGGGGCAGGGGTACGGGAGAGGGGACGGGCCACCCGGGAAGGAGGCCTTGGCCCGAAGGTAGAGAGTTGGAGAGGGCGAAGGATTCTCAGGGAAAAGAGTGAAGGGCAATCGATTAAGAACGCGGAGAAAGGAAGCTCTAGTAATGGGAAGGGAGTCGGGGGTCTGTTCTAATCCGGGAGGGGGAGTAAGGAGTGTTTTAAAGGGAGGCGGAGGGAATGACTCCGACTGAGGGCGGGGGTTGGGTGAGGAGGAGTGGTCCAAGGGCCCAGCCTGGTTCAGTAGGAAAAACATGGGGAGACCTCAGCCTGGCCAGAGGGGATCTTTACTTTGGGGGGGTGGGAGAGGGTAAGCGGAGCGGGCGCGGCCAGCGGGAAGAAAAGGCGGGTGGTCTGTTCTTTTTGGAAGACCAGGGAGAAGGGGATGGGGAGAAGAGACGGAATCCGGAGTCCTGGCCCAGCTCATTTGGGTGGGGGTGGGAGGCGAAACGCAGCCTGGTTAGAAGAGAGGGCGAGAGGCTCCCCATAACTGGAAGAAGGCGTTTGCAGAGACGGGGAGAGGACAGCAGTCTCCCCAGCCCCAGTGGGGCGGGGGAAGGTATAGGGGCAGCAGAGGCTGGCACCCGCCCCGCCCCTCCCCGGGACCCAGAGGTTATGATGGGTTCCAGATACCGCCGCGGGGGCGCCCCCTCACCCCTGAGTCTGGGAACCCGGGTTGCGGGCTGCAGGGCTCTCAACCCGACAGTCCTGTCCAGCAGTCGGAGGGTGGGTTGGAGGTCAGGAGTCCCAAAGCAGGAGGCCTCCTTTCCGGTCCTCCCAGCCCGGTGGCCCGGTCCGGCCCGGCCTAGCCCACAGCTGCTCACCGAAGCCGGAGAGATGGGATGGCCTCCCCACTTGGCTCAGCGGCTCCCTCCGATCTCTTCCTGCCACGGCCCCGCCCCCGACTCCGCCTGCTCCGGCTAGCTGGCTTTGGGAGCCTAGGAGCGAAAACCACTGGCCCGGTCAATCGCAGGACTCCGTGGCCGGTACCAGTTCAGTGTAAGCGATGGAAAAATGGTTATAGTGAGGAACTTGCAAATCTGGGATCTTGCAGTGCAAACCCTGGAATCCCGACCCTAAGGTGTGAAAACCCAAGTCCAGAATCTCGAACCCTTGGAATTGGGATCCACCTACTTAGATTGAATACCTCTACCCCATCCGGATAGGCGCTCATCCAGGAGTAACAACACCGAAATGGCCCACACCTACCCTCTCTCTGCTAAGATCGATCAATCAATAAATATTTAAGCACCAACTTTTTGCTAGGCACTGGTGATCCAAAGACAAAATGAATCGGTCCCTGGCCTCATGGAGCTTATTTTCTTCAGGGGAGGCATGAACACTCCTGTTAGTGTGGACTAAAGGAATCGGAGGAGGGACCAGGATCAAGAAAAGCCTCACATTTCTAGCTGGGTGTTGAAGGAAACTAGGGATTCTGTGAGGTAGAGATGAGAAAACTATTCCAGGCATGAGCTACGACCTAAAAAGTGTAAAAAGGCACTGAGAAAGGAGATGGGATGTCTTATGGGAAAAACAAGAAAGCCAGTTTCACTGGAAGCAGTTTGAAGGGCCCTTCAGGGCTTGCTGAAGCCCTAACAAAGTAAAAATCCAATTATCCTTCACGTGGATGTTGAGTAGTCTTTTTTTAAAAAAACTTTTTCAAAGCATTTTCTTGGCTATTTTCTTAATACCTGTAACCAGCAAACCTAATCCCCACAAGGGTGGAAACTTCAGAGAGCATGCTGGGTGTCTGCAGTATTTACAAGGCAGAAGTCTTGGGTTCCAGCCCTGCTCTGCCACTTAGCTTTTTGACTTTGGTCAAGCCATTGTCCAAGGGGATGATCTTTATTTTCTTTCCTTATAAAATTGAGGGATTGTATTGAGTGGCTTCTCGGGCCCTTCCAGCTGTGATGCTGTTTTCTAAGTCCTGTTTCAGTTCTGACCTTCTATAAGCCCCTGGGAAATGAATGAAAAGGCATTTTGTTAAATATTTAATAAATGCCAAGCACTTTGCTGAGCACAAATACAAAACACAAAAGCAATGACAGTCCTCAATGAGCTTTCATTCTAATAGAGAGACAGCAAACTTTGGGAGAAGCGGTGATCAGGTAGGGTCAGTTTGAGCCCTGAGTGGGGCCTTAGGAGAATTAAATGATCTCTATTCCTTCCAGGAACAAAGAGTGCGTCTAGAGTTGGACAGGAAGAAGAAATGTAGCCAGCAAAACAGTTAAGAAGCTGACTATAATTGGGGAGTGAAGCCTACCTACAATAGTGGACCAGATGAAGCTTTACCAACTGCGACTGCTGGGGCCTCTGTGCAGAAGTTCTAGAGAAGCAAGAGTTAAAAAAAAAAACAAAAACAAAAACTTCAGGACATAATTTCTGGTGTCTGTGGGAGCAGAGAGAGATTTGTGAAATAACTTGCCTGAAGAATGCTTCTAGTCCTTGACTGCTAGAACACCAACTTCCCTTTAAGCTTCTGACCTTCTCTCTGACAGCCTTAGTGTAGGGAGAGTCCTATCTGATTGGGGGAAAGATATCGGTCAGTACCCCCATCAGAAAAGGGGCTCCCCCTCTCCCTCTAGCTCCATCTCCATTCTCTTCTAATTTTACAGAACATCCACAGCTAGGAGAATATGGGAGAAATCTCTGGAGACCTGTGACCTCAGTAGCCCTATTCTTCTCTGGGCACCTTTAACCTAGAGGAATTGGCATTTGATAGGAAGTAAAGACAAGTCTTTGGCCCTCAGTGCCCCACCCCCCTCTGGACCCTCTGAAGTACATTATACTGCTAAGACTAGAAGGGACCGTCAAATGCTAAAGTTGGATAAGAATACCCTGTAAGCCAATTATGCCAAGTCAGTGAATTATGGTCTAGGGAAAAAAAACAATGGTTGGAGAGCCAAGAGATCTTTGCTTAAGACTAGCTTAGTCACTAATTCATTCTGTGCCCTTGGGTATGTCACTTTACCCATGGATCTGTTTCTCTGCCTGTCAGATGGGGACAAAAACACAAGGTTATAATCTTAGAATCACAGAACTGGAAGAGAACTAAGCAATCAGATCATTCAACCCACTCATTTTCCACAGGTCCAAACTGAAGCCAAGAAAAGGGACATGACTTGCCAAAGTCACAGCAAGTTAGTGGCAAAGCTCAGGATAGAACCCAGCAGACCTAACTTCTAACTTTTCCCCAGAACCACACTGGGTCAGAATGAGCTGGATGAGTTTTGATAATCAAACACTCAATCAGCAAACATTTATTAAGTGTCTTCTATGTTCCAGGCACTAATTAGTGCCTTGATGGCTGTATGATCCTGGAGCAAGTTTCTCTGAGCAAGGGCAGGAATTCAACGTCAAAGAGGGTATTCACCACGGCCTTGATCATCAGGCATCAAAAGCTCAAGGGGAAAATGTGTGCATTTGGAACAAAGGCATGGCATAGGGGGAGGGAAGCTGGAATGTGTATGTAAAAGGGAATATGAGATAAGGCTTGTAAAGTAGGCTTTTGTTGACATATTGTTGAGGGTCATTGGAGACTAGGCCTAGAAATATGATTATTTTACAGATAAGGAAACTGAGGTTCATAGAAGTTAAGATTAATCCTTGGTCATAAAGTGAGTGACTCAAACCTACCTTGTTCTTCCAGATTTCCCTGTTACTCTTGAAGATATCACCACAGGATTGTAGCCTCAGAGCAGGAAGGGACCTTAGAGGCCATGGAGTCCACACCTCTCATTTTACAGATGAAGAAACTATTGCTCAGAGAAACTTGCTTTAGGATCATACAGCCCGTAAGTAACTAAGGCAGGATTTGAACTCATGTCTTCCTGACTCCTAGTGCTGTACTCTGGGTTTTTGTGACTCCTCTCTCTCTTTGGTTGGTTCACCTCCTATGTGTCTCCTTTTCTGGATCGTCATTGTTATCTGTTCAAAGTAGATTTTGGGGAGAACGTAGCTGACTCCATTTTATCCTGTATTTGCTGTTTGTATTTCACCCTCTTTCTGCATGATGCCTCTTTGAATACAGAATGTACTCTTTGAGTACAGAATGTCTCCTTCCTTATGTCTCTTCCCTCATTCTCTTTATTCATTTATTTTATTTTATTTTGAATGGCTTGTCAGTGTCTGAGGCTGGATTTGAACTGAGGTCCTACTGCCCCACCTAGCTGCCCAGACCCCTAGTTCACTTCATGGTTACAAAAGAAAAGTCTAGGATTTTGGATAGTTCCAGGAACTCACTTACTCCTATCTAATAAACCATAGTAGGAGCTTAACGAATGCTAATTAACCAGCTGACTAATAAAGAAGATAAAGTTTTCTTTGTTGATATTCAGTGGTGTCACTCTATGGGGCCCCTTGGACAAAGTCCATGGAGTTTTCCTGGCAAAGATATTGGACTGGTTTGCCATTTCCTTCTCCAGTGTGTCCCCATTTTACAGATGAGCAACTGAGGCAAATAGAGGTTAAGTGACTTGCTCAGGGTCACACAGCTAGCACGTGTCAGAAGCCACATTTGAACTCAGATCTTCCCAAGTCCAGGCCCAGTGCTCTATCCACTGCACCATCCAAAGTTTTCTTTGGTCTAGTGTTAATGGCTATGCTATAAGAACATATTTTTTCCTTTGTAACAATTGAAGCATCCTAATAAGTATCTTTTCCTGCCAATACTGATTTGTAACAGCCTTTTCTCTTCAGTTATTCTGAATCTTTTAGCTGAAGAGTAAAGAATATCTACATGTGGGGCAGCTAGGTGGCGCAGTGAGCAGAGCACCGGCCCTGGAGTCAGGAGGACCTGAGTTCAAATCAGGTCTCAGACATTCGACACACTTAGCTGTGTGACCTTGGATAACTCACTTAATCCCAATTCCCTTGCCTTTCCCCCTCCAAAACAATAATGAATATCTACATGTCATTTGTAGAATTGTGAGATGCACACGTCCATCACCCACTGGTGCCGTGTGTCACTCTCTTGAGTGGATAAATAAATTGCTGTTTACCTATCTGTATCCTATGCTGGCTTTTTTTGTGCAGTGGCCAGCAAGAACCCTAAATATGCTCACACCACTTCCTACTAATGGGATACGGGTTCTGGACTCCTCCCCTTTGAACTTTCCCAAGAATTCCAAGAGCCCAGCCCCAGAACTCAGATCCCAGGCATTCAAAGGAGGCATGGGTGAATAATCCTCTCAACTGTCCTTTCAGGTGGCTCCGACCTCAAACCTAGCCCAGCCCTTTCCTGTCTGGATCGCCCCAGGCCATTAACCCCTTCTAGACTCCTTCTCTTTTACCTCCCAGTGACACCAAACTATTGGTCACACTATAAAAAAGGTCAGCCATCTACCCAGTGGCTCAGATTCTTAAAATCTGGCCAATAGCTCAGACTCACTAAGAATTTCACCCTCCCCAACCGGTGTTTTAATAAACCTTGTCTCTGACTGAAAGAAGGCTTGAGTCGAATTGTTTGGAGGCAGGACTCATGCCTTTTGCCCTTGAATATTGAGGTTCCCAGTACCCCTAGACCGCAACATTACCTGGGTGTTCCCCAAAGTTCTAGCCTATGTCCTCTTCTTTCTCTAGATTCTTGCTCTGGCAACCTCCCAATGTCTCACAGGCTTAATGATCAGCTCTATATGTCCAATCCCCATTCTCTACTCCAAGCTTCGGTCCCATATCACCAGTTACTTATTAGTCATTTCAAACTGGATGCCTTGTAGGTATCTTAAATTCAACCTGTCTAAAAATAAACTCATCATCTTCCCCTCTAAACCCTCCCCTCTTCCAAACTTGCCTATGTCTGTGGAAGTAGCCACTCTCTCTCAGTTAACCAGCTTCATATCTACATCATCCATGTATCCATTAGTCCTTTAGTCACCAGATCTCGCCATTTCTGCATTAACTACGTCTCAGTTTTCCAACCCCCCCTCTCTCCATTATTCACTTGGCTACCACTTCCCTTCAGGCCCTCTTCACCTCATTGCTTTATTCTCCTAAATGACTCTTTCCTCTAATTTGCCTCTTTATGAGATTCTCTTTTCCCTTCCAAAGCAGCTCAAGCACCAGCATTTGCAAGAAACTTTTCCTGTTCTCGCTAAGGATTAGTGCATCCCCTCCCAAATTTCCTTATTTAGCTACTTTGTATATTTGTGTTTGTTTATTCATTTTATATTTGTTGACATACCCTCAAACAGCCTAGCCTCCCAGTTCCCTCAGCTTCCCCAGTTCCCGTGACCTACATCTTTCTTCCAACTCCACCATTTACAGAGGCCATGATACCCTAAGCAAGAGTATGCTGGAGGCTACTCTTAACAGCTTATTATTAAATTTTCTGTGTGAGCATTTACACCTCAAAAATCTCTATACATCAAGGCTTGATTTATTGTATTATTGGTTGTCTGGTCTTTGGAAATTGTGGTAGAAAATATTTCAGATTAAACTTAAAACATAATATACTTTTTTTTGAGGGAGGAGAGCTGGTTGTTAAACATTTATCAGTGGGGCAGCTAGGTGGCCCAATGGATAGAGCACCTGCCCTGGAGTCAGGAGAACGCAAGTTCAAATCCAGCCTCAAACACAATTACTAGCTGTGTGACCCTGGGCAAGTCTCTTAACCCCGATTGCCTCAAAAAAATTATCAACACACCAGTTTCCCTAAATCTCACTGTCACATCACTGGTTTGCTGTCTGTGCTGCTGTGAAGAATTCTGAAATTTTCTCTGATCACAACTTTGTATACTGCCTCACTTCTTTTGAACCTGTTGCATTTCCTCACCATGACCTTGAGTCACTCTGCCCTCTCTCTCCCTGTCCTCATCCATCTCATCACCTCCATTCTGGCCTCACTTTTCTTCCTTTGTGTCTTCACTCTATAACCAGTTCAGTGATGTTCTTCCCCAGCTCTGGAATCCTTTGTTCTGCTCTCAGGAGAAGGCTTTGCTATCTGCTTTTTTGAGAAAATGGAGACCATCTGCGATGAGCCACCCATCCTTTGATCAAGCTGATGAGGGCACAATCTCTGGGAACCTCCTGGAACCTGGAGTACTGGCTCTGGGAGCCCCCTTGTACTCTCCTTGAGTCTTCCAACTAGATATGGCCTTCCCCCAAGGCCACGGGCCTTGCATTATCTTTGGGCCCAAGTCTCAGCCTAGCCTAGCCTTCTATTGTCCAGCTGTTTCCCCACACTTAATCCTGATCAAAATATCTACACCCTAGCTCTATTACCCCAGCCCTCTATTGTCAGTATGTCTCCACATGGCCTTCAGCTATTTCCCACCGTGGAGTCTGACCTCATCTGAGTCCCATCAAGCTCCTCCTTAGACTCCTCCTCAAGGCCCTCCCTAAACCCCTCCTCTAGTCACCCCAGACCACCCCTCAATCCCTCCCACAATCTTTGTGTATATAATCTCCATCTTGCCTCTGCGGACCCGCTTGTGGTTCAGGCGTCACAAAGGGTGGGATTTCTTAAGGCAAACCAATATGGTGAATCCCTAATAAACTTTGTCTTTTCCCTTGGCTGAGAAGGCTTGAGTCGAATTCTTTCGGCAGGACCCAGTGTGTCGGTACTTCGGAGTGTCGAGCACCCCTCAACTCCAAACCTCTTCAAAATGAGATCATATCTGTAAAGCACATGGCACAGTACCTGGCTCATAGTAGGTATTATAGAAATGTTTATTCCCTTCTGTTCTAAACTTCAAATCTCTCTTTATCTCTCATGTTCTCGTCTTTGGAAAGGAGACCCCTCTTCTTGTGTCTTTGACCCCAGGCTACTTTGCCTTTGCCCAGGCTGACCCCGATGCCAGTCATGAGGTCAAGAGGTACTTCTTTACTTGCTCCTCTTAGAATCAATCCTTAGCTTTTTTAAAGGCTCAGCCCGCTACTGATCCCCTCGGTAACTTAGTGGGATCTCTTCCCCACCCATTACTTTATATTTATTTATGTACAAAGAAGTTGTATTTCCTACAGGATGATATAAGCATCTTAAAGACCGAGGATGTCATATTTTCATCTTTGTATCCCCAGTACCTATCAATTAACATTTATTAAGTGCCTATTACATACTAGGCACTGTGCTAAGCACTGAGGTTATGAAAAGAGACAAAAGCAGTCCCTGCCCTCAAGAAACTTACCATCTAATGGGGGAGACAACATAAAAACAAATATAGCAAACTATATATAGGATAAATAGGAAATAATACACAGAAAATGATGGGATATTCAGACCTGGCTCCCTAAAGGAAAAGACCATATCTCTGGAAGCAACCCAGTCACATACAGGCCTGACCTTGTAATTACTCAGATAAAAGCTTTCAGTGCAGACACGGGGTGCCTGCCCAAGGACCAGGCCTCTGGCAAACCTTTGTATAAACAGAACCATCTGGTCTCTTTAACAAAGCTATCTCTGTTGACTCCCAGAATTTTCCCAGACATTCCAGCAGCCCAGACCACTTGCTCTTCCATCCAAGGCACCTGGCCCACCCCAGACTACTGGCACAAACTTACCACTCCTTAATCTCACCCAGATCACCTAATTAGCCTACTTGATATTCCTTTCACTGTCCCTTTTGAATATAAGCATCATTATCATCCTCATTAGTTTGCTGCTAAGAACTTTCTTTTTTTGAGGGGGAAGGCAGGATAATTGGGGTTAAGTGACTTGCCCAAGATCACACAGCTAGTGTGTCAAGTATCTGAGGCCAGATTTGGACTCAGGTCTTCCTGACTTCAGGGCCACTGCTGTACTCGCTACGCCACCTAGCTGCCCCCACCCCAAGAACTTTTGTCTGCCTTATTAGAGTCACAATAAACTTTGCCACTTGACTAGAAGATGGTTTGAGTACATGAATTCATTCCAGATGACGCTGCCCTGTACCCTCACATTTTGGGGTTCCCAGAAGCCCTGGGTCAAAAAGACATTAGAATTAAGAGGGAATAGGGAAGGATTCCAGTAAAAGAACGGATTTTAGGTCTTAAAGGAAGACAGAGAGGTCAGTAGTTAGAGCAGAGAAGGCAGAAAATTCAGGGGACAGCCAGAGAAAATGCCTGGAGCTAAAACATGGATTGTCTTGTTCATGGAATGTCCAGAAGGCCACTGTCACTGGATCGAAGAGTATGTATTAGGGACTAAGGTGTTAAGAAGACTGGAACGGTAGGAGGGGACTAGGTTAAGAATAGCTTTGAATACCAAACATTTTGTATTTGCTCCTAGAGACAATAGGAAGCCTCTGGAGTTTATAGAGTAGGGGGGTGACATGATCAAACCCACACTTTAGGAAAATCATTTTAGTGGCTGAAGGAAAGATGGGTTGGAGTTGGGAGAGATTTGAGGCAGGAAGAGCACCCAGCATACCATTACAACAGTCCAGGCTTACTTTGCATGTATTGTTTCATCGAATGCCCAGACTGGCTAAGTGTGGAAAATGTCACCCCACCAGAAAATGAAGCGGATGGATTATTTTAGCTACAGCAAGACCCCTGAGTACTGAGATCCACTACCACGGATCTTCTTACTGCTCATCACACTCAACCTTCCATCTCCAGACTTCAGGTGTTTTCACAGGCTGTTCCCCATGTCTGGAGCTCTCTTCTCATCTCAGCTTCTTGGTTTCCCAGGCTTCCTTCAAATCTCAGCTAAAATTCCATCTCCTACAAGAAGCCTTTCTCGACCTCCTTTACTTCTGGTCCCTTCCATCTGTTGATTATCTCCTAATTTATTCTGTCTCTAGTTTCATTACATATAGTTGTTTTCATGTTGCCTTGCTCATAGTAAATGCTCATAATAAATGTATGTCGAGGTTCAAAGACAGCTCCAAAGGACTCATGATGGAAAAAGCTATCTACATCCAGAGAAAGAACTATAGAGTCTGAATGCAGATGGAGGCAAACTATTTGCTCTCTTTTTTTTGGTTTTGTTTCTTCTTTCTCATGATTCATTCCATTGGTCATAATTCTTCTTCACAACTTGACTATTATGTAAATAAGTTTAATGCAAAGGTACATGTAGAACATAAATCGGATTCCATTCTGTCTTGGGAGGGAGGGAGAAAGAGAGGGAAGGAAAGAAAATTTGGAAACCAAAAACTTGTGGAACTGAGTGCTGTAAATTAAAAATCTAATTAAGATACAAAAAAATAATAAATGCTTGTTGATTGACTGACTTTATATTCCTGTTGTATATGTTTTTATATGTCCTTACATTCTTTCTTATTCAAATGTAAGTTCATTGTGAACAGGAATCATTGTTTCATATTCCATATATCCCTAGCACTTGGCACAGTTCCTGGCCCTGGTAGTTTGCTTTGAAACAAATATTTATTAAGCTGCTCACCTTATACCAGGCACTGTTCTAAGCCTTGAGGTTATGAAAAAAGGCCAAAGACACTAGAAGGACCCTCTATTCTAAAGGGGGAAGACAACATGCAAACAATTAGATAACAGTATGTATGTTAGAGGCAAAGGTCAAACTGAGAGGGAAAGATATCAGCAGCTGAAGACCTGCAGAAGTGGGGATGTCAGTTGGGTTTTGGAGGAATTTGGGGAAAACAAAGAATCTGGCATGGGAGGCAGTCAGTACAGTCAGGGAAACGGCATCCTGTTCAACAAACTGTAAGAAGGCTCACCTTGTTGGAACTTACTTTTACTATGTGGTAGAGTAAAGTGTGAGAAGGCTGGAAAGGTAGAAAAGGACCTTGTTATGTTATGAAGAGTTTCCTTTCCTGTGGGTTGTCAAGGTAGGAGGAGCAGAGGCCCACCCTGGGCTCTGGTCATATCAGCTCTGCATTCTCTTGGGCTGGGTGGGGCAGAGGCTGTCCTTTGGAACTAATTCTGGAAGGAGGAGGCTAACTCTGGAGTGTCACATAACCCCTGAGCTGGCTGTGACCTTAATCCCAATTCCTTTTACAGGAGAGGAAAGCTGAGCTTGGCAAAGATTCTTTGCAGTCTGTTCCGTACCCTCTGCACACATGACTGCCAGCATTACTTTCATGAGGCAGCTCACAGAGCTCAGGCCTGGGAGATGGGAGGCAAGGGGAGCACCTTGTGTTCTTGCTCTAACACAAACTCACTTTGTGATCTTGGAGTGTTATTTCTTCTCTGACCTTATCTTCTCCCCTATAAAATGGGTTCACCCAATGAAAACAGACAGCAGGAAAAAAGCCATGTGTACAAAAATATTTACAGGCTAAATGAACATGAACAAAAACATGTATTAAATGCTTACTGTGCAGTCAGGAATAAAGTGCCAGAAACACTTTCTATGATATCAAAGAATGAGAAACGAATCAGGGACCTATTATTTTTTAATATTTTTGTTTATTTTTTAATTAAAATTTTTAAATTATGTATATTTTTTATTTCAATACATATTTTAATTTATTTTATATATTTTTCATTTATATATTTGTACATTACATATATATTTTATATATATTTTTATTTATTTCATTAAATATCACCCAATTACATTACAAATTTTTTTTAACATTCATTTAAAAAAAAATTTGACTTCCTGACAAAAACACCATTGTCTACAGGGGAGAGTTATTAGCCCCTGGGGTTTATTAGTATTACTATCTGAACATTAAATTCATGGCTAATCGGGGCATCTAAGTGGCATAGTGAGTAGAGTACTGGCCCTGAAGTCAGGAGGACTTGAGTTCAAATCCAGCCTTAGGTACTTGACACACTAGCTGTGTGACCCAAGCAAGTCATGTAATCTCAATTGCCCTGCCTTCCTCCCTGCAAAAAAAAGAAAAAAAATTCATGGTTAATCTTTTTGGAAAGAAACTTTTATCTATTGAAGTATTGGTAAGATGCCACCTAGAAGCTACAATTGTGTCCTGGAATATCTGAATATAAAAACATTTCAAATGAGCAGAATTTTTCATTTAAATCTAGGGAGTTGTACTTTACAAAATTTAAAAAAAAACAAAAACTTTTGTCACCAAAAAAAAAAACTCTCTCCCTAACACTCACCTTGAGAATGCAAGCAATATGATGTCAATTATGCATGTGAAGTTGTACAAAACATATTTCCATATTTGGCTGAATAGAGGCATACAAATGTAATGGAATTTTACTCTACCAGGAGAAATGATGTATATGAAGAATTCAGAGAAACTTTGGGAGCCTTGTATGAAGTAATACTGAATGATATAAAGAGAAGCAGAAGAATCATTTATATACTTTTGTAAAGAAAAGAAGGACTTCAGAGATTAAGGCAGTGACCAGTCAGAGCTTCAAATGATGAAACTTGTCTTAACCTCTTGGCTGAGACTTACGGAGTAGAGATGTAAAATAAAAGATACATTTTCCAACATATCCAGCGTTCTACTTAATGATATTTATTTACTTAACTATATTTATTTGTTAAAATAGGCTCTGTTAGAGGGCTGGGGGGAGGAAGAATGAGATAGTTGGAAGTAACAGATACAAAAAAGAAAACACCATCAATGAAATGGGTATGATACCTTCTGCTTGCCTCCCATCAGATATAATAGAATTGAAGGTCCTTGTAACTCGTAAAACATTATTGAAATATAAGGTGTTCAGCTATATTCTCGATCTCTCTTCTATTCAAGAACCTATAATGCCCAAATTTAAGCACTTCTTAATACACTATCATCAATTCAACCTTATTTTCCAACTATTCCCCAAAGGAGCTCTTTTTTCCTCATCCAGAACAAGAAGCCCAACAACAGGAAGAGGGGAACAAGATTTGAAATCTGGCACCCAGCATTGTTTTTTCTCCTCTTTCTTACTTTACCTTTAAGAAGATTTTCCTGTCCACTATTTAGGGTGATGGGACCAGGACTCAGACCATAGGCCAGGGCTGTGAAAGAGACCACACAGGAAATAGAAGCAGGCACCAGAGTGGAAAGACATCCAGACTACGGGGAATTATCAGCTATTACAAAGTCTCGTGGATGGTGAGCCAGGGGGTAGGAACACCATTCTTTCTCCTCATATTTTCCCTGCCTTTCTTATATTCTGAGGTTGAGAGATTTATACTCTGAGGTCCAGAGCTAGAGTTTTAGACACACAAACTTCCTTACTTAGTCCCTCTCCACAATTTGCTATGGTGTACAGCTCTGCAATTCCTCTGGCCACAAAGCAGAGAGGGGAGTCAGAAGGAGTTTGAGACAATTCAGAAGAGGGCTCAGTAGGAACTCTTTAATGATTTTCCTTTTATTTTTGCTATGATGAATTAATAGACTGGCCACTACATGTCGATTGTCTATGCCAAGCAAATGTAGTGGTCATTGACTGACTTCAGGTTCGGAGTAGAAGAGGGTCAATTGATCTCTCGGTCTCTTAAAATGTGTTTTATTTTTTAAACCAATATTTCACATTATCTCCTAGATCAGGGGTTCTTAACTTGGGGTTAATGAACTTTAAAAATATATGTAGTTTGAAAACTTCATTATGATTGAAATTTGTAATTGGGGAACTAATAGTACAGTGGACTTGGAGTCAGGAAGACCTGAGTTCAAATCTGACCTCACACTATGTGACCTTAGGCAAGTTACTTAACCTCTGTCTACATTAGTTTTCTCATCAATAAAATGGGGATAATAATAGAGCGTTCTTCCTAAGATTGTTGTGAGGCTCAAATGAACCTTAAGGCACTATGCGAGGCTGTTATTATTTTGTATATTTAAAAATATTATCTTTAGAAAGGATCTATAGGCTTCACCAGAGGTGGGGGACCTGCAGCCTTGAGGCCACAGAACAATTTGTGAAATAATTTGGATTCAGTCAAAGGGCTGCATTTGAGGATCTAGAGGGCCACATGTGGCTTTGAGGCCTCACCCTGGGCTTCACCACATTGTGGAAGGCAGCCATTTAAAAAAAAAGTTAAGAAAGCCTCAATATTGAACTTGGCCAATGCCACTAGGGAGAGGAGTAGTTGAGGGGAGGGGGAATAATCTAAATTTTTGTAGGCTGAGTGCCCCTTATGGCCAGTGGGGAGACTGAAACCTTTTATGAGGCTCTCTCCTATACCTGCACTCTCTAGTCGCTCTAGACTGAGAAGCTTTGGTTGTTGATTCAGGGAAAGCACCACCTAGCGGACAAGTCAGATATATTGCACACTAGATAATATGATAACACCACATATATGTGTATGTGCATATGTATTCTGTAGGCTGTCTGGGCTCACACTACTAAAATGTCAGTCTTTATCATGATACATCATCTTCATCATCAGTATGGTTTTCTTTCAATCTGGGCTGCGAGCTCCCTGAAGGGGTGGGGCACCATATCTTATACTTCACAGCTGAGTACTGGGTACTGGGCTGAGCATATAATAGGTATACAAGAAATATTTATTGGATGAATAAATGAAGACTGGACTTGGAATCCAGTTCCTTGGGGAGCTAGGTAGCACAGCGGAAAACGCACCAGGCCTGGAGTCAGGAAGACTATTCTTCCTGAGTTCAAATTTGGCCTCAGACACTTACTAGCCATGTGACCTTGGGCAAGTCACTCAATCCAGTTTGCCTCAGTTTCCTTATCTGCAAATGAGCTGGTGAAGGAAATGGCAAACTAGTATCTCTGCCAAGAAAGCCCCAGATGGGGTCCTGAAGAGTCAGACAAGACTGAAAAAAGCTGACCAATAACAAGACTTGGATGTCAGGCAAGTTGCTTCCTATTTCTAGGCCTGTTTCCTTATCCATAAAAAAAAATACATATATATGTGTATATACATATATACACATACATATACATACATACATATATACATACTGCCTGTTTCACATGGCTATTATGAGGAAAGCACATCATAAGCTAGAGAACACTGTAAGAATGCAAAATGAGATGATCGTCTTTGTGCCCCTGCCCTTGTGGGTATTCTAAAGATCCTTTCTGGGTCTTGGCTTTCCCAAGGTATAAATGGTTCCAAATGGGAACTTACCCAGGCCCCTTCCCTCTGCCCCAGCCTGACTGATGCCTTATTTAGTCTGGCTTGACTGCTCATGCTTTTCTTGGGAATGTCTATATATAGGGGAAGAAGCCAGTGCCATTTGCTGCTGTCCATCCTGACCTCTCCTTGGCATTTGAATCTCCTGCCCCCCACCAATCTCCCCATACCCTCTGCTCAGCTGCTTTCTGAGGCTCTCTTGACCCTCTTCATTTTTCTCTCCATCTGTTTTGTTCCCTGCCCGGGTGGGAATCAGAATATGTCTCCCAATAGTGGAGGCTTGCATATTTCCTAGTTTCCTACGGGGATGTGGGGATAAGCAGGAAATTATCAGGGCTGCTTTCTGGCTCTCAGACTAGGGCAGGCCTGACTCCTGACACCCACTTAGCTCCGTGTGTGGTCTGGGAGAAGAGAAGAGGGGATGTCCCCTTTTTGGGTTTCAATTTTCTCCACTGAAAAATGAAGAGAATTGGTCGCTGAAGTCCCGCCCAGGTCTCACATTCTTTGTTGTGTTCTCTATGATGCTTTCCATTCTGATGTGCTGAAGGTTCCTTTTATCTCTACCATTCTATGATTTTAGAGTTTCACTCCCCAACTGCCCCCTAAAAACTACCAGATGCCAATATTGTCTGGAGAAGCCAACAATATACTTCCATTCAAGCAAAAGAGAAGGATCCTTTGTGTCTGGAATTCTTTTTGTCACTGCCTTATTCCTTTGTCTAGCCATAGTCAGGTCCTTCTCCGTGGTTGTTATGGCCCAGCTTGGGGACAGGTCAGGGGGTCCAGTGAGTGGGAGGAGGGTGGGGCCTCTCCATAAGGGTCTTGAAACATTAAGGCAGGCACCTGCTTGAAGGTTTAAGTTTACCCAGAGCGCCTTGGCTAAATTAGGTAATGGGATCAGACTTGGGGAGGGGCAGGTGCAACTGAGCTCTGGGAGGTAATTGGATTGGGGAAGGCTGGGGTACAAGGTTATCCAATCCCAGAGAGTGGGGGAGGGAAGAAAAGCAGGAGCCCCTACAAATACTGGGGACTGGGGTGGTAGGGAGCCTTTGGGTGTGGAGTGCAGAGGAGTTGGGACTGACTACAGCAGGGGATAGCGTAACCATTCACCATGGTAAGTGGGCCTCCCTTCCCCGTCCCCTATCCTGAGATCTTTATCCTCTCCCAGAAATTCTTAGGGGAGAACTGAGCCTCATCTCCCTCTCCCCGGACTTTGGGGAAATTTGTTTTAGGGCAACCAGAGGCTGATGGCCCAGATGAGAGGCAATATGGGGTAGAGGAAAACACAGATTTGGAATACAGGGTATAAGTCTTGACTCAGCCACCAATTTACTGTGCCTCTCCCGGCTCCCTTCTCCCTCAACCCAAGTCATTTAACCTCTTCCTTCAATTGCAAAATGAGAAGACTCTTTTAAAGGCCCTTTCTAGCTCTAAGCCCTACCGATTAGTGAAGTTGTAAGGAACATGGTCATCCAGAGAAAAGACGCAATTTCCTCGAAGGGTCCCCAACTTTCACCTGCCTTCCTCAACACAGAAGCAGTGTAGTGTGGTAAGAAGAAGTTCTGGAATTGGAATTGAGGAACGTAGGTTCATCTTCCAGCTTTGGCACCTGCAATATGAGTTACTTTGGTCAAGTAATGGAGCCTCTCTGGGCTTCTGTTTTCTCACCTGTAAAATGGAAGCCTTGGACCATAGGCCTCTCAGTTCCGTTCCGTTTCTAAGCCCATGATTCTTTCTCTGGTAGTTTTCTTGGAATGAGGGCTAGTGTCATCCTGGTCTCCTTTGAGCACAGAGAAGAGGATTTGGGGTTTTAGGACTTAGAGCATCTGCCCTCTTCTGCCCTTTTTGGGGAGCACCAGGCAGCATGGGGTCTCTCTGCCCCAAATGCCTCCCTCTCTGGCTTTTACTATTTTTGTTCAATGAATTTCAAAGACTTTGGGTCATCTTACAACTGAGCCTGGAGGGCAGAGGGACTGCCAAAGGAAAGGTAGAAGGAGCCAGAGCCAGAGGGGCTCCCCTGGCCCTTGGGCAGGGGCTCTGGCATGTGAAAGGGCATAGTTTGTGGTAGAGGGGGAAGAATACCAGATTTAGATGAAGGGAACTGGGATCAAATTTCACCACTGCTTGTTCCTATTGGGTCCCTGTTCCCTCCTAATCTACACGACGGAGGTGTTAGGCTCAGTTGATCTTTAAGGTTTTGTTCAGCTCTAAATTCTACAGGCCTTTGAGGGAGGAGGCATTCATTAGTATTTAATCCCCCACCCCCACCCCCTAACCCCTCAGCCCCTCCTTCCTGGTCCTCTTAGCCCTTCTTGGAGGAGTAACTGGAGCCTGGGCCCAGCTGTTCTTACAACCTTAGCAGCCTAAGAATAGCCAAGGCCTGGGGTGGGACATAGCAGGGGGGAGGGGCTGTGGAGAGATGGGAAGGGGTCCTAAGATTCCTCATGCTCAGACCTGTGGAGATTCTGGGTTTAGACTTTAGGATTAGACAGCTCAGATCCCTTTAACAAACAATGAGAATAAATTCATAAATTTCTGGTGCTAGAAGGGGCTTTGGAGATCACCTTGTTCACCTCCTTAATTTTTATTGATGAAGAAACTGAGGCCCAGAGAAGGCAAGTAACTTGCTTATGGTACCACCTAAAGTCAACAGCAGTGCTGGAACTCACACTCAGGTCTCCAGACCCTGAGACTTTTCCCAGTAGATTACACTGCCTCACAAAAGCCTTGGCAGAGACATGTGATTATTCCCTATTTGGCAGAGGAATTGTCTGAGCCCCAGAGAGGTTAAGCTTTTTACCCAGTTATGCTCTATTAAAGCAGGATGGGGTAATGGATGTTGTACTGAAGTCAGAAGTCATGGGTTCAAATTACAGCTCTTCCATATACTTCCCTACAATTTTGGGCAAATCACTTACTCCCTCAGGTCCTTGGTTTCCTCTTCCATAAAATAAGGGGTTTGGATTAGATCATCTCTAAGGGCCCTGTCATTTCTAATATTCTTTTCAATAGTTGGTGGCTGAGATCGCTAGTCTCCACTGTCAGTTCTAATCTATACTGCCCTCTGGAGGGCCCCTCAGCTTCAACCTGATGAATGAAGAAGTGGTAGGGATGAGACCATCAGTCGGTCCCCTCTCTGTGGTCTGCTATGTTAAGGAACAGGGATAGTATTGATAGTTCAGGCACTCATAGGGTCATAGAGTTTAGATCTAGAAGGAGCCTTAGAGACTCTCTAGCCCAATCCTCTCATTTTACTGATAGGGAAAAAGGGACCCAGAAACGTGAATGACCTGCCCAAGGTTACATTAGTAAGTTAGGGACCTGAAGGCAGGTTCAGCAGTGAGGTGAGCTCTTGGCTTTCCCTAGCCTAGCCCTTCTCCTGGGAGAGGCCCTCTTTACCTTTCTCCTTCCCCTTCTCCTTCTCTGAGACCCAGCACCTGACTTCCTTTGTGTCTTGCAGACGGACCAGCAGGCAGAAGCCCGGTCCTTCCTCAGCGAGGAAATGATCGCTGGTGAGTGTGTATTTTGAGAAGAAGGCACTTGTCTGGGAGTGGGACTTATGGTTATGCCAGTCCTCAAGGTTAACAGATCCTCTTTGTTATTCCTCCTCCACCCTTCCTCTCAGAGTTCAAAGCCGCCTTCGACATGTTTGATGCTGATGGTGGTGGAGACATCAGCACCAAGGAACTGGGCACAGTGATGCGGATGTTGGGCCAGACACCCACCAAGGAGGAGCTGGATGCCATCATAGAGGAGGTGGATGAAGATGGTGAGCGGGGGATCTCCTGGGAGGTCTGAGGAATGGGTGACTGCATTTGGGCAGGGCCTCTGATGCTCACTCTCCCAAACCCAGGCAGTGGCACCATCGACTTTGAAGAGTTCTTGGTCATGATGGTGAGACAGATGAAGGAGGATGCGAAAGGAAAGACTGAAGAGGAGCTGGCTGAGTGTTTCCGTATCTTTGACAGGTGAGGCCTGGTGCCCCCTGGGGCTATGATTCCCTGGGAAGGTGTTAGTGAGGGGAGAGGGTGGAAATGAGCTGCTCTAGGGGTCTTAGAGTTCAGACTCAGCCCTATGGAATGGGCTGGGGAAAGCGTATGTGTGTGGGAGGGGCAAAGGTGGGATAGGGAGAAATAAGATTGGCTGGGCTGAAGTGGGAAGAGGGGGCTGAGTAGCCCCGGGTCCCAGGCCTTGAAGCATGTGAACCAGATGATCTTTAAGGACCCTTTCTGCACTGGATTCTTTGGTTCATTGCAACATGTGTGTGGGGCAGTCCCCGTATCACAGTCTCTTGAGGGGCTACCTAAAGAGCACCTGGTCTCCCCTTCCCTCCCTCGCCCCTCCCCCCTAAGAAATGCCGATGGCTATATTGATGCTGAGGAGCTAGTGGAGATCTTCCGGGCTTCTGGAGAGCACGTGACAGATGAAGAGATCGAGTCCTTAATGAAGGATGGAGACAAGAACAATGACGGCAGAATTGATTTTGATGGTGAGGGTGGAGGATGACGCTGGGAAGAGACAGAACAAGGGCGGGGAAACTGGGGAGGGGAGTTGGGGAGTGGTGGGGAGGGAGAGGTATTGAATAGGTATGTTCTGAGGGTGGGGCTTTTGGGAGGGGCAGAGCTCCTAGTCTCTGCTT
>CM053625.1:116430092-116462088 GCA_028646595.1 Phalanger gymnotis | reverse complement strand
AGTGCGACTTTGTCCTGGGGCAGAGATACAAAGATGAAAATAGTCTTGTCCCTCAAGGAGCTTCTAGTCTAGAATTGGGTCCCAGAGGGATGTAGTGTGAAGGGTATTGCATTTGAAGTCAGATAATGTGAGCCTGAGCTGGGCACTGTCACTTATTATCTAAGCACCCTAGTTTTTCTATAAACTGAAGGACTTAAGAGTCCTTTGTCTCTGAGTTCCTTTCCAGGTCTAAATTGTGTGAATCAATAAACCTGGCAAGCCACGCCTGTGTGGGCATTGCAGTCCAGGTCTGTGGCCTTCTCCCCAACTCTGTGGTCCCACCCATACCTTTTCTGATTTCTCTCCCCTTTATTCTTGCAGAGTTCCTGAAGATGATGGAGGGTGTGCAGTAATAATCCAGCACAGCTCAGTCTTGTTTTGCCCCGCCCTGCCCTTCACCCAGTTCAATCTGAGATTCTACTGGCTCCCACCTCCCGGAGACCATCCAGGACTGTTCATCCCGCCCCATAGTCCTCTGCTGCCCTGTCCCTACCTCATGTGATATTATTCCCCTATACTCCCTCTCCCGGGCTAGGAACATGTAAATGTCACTAATAAAGGAAAAAAAAAGATTTCAAATAGAGTGGGCCTCAGAGGTCTGGGCTTCTCACCCACCTAGACATAGAGAACACTGGGTTTATCTAAATCAAACGTCTTCAACCCCGGGCCAGTGACTTAATCTCTCTCCCTGATTCAGTTTGCTTATTGACAGAATGGGAAAAATAGCACCCAAGTCACAATTATTGTGAGCACAATGTAAAGTCCTTTGCAAATCTCAAAGGTTTTGTTTCTAAATAGAAATTTTAGCTATAGCAATTTACATTTGATGAGGGAAAAAAAAAACCTTAACGATTCGAGCTAGCTCAAAGTGTGACCTTGGGCATTCCAAAGTGGAATGGGACCATCTCAGAAGATAAAGGGTTCGTCTCTGTTCTTAAAGTCTTCATATAAGGCCTAGATACTCGCTGGTCCTGGTCGGTCGGGGGTACAGACCGAAGGTTCCGTCTGTGCTTTGCTTGTGGTCGACAGTTAGAGTGAGAGGAGGGGGTCACACCCAGTGGGGAGTGGGGTAGCTGGAAGGAGGAAGAAGGGGAAAGCGGGCTCAGCCTACTGTGCAGCTAGAGTAGAGGGAGCTGGTGGGCTGGCTCTTCCTGGCTGTCTCCGCCTTCTACGGGTCCGGGGGTGGGGAAGGGGCTGGCCGCCGCCAAGGGCGGAGGCTGGAAGCGAGAGAGAACTGGGCTTTGGGACTCCAGACCGAGGCCAAGGCCAAGATCGCCAAAACCGAGGGAGGCATGCGGGGCGCGGGGCCAGGAGAGAGGGCGCGGGAAGCCCGGGAGGCTGTGGCCGAGTGCAGGGCGGCGTACGAAGCGCTCAACAGGTTCACTGCGAGCTACAGGCAGTTGGTGCTGGGAGTGGGCAGCTCGGCGGACGGGAGGAGGCTGCGCCGGGCTCTGGAGGAGAGCGGCCGCAGGGGCTTCGAGCTGAGTCTGGGTGAGCAGACAGGGCACAGGGGCTCACGGAAGGGGCAGGAACGGGCTAGGCGCGGGCGGGCTGGGGGCTTCCAAGCCGTCCAGTGGGAAGGGCACAGCGTTTGGAACAGACGCTGGGCTCGAATTCCAACTCTGCTGCTTTGTTCGGCAAAAGGAGAGGGGACTAAGTGGCCCTCTTAGGATTCCTGGTCACACTTGCTGACCATTCTCCAGATCATAGGACCTTAGTGATCAGTTGAGCCTAAGAGAGTGAGGCCCAGCGCATTTAAAGTTTTCACTGTTAGCTACTGAGATCTATGTAACCCCGTGCCTGCCCTCCCCTTCCCTGACTGTGGCTGCCCCTGCTGTTTGCCTTCTCTTTCCGTCCCCCACCAGGCCTACGGAACCAGCTTTTGGCCGAGCTCACAGAACCAGGGGGCAGGCAGGAGGAAGAGGTGAAGATGGAGCTGGAGCGGATCTGGGTGCTCTGTCTGTCTGCCCTGGAAATTTTCCTGCAAGATCTGAGTCGGGCCCATTACCTCAGCCAGCTTTTTCCCTTGCCATCTCTGGCCTCAGGGACCCAGTTGGTCAATACTGGAGTTACATCCTTTGGGCCTAAGGGATGGAGCCTGAGACGACCCAGTGGGAAGGCCTCTGAAAGAGCTAGGGAGCTGCCTGAAGAGCTGGCCCAGTGGGGGCAACGCCTGGAAGAGATGCTCTTGGAGATGGAGACCAAGGTCAATGTACCTGTGTGGAGTGTGGAGGCCACAGTGGGTGATCCTGGAGCTGAAGAACCCAGCCCTGAGGGCTCAGCTGGGAGGAGTCCTCAGGGATGCTGTGCCCGGGCTCCACTCAGGCTTCAATCTCATTGTATAGTGGCATGAAGGAATCTAGGCTTAGGGCAGGGACATCTCCCCCACTTCCCCTTGAGAGGTCAGTAGATGTCAGTCTTCTACACCAGGGGAACCACTTTCAACATAAGGCTAAATCACTTCCTTTCGCAGTTCAAATCCCAGCAGGATGTGTGACAACCAGAGGGCATTAAAAGAAAAATAAGTCTCTTACCCCAAGAGTAAGGCTGAAGTGCAGCTACAAATATGAGACAGCTGGGAGACAGGATAATAGTGAAGAAACACTCCACATTGTAGAAGACCCAGCTTCTAGGTCCATTGATTTAGCTATGTCTGGCTCTCGCTTTTCCCATATGTAGTAGAGGATTGGTTTGGACCAGCTGATCCAGTTCCAGGATTCCTTCTAATTCAAAACATTCCACGGCCTATGTTCTAATGTCCTCCCTAGCTCTGACATTGTACACTGCTAGAGACTAGCCCAGACTCTGGGGAATTGTTTCCTCTAGGCCCAGGCTCAGCTTACAGCTCCCTCAGTTCCCCATCCTGCCTCCAGAGAGCCAAACAACACAACAGCTTTAAAAAAAACAACAAAACTTTATTTATTTATACATTAATGTTGAGGGTTAGACTGGAGCTTAAGAAAAAAAAGAAAAGGAAAACAGTCTATGACACAGTACTGTACAGAAGGGAGAAGAGGAAGAAGACAGGTTATGAAGAAGGGAAAAAGACACACACACACACACACATACACATAGACACAAGATGAGGGAAGGTAGGCTGGGCAGCCAGGGTCAGGGCTCTTGGCTAGTCACCTGCTTCATATAGGTTTCCAGCAGGTACTTTTTAAAGGCTGGGGAGAGAACAGGATGAGTAGGTAAGCAACTGGCCTGGGGGTTTCCAGGGACATGCCAGTGTTTTGGCAAGCCCCCAAGGGGTTAACATTAAATCGAATAGTTTTAGAAATGAGGTAGTCTGGCCCTTTTTCCAATTTCCTCCTTGATCCTAGACTGCCCCCTTTTCCTCTAATCATTTCTAGGGAAGATGCCAGCATTAGGGGTGTTGTGTCTGTACCCTGCCTTTACCCAAAATCTCCCAGTGAGCTACTAGAATTCATTCTCTTTCTAACCAAAGTCCAAGCTGTCTCTCCCAAGTTTCTTTCTGTTCCATTCACTTAAAGAGTATATATATTTTAGTTAAAAGCTTTCCTGGGATTTTTTGCAACAGTTATTCTTAAAATACCACCATGGTGAGATTTATCCTTCTAGCCATTCTAAGGACAAGGAGTTGGATCTATAGAGGGCAGGATTTTTTCATTTTAAATACTCTAGGGAAAAGGCTGGAGTTCCTGTTTTAGCAGAGGACCTACCTGTAGGGTTTGTCCAAAGTTCAGCAGCATGTGTGTTCAATGGGCTGTCAATGTTGGGTTCTGTAGGTGGAGACAAAACATTAGGAAGGAAGGTCCAGAAAAACAACTGTCAGGGAAATTGGAGTTCTGTGGGAACTAGGCTCAGATGCGCAGTAATTAAGGTTAGGTTAGATGGCTTCTGACATTCTATGTTCTATGGTCCCTTCTAAACAGGACATTCTGTATGTGACGAGATGGTAAAAGTAGAGCAAAGGGTAATCCTAAACCTCAGAGGAAGGTCAGGGGAACAAAGGAAATCCCAAAGAGCTAGCAGGCATCACCTCCCAGCAGGCTCTGGATAGACAGCAGGATGGTCCTGACATCGTACAGAGCTGACCACTTGTCCTTGAGGATGTCCAAACAGATATTGCCTTGGGTGTCCACATTAGGATGGTAACAAGGTGTGACAAATTTCACAGTGGGAGCATTATATGGGTAGCCACTGGGGAACTCCAGGGAGAGCTTGTACCTTAAGTCTTCGTATACCTGGGGAGGAAGAAGCACCCAAATAAATTAGCAAGTGGAATTATAATGGGCTTGAGGGGACAAGTAAGCTACAAGAGGCACTTAACACAGGAACAGTCAGAAGGCATGAGTTTTAGTCCCTCTTTTGCCCTAGTTCATGGGCAAGTCAGCTTCAGTTCTTCATCTATGAAATGCTATTATCATATACCCTTCTTAGTTCATAGGGCTGTAGAGACGATCAGTTGAGCCGGGAATGTGAAAACTCCTGAATTACAAATTATAAGAGATTATCACTATTTTGTGGTGGGGTTTTTTCATTAGCCTCTCACCCAAATCCTCAGTTCATCACCATAACAAAGCAAACTCCACCACATCCTGCCCATTTCCAATCCTTGATACTCACTGTCCCAGCTGCCCCATGGATGGTCCCAACCCACTTGAAGAGATTGTCTGACTCTGGGAAGGCAGAAATTCCTTTGTCTCCAGACATCTGCAGAGGAAGAATAAACCTTTTCTGGGGTGGGTTGCTAAGCATGCAACTTTAGATGATCCCTAAGGTCCCTTCCAAGACTCTGTGCCTCTAAAGGGGAGGGAGAATAATTGGGTGAAAAGGCAGCAGCCTAAAGCCATACTGTTTTGCTTATTGATGACCCCAATAAAATACTCCTAACTTGGCTGATTAGGGTTTTCTTTTTTTTTTTTTCGGTGGGGGGGGGGCGGGGATCGGCAACCAGTCTTCCTGGAGAAGGCTAATGGTTAGAGATGGAGTTGGTAAAATCCCACATTCCCACATTTTCTCCAGCTGCCCTTCTGTTTAAAAAAAAGTTTGTAATCCGTAGTCCCGGTTCAGCTGAGAGTCTTTGCCTCTATGAGAGAGTGGGGAGGGAGGAAGGGCTGTGGGTCGGTCTGGGCTGGAGCCAGGGAGCTCGGCAGGGGCCTCCTGGCTGTAGGGGCTGGCCCAGGCAGGCACTCACCATTAGGGTCATCAATTCCTGCTGTAACCTGCGGAGAAGGGACAGGGAAAGGTTCGATTACTGAGAATTAGCACCAGCCCAGACTTACCCCAACCTCCTCCCACTCTACTCCCAGGCCCCAAGCCCGACCTCCGGCTGATGGGGTGTCCACTCCCCAGCCTGCCCCCTCCCCGGCTTCCAGCCCATTCGCCCCTCGGCCCCCCTGGCTCCGGGAACTCTCACCTCTTGCCCACGGACCCGCGGGCCGCGCCCGCCCCAGGCTCGGCCCCTTTACGAGCAGCGGCGGCAGCGCTAGCAGCGGCCGGGTCGCGATTCTGAGAGGCCATGGGGGACCGAAGATAAAAGAAGAGAAACTCCCCGGCGGCAACTGCGGGGCTCCACGCCCGCCCGCCCGCGTTTGAATTGTAACCCTCCGGAGGTGTCAGCCAATCGGAGACACGCTTGGGTTTGATCCAGCCAATGGATCACTCCGATGGGCCCCGTCACCTAGAAACTTGTAAACCCACCCACCAGAGCGACAGGAATGGCCAGCAGGGTCTCTATTCCGAGACGACGATTGGTAGCTGGAACTGTCTACTAACCAATGATCTCGTGGATGATTGGTGACCTTTGGGGAAGGCGGCTTCTTAAAGGGCTACTGGAAGTACACGTGGGAAAGCAGTGAATTCAAACAAGTCAAGCCGGCTAGACGCCCTGAGATTGGGCTCCTAATGTCCCATCTGAGGGTTTTGGAAGGGTTCTAAGGCCTCATGTAAGGCTGCATGCTTAGCAACCCCAGCCCACTCTTTCCACTCAAGGGCTAATGCTGGAGAGGGCACTTGGACCCGGAGTGCGGTTAAGGGAGGAAGAAAGGCCTTGGTTCTTTCTGTCCAGGTGACCCCTTCTCTCTCCTCCCCAGTTAGCTCTTATTCTAATGGCCCTGCTCAACCCTCCCCATTCTAGGTCTCCTTACCACAGCAGCACCAGAGCCTGGAATTATCAATAGAAGGGGGTATCTTATAGCATCACCCCCCACCCCACGCCACCCCATTCAGTGACACTGGCCTCCTTGCTGTTTCCTGAACAAGGCACTCCAACCTGGTTCTGGGCTTTTTCTCTGGCTGCCGCGCCCCCACCCCCGCCCAAATCCTCTCCCTCCTCATCAAGGCTTCCTGGCTTCAAGTCCCAGCTAAAATCCCACCTTTCTACAGGAAATTTTCCCCGTTGATTATTTCCACTTTATCCTGTATATAGCTTATTCGCACATAGTTGTTTGCATGTTGTCTCCCCATTAGACTGCGAGTGGCACTCTAACACTTAGAGGAGTCTCAACGCCATCAAAGCAGTGCTTCCTAGAATTTAACCTGGAGAGGATGGCATGACAACGGATAGCGCTGGAACTGGAGTCCTACCTAGGTTCCCATTCTGCCTTAGACACTTAACAAACTCTGTGATTCATGGTGTGTCTCTGAATCTGTTTCCTACCTCACAGGGTTGTGAGGAAAGTGCTTTACAAATCTTAAAAAGGACTTCAGAGATCATCCAACCCAATCTCATTATACAGATGGGAACAAGTGACTTGCCAAATGACACAAAAGAAAACTGCGGAGAACAGAACGTGGCTCTCCTGCTGCTCAAGTCTGGTCAATCTCTGAAGTTCATGCAGTGAACAAAAACTTCTTTTCAGCTAGGTACCCAGGGATTTAGGATCAAGTCCTGTGACCTTCCAGTTCCCTGACTCCTTTTATAGCTGCTGCCTTTTTGTCATAAATCAGCATTTATTAAGTTCAAGAAGAGGTTATGAAAGGGGTGGGGGCACATTCAGAATAAAGGGTCAAAGATGGAGACCTATGGGGAGACAGGTAGACCAGAACTCCTCTACACAGAGTGGATTATGATTTCAGAACCTTGGTCCAGGGTACACAATGAAACACACAATAAGATGAAGTTCCAGGGGGTACAGTTTTAGTAAAACATCAAGGGGTGGCCAAAGTTACAACCCAACCAAAGGCGGGAGCCGGGTTTCTCCTTGGATCAGCAGCACCACTTCCTTTTATGGAATTGAAGCATGGAAGTTTGATAAGATCCATCCCACTCATTTCAGCTCTTTTGGAACATCCTTGTGGTCTAAGTCTTTGTGCTAAAGATTTCTTTCATCACCTCTCTTAACTTCTTGTAGTTTGCTTCTAGTTTCTTTGAATATGCATCCAACTTGTAGGCTGCCTGCTCAGGAGAGGGTACTTGCTCCTCAATTAAAGTGATCAGATCCAGTTAATGCTGAAGTGCTGAAGATTTCTGGCTTACATTTTTTAGGTTTCTGCTTATGTTTACTACAATATCTTTTTGTTTCTAGATATTTTGTTCATATTTTCTAGAAATTTATAGTCTTCACTGGTGGCTGTCAGCTCACCTGTCAGGTATATTTTGGAGAACATGTCCTGGAACAGCCCCATGATACACATCTTGGGCTGCATGGACCCCTCGGCTGTCTCTACCACTGCACTGTCCAGGCTGAGGAAGGGAGGAAGGAGAAAGAATGTGGATGGGGGAAGAGAGAGAGAGAGGAGGGAAAGGAAGAGAAAGAAGGGGAGGGGTGGGAAGAAAAAGGGCTCAAAGCTTCTTTATAGAGGGAGCACCTCTTTATCTTCATAGACCATTTTGAGAACGGCAGAATCACCCCCTTGTTACATTGGGGGGCAGCCCACCATAGATACCCACGATTATTCCACAGGCCCATGTGACCATCAAGTTCTTGCAACTGGATGTCCCGTGTGTCCTCTATTGGAGGAATTAAGAATCAGTTGTTTGTCCAGTGCCTAGGGTGTGGGCCAAAAAGTGTTGATGAAGTAAGAAGGCACACTGATTTTCCTCCCTCTCTAGCCTGCATTCTTAGAGTAGAAGTAGGAAGAGACAAAGCAGGCCATGTTTTATTGCCGTTTGGTACAGTGCAAAGAGCACGAGATAAAGCAAACCAAGATGTGTGAGTCCCTGCTATCACTTTCAAGTTATATCTTTCCAAGCCTGTTTCCTCATCTACGAAATAAAAAATACTGCTGTTTCTACCACCTACTGCACAAGGGGCATTTGGACCTGACGCGGCACCTGATTTTTGCACCTCTCAATTATTAGCTGTACTCTAATTATCTGTGTACGAATTAAACATGTTTGAGGAAATGTGCTGAAGTACACAGACAAAAAAAGTCCCTGCCTTCAAGGTAAAGGGAATACGGTGAGATACATATGGTGATGGATCTTTGATTTCATTACAGCGTGGGTAAGTGCTGGAACCCACCTATGATTTATTAAGTCTATATAATTTATAATTTTACAATATTTATATTTATAATAATATAATTTATATAATTTTATGATTACTAAGTCCTACTTAGTGCAGAGGTAGGATTTGAACCCAGGTCCTCAATGGTTCTAAGCCCAGTAGTCAATCTAATATAAGATGATATCTATATAGAAAAACATATCTTGAAATAAGATAAAGATTATAAAGGACAGGCATGTTTTTTCATACCCCTCTTAAGACTCAGCGTCTTCTGGTGAGGGGAGGTGTTTTATTTAAACTTATCTGCCCAGTGCTTACACAGTGCTCTGCAAATTGGGAGAGCTTATTAATAAATATTTACTGAATGAGTGTAAAGCACTATGGAAATGTAAGCTGTTATTACTACTGTTCTCACTCTAGAGAGCCAGGGCCTCTACTAGTCGTCTTTTCAAACACCCACCTTTTCTCCAGGGCATCTGGCTGCTCTCATCTAGACATACTAGTCTCCACAGCAGGTTCTACCATCTGTATTTATTACAAATCATTCAAGTGCTTTCCAACCCAATAAATTCACAAAAACACAAAACCAAGTATGCTTCTCTGGGGGTGCTGAACAGTGACCAGCTGCAAACCAGTTTGGGCCCTGTGTGAAAAGATGCCCAGGCTCAGGAGCAGCAGTGTGGCTTCCCCCAGGCAGGTGCCCAAAGTCAGAGAAGGGGGCACCTGGACTCAAGTCCTGTCTGAGGGACACTTGAGGAAGGTTTCCAGGGGCAACCAAGGAGATAGGCATCATGTCTCAGGAGGCACTTCACTAGGACGCTGTTCATTCTCAGTCCTGAGTGTTTCCATGTATTTCCTCATCTTCTCTGCCATCCAGGAAGGAGGGACAAAGGGCTTTAGCTCTTCCATCTTCAGATCCAGGCAGCCCCTGGGGAAGCAATGGTTAGGGGTAGAGGGGAAGGGACAGAAGAATAGGGTAGTAAAGATGAGGGACCATGTTTGCAGATGGGATTGGCCACTGGGGATAATACCAGGGGGATCCTGAGGCTGGTTCTAGGGGTTTCTCACCTATAGTCATCACTGGCAGCTAGGTCTCGAATATCCTCTTCAATGAGGAGATAGGCCTATAGACAACAGAAGAAAGGAAAATGGTCAAAGCTACCAGGGATCTCGAGCTTCCCCTACTACTTCTAGAATGGCAGAGGGGAAACTCTTAGGAGAAATTTTATTCCAGTTAAGGGCCCAGTCTCAAAAGTAGGCAGACTAGAGAATGGACAAGTCACATGGGTTGTCACATGCAAGAGGAATTAGATTTACTATTCTTGACCCCAGAAGGCACAATAATACCAATATATGAAAGTCAGGGGTACATTTTCTAACAACTGTAGCTATCCAAAAATAAAATGTGTTCTTTATAAGGCAGCAAGTTTCTTGACATAGGAGATATTTAAGCTATAGATTGTTTAGGATGCAGGAGTGGGGAATGAATGGTTCAGAAAGCAATGGACCCTTAAGGTTTCTTCTAACTCTACGATTCTAGAAGAGTTAGGGAAAACTAAGAGAATTGGGGTATTTCCCCTTTCTCTAATTTTTCAAGTCTTTCCCTACCTACTGGATCTTTCTCTGCTGCCTAAAATATGTCCAGGTCTCTCCAAACAAGTCCTTACTTGACTCTGCCACCCCCTCAAGCCATGGTCTGATTTTTCTCCTTTCTCTCACAGTCAAACTCCCAGATCAAATTATCTACACTAGTTGCCTCCATTTCCTCTCCTCTCACTCACTTAACCTTTTGCAATATGGCTTCTGACTTCATCAACCAACTGAAACTGCTCTCTCCAAACTTATCTCATCAGCAAATCTGATGGCCTCTCCTCAGTCCTCATCCATCTTGGTCTCTCTTTGACACGTGCTACAGGCCACTCTGTCCCTTCCTGGAATCTCTCCTTTCTGGGTTTCCTTGACACTGTTTCCTCCTGGTTCTTCAACTACCAGTCCAGCCAACCTCCTCACTCTCTTTTACCGGATAATTATCCATATCTTAGCCCTCAACAGTGCCTATACCTCAAAGCTCAGTCCTAGGTCTTCTTTTCTTAATCTCTTTATAGTCCCTGCTCTCTCTCTGTGATCTCATCAGCTTCTGTACTTTCAATTATTATTGCCATGCAGATGACTCCCAGATTTATAAAGCCAGCTCTCATATCTTTCTTGAGTTCTGCTCTTGGATATTTGCCACTGGCTATCTCATGAGTATTTGAAGTTCAACAGACACAAAGGAAAACTCAGTATTTTCCCCTCCCAAACCTCCTCCTTCTCACTTCCCTATTTTCCATGAGTAGCATCACCCTTCCATTCTCCTAGATTCACAACTTTAGAATCATCCTGGCTGTGTCACTCTTCTTCAGACCCCATATCCAGTTAGTGGTCTTGTCAATTCTACTTCCATGTCTTTCACGTTCATCCTCTTCTCTACAGGCACAGAACCACCACCTATTTTAGATCTTCAATGCCCCTCACCTAACATGACCACAACAGCTTTCTCACTGGTCTCCTTGCTGCCAGTCTCTCCTCTCTAAAAGTCATTACACAGTTGCCATAGTGATACTGCTCAAACTCAGCTCTTTGTTGAAGAAGCACTAGTGACTCTTTATCTCTAGGATCAAACACAACCTCCCAATCCAGCATTCAGAGCCCTTTATGCTCTGGCTTTAGTCCATCTTTCTGGGTTTGCTCTACATTACACACACTTGAAAATCCAGCCAAACTGGCCGGCTTGTTGTTCCTCATACGTGACATTCTATCTCCAGTCTCCATGTCTTTGCATAGGTAGTCAGTTACCAGTGCCTGAGAGGTTCTCTCTCCTATATATGCCCCTCAGAATCCCTGGCACCCTTCAACATGCTATCACATGCTACTCCTCCTACACAAGGTCTCTTCTGATCCTTCTGAAATTACTTAAGTGCTGGGTCTGGAGTCAGGAAGACCTGAGTTCAAATCCAGCCTCAGATATTTACTAGCTGGGTGATCCTGGGCAAATCACTTAACTTATGCCTGCCTCAGTTTCCTTAACTGTAAGATGGGGATAACAATGGCATCTCCCAGGGTTGTTGTGAGGATCAAATGAGACTGTATTACTAAAGCACTTGGCACAGTGCCTTGCACATAGTAAGCACTACATGAATGTTAGCTATCATCATCTTTATTATTGCCATTCTCTAGAAGTATGTTTTTCTCAAAAGAATTTAAATTCCTCAATGGCAAAATGGCGCTTTCATTTTCTGTCTTTGTGTCCTGAGCACAGTATCAGGAACATAGCCTGTGTTTACTAAGTGCCTGTTGATTGACTGAAGTTCTCATTTCTCTAGCCCTTTAACGTTTCCAAAGAGCTCTTCCAAACAACCTGATGAGGTAGGTAATACAAGTATCATTATCCATATTTTACAGCTGAGGAAACTGAGGCTCCAAGAAGCTAAGCGACTTGTTCAAAGTTACCCAGCTACAAAGAGCCACAATTCATGAGTGGAGTTACACCACTTATACAATAATGGAAAGAGTACCAACTCTAGAGACAGAGGACCTGGGTTCAAATGCTACTTCTGATGGTGACTATTTTTTGTGCTTTAGTGATCTGTAAAAAGAGGGGATGAGATAAAATCACTTCTTGAGTCTATTCTAGCTCTAGATTGATGACCTCAGGACCTACAGTCTGGAAACTGAAGATATGTCTTCTTCCCTCCTCTTCTCCAAATAAAACCTGACAACTGAGCTTTTATTTTGACCCCACAAAGTCTGACTCCAGAGACCCTTTCTCAGGACACTTACCATTTTGCCGCCAGTGGCCCTCATGTGGTGCTGTTCTGCTAGCCAGTGCTTGTCCTGGGGGTCAGCTGCATACTGTAGGGAAGCGGAAACCACAGGGTGGGGAGATCAGCCTGGTCTGAACTTTTCCTGATCCGTGTCCCCTAGCCCTTTTCTCTCTGGCAGATGTCATGGAGAAACAGCCTTGTCCTGGTATCAGGCAGCAATAGGCAGTACCCGGGTCTTTCACATGAGTAGTTCCCATCAACTACTCTTAAGCAGAGGTCAGATCCACCAGGGACTAACTTACATTTTCCCCTCAGCCCTTCTCTACCTCTTCAAAGCACAGGTGGTCTCAAGTACCAGGCTGCTCTGGTGTAGGGTGAAGTCAGGAAGGCTTTTGGGCTGTGTCTTGCTAAGGGTGTGGTGAGCTTCTTGGGTGTGTCGGGGTTTGGTGGGTTGAATGCTTAAGCATTGCCAAGTCCAAACATATCCTTACTCTTAGCCTTGTAAAATGCTTTTCTAAAGTCGTCTGGCCACATGAGAAACTTTTAAAAGTAAATTTAAAGGAAAAATGGTTAAGAAGGGAGAGTTAAAAGGAATATGCTCAGCTTTCTTTCAAGGATAATAAAAACTCACATTTCTATAGTATTAAGGTTTGCAAAATGCTTACAACTCTATGAGGTGGCTGGAGTAGGAATAATTAATCTGATTTTAGTGATAAGAAAATTGATGCTCAAAAATAAAGGAACTTGCCCATGACTACACAGCTAATGTGGGAACTAGGATCTGAACTAGTTTCCTAATTCCAAATCTCTCCTTTTATACCACCAGGCTGCCTTTCCAGCCATTCTTGTCAGGTTACTATGGGAATATGTACTTACGAGGTATTGGTGAGTGTATCTCCTATGAGGTAATGTTAGTGTCAACCCTGTGGACTTGATTTTTTTCATCCTTTCCCTAGGATCTCCCTTAGCCCTTTATAATCCCACCCACAACAAAACAAAACCCAATTAGATTAAAGCAAGATAACAAAATTTTTCTAACAATCAAGTTTTTCCTTTGTCTCATATTTCTGATAAGGTCAGATTCTCATCAGAAGTCTAGTTTTCCAGCCTGTAGATAGGGCTGGGGGGAGAATAGGAGATAACAATGAGAGACTGGCAGAGAATAAGTTTTTAAGGAAGGGGGAGACTGGGCAGGAACCAGTAGAGAAGTGCATGCACTGTGTGTGTGTTTGACTGTGGCATATGGTGACAAATTGTTGCACTGAAGAAGTTGGCCCTAGCTCTTCCCACTTTCATAGGAATCCTAGCAGGAGAGTTGGGACGCTGGAGGTCCAACGCTGAATTTCACAGATAAGGAAACTGAGGCCCAGAATGTGGAAGCAGCTTGCCCAAAGTGCCATCCTGAGCTGGTGGCAGAGCTGGACCTAGAAGTTGGGTGCCTCTTTATTTCCAGGTTCAGTATTCCTTCCACTGTAACCTGCACAGTCAGGATAGGATGGTCATGCCACTAGAGGCTGGCTTATGGCACCTTTCTTAACAACTGTCTCCTCCTTCTCTCAAAGGGAACATTCCAGGGCAATCATGACACCTACCTTAAAGAGGTGTGGGTGTTTGATATAGATTCTTCCTCTGGTGCCTCCCATGCCAAGGGCCCTGAAACAATAACCAATGGGGGAAATGAAGTGTTTTTTTTCCAGCAAGGTGAAGACAAGAGTGTCCTCTTCCAAGAACTTGCCAGTTGTGGGACCCTTGTGTTGCCCCCTCCCAGGAATGTCAAAGTCTCATTTCTTACTTGTTGGCCCTAGAGCCCAGCACAAAGGTTGTGGATTCATTCAGCCGGGCTGGATCCCACTGTGTAAAGAACGGAGAAGCAGAAGGTGAGTATGTCAGAGAGGTGAGAGGGCACCTAGACCTTTACTTAATTACAACAGCTCTGCAGTTTACAAAATGCTTTAATCACAAGCCTGTGAAGCAGGAAGGTCCAAGGAGTATCAACTGAAACTCAGAGGCAGGAAGTGATTGGGTCAGTCACTCAGCTAGGAAGTGGCAAGGCTGAAACTTGAATGCATGTCTAATGCTCTTTCCACTAGGCCCATGGCGCTTCTCAAACCAAAGAAGGGGTGAATACAAGCTGAAGCCTGTTTTTAAGAGCTAAGAGGAAAATTTCATCTGTAATGATGGGAGATAAGGTAGATTAATGTGTCCTCTTTAGGGACTTCAGACAGAACTCTAACTGATCTTCCTCAGCTCACACAGGAAGAAACTGCGGCTCAGAAGTGAAGTGATATGCCCAAGGTCGCATAGCTCTAAGTGCTGAGATCTGAACACAAGGTCATCTCACTTGAAGCTTAGTGCTCTTTCCACTGAAATGACTGTTACTTTTCAAGCATTTATTCAACATTTTTTCCTCCTTTAAATTAAATTTTAGTTTTCAATATTCACTTCCATAATCTTTTGAGTTTTAAATTTTCTCCACCCCCTCCTCTCTCCCCACCCCAAGATAGTGTGCAATCTGATATAGGCTCTACATATACATTCTTATTAAACATATTTTCAAATTAATCATGTTGTAAAGAAGAATTAGAATGAAAGGGAGAAACCACAAGAAAGAAAAAACAAAACAAACAAAAAAAGAGAGAGCAAATGTCTGCTTCAATCTACATTCAGACTCCATAGTTCTTTCTCTGGATGTGAATAGCATTTTCCATCATGAGTCATTTGGAGTTGTGTTAGATCCTTGCATTGCTGAGAAGAGCCAAGTCTATCAGTCAGCCATCACACAACGTGGCTGTTACTATATACAATGTTTTCCTGGTTCTGCTCACTTCATTCAGCATTAGTTCATGTATGTCTTTCCAGATTTTTCTGAAGTCTGCCTGCTCATCATTTCTTATAGCACAATAGTATTCCACTACATTCACATACCACAACTTGTTCAGCCATTCCCCAGTTGATGGGTATCCTCCTCAATTTCCAATTCTTGGCCACCACAAGACCTGCTATAAATATTTTTGTACATGTGGGACCTTTCCCTGTTTTTATGATCTCTTTGGGATCAGACCTAGAAGTGGTATTGCTGGGTCAAAGGGTATGCACATTTTTCTATCCCTTTGGGCACAGCTCCAAATTGCTCTACAGAATGGTGGGATCAGTTTACGACTCCATCAATAATGAATTAGTATTCCAATTTTCCCACATCTTCTCCAGCATTTATAATTTTCCTTCAACAAGTATTTTTTGAGTATTTACTATGTGCCCAGCTCTGTGAATGAGGATTCATAAATATATTGGTTTCTTGTTCTCAAGGAATTTAGTTTCATTGGAGAAATGAGATGAATGCAGATAGATCATAGAACAGAAGGCAGTGTATAGCTCCATGCAGAATCCTGGCTTATAGATAAAAAGCAGAGATAACATTCCTCTTCAGAAGTGAAGGATATTAATGACGATTGAAATAAATCATAGAAAGCTTCACGGAGAAGACAGGACTTAAGTTGGATGAGTAATTTAGATAGGGAAGGGAAGACATCTTGTAGGACACCTATAATTCATTTAGCCCTGTCCACTACCAAGACAGTGAGCTTAGGGCCCTTGGAGCAGAGAAAGCTTCTCAACAGGGAACCAAACCTTATTCTTCACTCCCACTCGAAGTGTTAGATTTGGAATCAACAAGACCTGAGTTCAAATCTTGGTTCTGATAATTCCTAACTATGTAACCTAAGTCAAGTCACTTAACCTTACAGCTCTGCTCCCTAACCTACAAAAGGGTTATTCCAAGATCCCCACTACCTATGGCTCAGATTTCTTATGAGAAAAGCAATTTGTAAAGAGCTATAGAAATGTGAGCTGTTGACGCATTTCAGAAACCCACACATCCCACAGGAGAAAACAAGATTCTCCCTTTTCCCCCAAAGTACAGCAGGACAAAAAGTAAGTCTCCAGAGTCCTTGGGGGCCAGGAAGAGGGCCTAATCTGGGCCAACCATCACTGCCACAGTCAGATACTATACCTTAGGACCCTCCCTCCGAATTGGTTCACAGGATTTTGGTTTCCACCTGGTAGGGAAAGATAGAAGAATCAGCGACTGTTCAGAGAAGTTGCAAGATCAGCGGTTAGGACTTCAGAACTTCACTTGAGCTTGGAGCAGTCACGTTTCTATCACTAGCTAGCTGTATGACCTTGGCTAAATCACTTAACTACTATACTCTCAGTTTCCCCATCTGTAAAATGAGACATCATCCCTGTTCAAAATTCAGACTGAACACAATAGACAATGTTGGTACTCACTTCTTTAAGTCAAGCATTCATCCTTCCTTTCTTTGAAAACAGAAAACTACTCAAGTGTATGGTAGCCTATACTACCATCTCTTTTTTATGATGTTTTCCATGACTGTTTTCAGGGATTGGGGGATAAGCGCTAATTGTGTTTAATGGTAACACATCTAAAGTTTTTATTATTTAAAACGAGAAAAATGTGATAATCCTCATGCTACTTTCTTCTTAGACTGTTGGGAAGACCAGTAAGATAGTCTACATAAATAGGCCACAAACAATGCAATGTATCACACATCTAAGCTGAGGATGAACATCACTCTCCTCACTTATCTTTTCTCCCCAGTTAGTTAAAACATTTGGGATTCTCGCTAGTGCCGCCCCTGGAATCCAATTTGTCTCCTCCCCCTCATTTGCTTCATGTTGTGATTACTATTGACAGTTGATATTTATATGGCACCTTATAGTTTGGAAAGTGCCTTACATCCACAATCTGAATTGATCACTAACGCTACCTTGTGAGGCAGGTAAAACAGGCTTCATTTAATTCCCTATTTTATAGATGAGGAAGCTGAAGTTCAGATAAAGTGATGTGCCCAAGGTCGCACTGCTAGCTTTTGACAGGTGGGATTTGAACCCAGGTCTTCTGACTCCAAATCCACTGCTCTTTCAACTATACAACAGCTTCTCTCTCCTTCATTTATGCAGTAATGCTCCTGGCTTGTATCCTAACCTCACCTCCCCTTATATTAGATGCCAGCTGGAAAGCCCAAGACCCCAGGGCCTACTTACACCATGCCTGAGGTTGATCTGTCATTTGAAAGGATGTGTCCTGGAGGCCGTCCCTTCCTCTGCAATAGAAAATACCCCGTCAGAAGGAGATCTCGGCTCCAGAGTCTGAGCCAGCTGGGATTCTGTCTGCCCAGTATCCTGCCTGGGCCATCTGCTACCACTAGAGTTCTTTTTTTGTTTTCAAAATAAACTGGAGCTTCAGATGCTAGATGGCGTTTGTGAGGGGCTGGGTAGAAGTCATACTTTTGAAAGTTCTTCTATCAGGGCTTGGGGTGGGGGACATTGAGGCAAAGGAATGAGGTCCAGATTCTTTGGGAAGCCAAGTACCTCCCATTTTGGACTAATTGCCTGGCCACCAGATAGAATAGGGACATACACAGCACCCCCCCCCCCCCATATACACGAGCATGTATGTATGAATATATGTGTGTGTATTTTTTTTACCTTTTTGGGGATAGGGCTTCCTCGATGGGCACATTCTTCATCTGTTTGCCGGCCACGCTGGAAAAGGAGAGAGGAAAGTCAGTGGGGCAGTGAAGTCTCAGAGGAGAGCACCGTACTTCCTGATAATGTTGCAGAGGCTATATCTCATAGGCATAAGTCACTGACCAAGACCTCCTCTTCTAGGAGTAGGATGGCATCTTCCCTAGGCCCCAGAAAGAGACCCAATCATTTCTTATGCTACTCAGCTCCAGTGCCTCTAAAGGTGGTGAGGTCGAATTCCCAGCTAATGCCACATGCTTAACCCTTCCTAACATTGGACCACTCTAACCCATTTTGCTCCCAGGACAAAGCAGCTCTGACCTTCATCCCAGGAAGCTCATGAGTGAGTCTGGGTATCACTTTCTCTCCATCCGAAAACAGCAGCTTAGCCTAAGAGAAGATAGCAAAGATTAAAAAAAAAAATCTAGCTGGTGAGTGGCAGGGGAGGGGGAAGCTTGCTCCTTGCCTGATTTATACTAATGCTATAGCACTTGTGTGCTAGTACTCATCTCTTTGGAACTCTCTACCTCTGACTGCTTAATATACAGCAGGCTTGTACAACCCCTGGCCCTCAGGCATGCCAAAGGATTTTGGTTGGCCTGCAAAAAATATAGAGGATATTTTCCTCTATGTTTTCCTTGGGTCACCCAAAATCCTTTGGTGGGCCACAGGTTGTGCAGGCCTGATATAGAGAGTTTCTAGGTGATGCTTTGATTACTATTAATAACAAATTGAAGTAGGCGTATTCTCTGACAAACATACAGGACTTTACAGACGTGATGTCATTCCTTCCCTCTGAAGAGACAAGAAAGGGGAAGGGACTACAGTCCCCATGCAATTCAGCATAAAAGGTTCCTGGACTAGAGTTAGGAGACCTGAATTCTAGTTTCAACTCCGTCATTAATGATAACAGTACATACTCTTACAACACCTTACTATTTACAAAATATTTTCCTCACAACAACCCTGTGAAGTAGCTAGTTCAAGTATTATCACTCCCATTTTATAAGTGAGAAAACTCATCAGAGAGGTTAAATGACTTGTCCAATGTCACAAAGTGAGTAGAAAAAAATCAGTAGAATCCTTTAATCAAGTCCTTGATTCTAAGTCTAGTCTCTCCATTACACTGCAACTTGTGCAAGCCATTTCCTTTCTCTGTGCCTCAGTTTCTCCATCTGTAGAATAAAGAGACTGGCCTGTATCGGTATTTTTCAAACTATGCATTAAAGGGTTCTAAAAAACAATGACTCTCATTTCCAACATACGTAAGGAATGGATTCAAATTTATAGGAACAACAGCTATTCCCCAATAAATGGTCAAAGTATACAAAACAGGCAGTTTTCAAAGAAAAAAAATCCAAGCTATCAACAAACATATTAAAAAAAGGTTACAAAATCACGAACAATTAGAGAAATGACAAATGTTGGAAGGACTGCAAGAAAACAGGTGCATTAGTACACCGTATAGCTGTGAAATTGGTCCAACCATTCTGGAACATTGCTAGACTGCACATCCTCTAACCAAGCAATGTAACTACTAGGCCAATACCCTGAAGAGATCAAAGGAAGAGGAAAAGGACTCATACGTACAAAAATATTTATATCAGTTCTTTTTGTTGTGATAGAGAACTGGAAACTAAGAGTGCTCATTAATTGTGGAATGACTAAACAAACTAAGATTTATGAATGTAATGAAATACTATTATACTGTAAGAAATGAAGAAAGGGACAGTTTCAGAAAAAGCCGGGGAGACTTGTATAAAATCAGGCAAAGTGAAGTGAACAGAACGAAAAGAAAAATCTATATAATAACAACTTACCCTGTAAATACAAACAGCTATTTAAGACTTAAGAACTCTGATCAACGTAGTAATGAATCACAATTCCACAGGATTAATGACAAAGCCTGTTTCCCCCATCCTGGAGAGGTGGTTGAACTCAAGATGCAGAATGAAAACATTCATTTTTGGAGAAGGCCAATGTGGAAATTTGTTTTGTTTGACTACATGTATTTGTTACATGGTTTTTCTTTTTCTTTTCCCAATGGAGAAGCGGAGAAGAAGAGAGAACAACAAATGCTTTTAAATTGAAAAAAGTTTTTTTAAATTTAAACAAAAGAAAAAGAACTCTGATGTTCCACATGAAGTGAACAAGGGTTTTACTACAAGATCTCATGACACTATTTTCTTCTTTAATATATTAAATTTACATTATTTACAAATCAGAAGTACTTATTCTGTAGGGCAATTTTTCAGTATGAAGATTGGCTTAATTTCTTCTATTCTGAGTCAAGATTCACCTGACCCTTCTTTTATCTCAGGAGTATCCCATACCTCCCACATGCCCAAATTGGTCTTTCGACATTTAAAATTCCAATGTGTTTGGTGTCCATATTAGTTTGAAAATTCTGGCCTACATGATCTCCATGGTCCCACCAAGACCTAATATTTTATGACAGCATGGAAGAAATTAAGGCACTGAGGGGGGAGGTGACCATCTTAATATTATCCACCAAGCAGTAGCAAAGATAATACAGATCTCAGCTAATAAGCTGAAGTTTAGTACCTTGATGGCTGCTTCAGAACATATAAACTACTAGTTCCAGATCTTAGTTGGATTACAGTTTTGACAGGTTATTATCAGAAAGCTCTCTGATGATGGACTTCCAACATTCAGAAAGTCCCTAGACAGCTTTGGTTTCAGACTACATAACCCCTGCCTCTTTAGGCTCTTACCTGTTCCAGACAACTTCGACAGGCTTCCTGGATCAATTGCTCTGCATCAACGTCTTCCCCAACATTGTCTTTGACATTAAATGCTGCTTTCTGAAAGAACTAGGGAGAAGACCAAAGAAAAGGTCAAAGGTCTTGTCATCACACCTGTCTACCTTGTTGCCCATCATCAGTTGGGGTAACAACAGTAAATGATGAGGCAGTTTTGCTCATTTATTTCAAGAATGTAACTAACAGGACTAGGAAGGGTGAGGAATCACCAGAAGAAGCTTGCTCTGCTATGATGTCAAAGTGAAATTCGGATTCTTCAAATTCAACAGACATTTTTAAAGTGACTATTATAATGAAGGCACTGTTGTAAGGAGCTGACCTTCTACTGGGAAGTGGGACATGACAGAAAGAGAAAGAGAGAGAAAGAGAGAAAGAAAGAGAGAAAGAGAGAGAGAGAAAGAGAGAAAGAAAGAGAGAAAGAGAGAGAGAGAGAGAGAAAGAAAGAGAGAGAGAAAGAGAGAGAGAGAGAGAGAGATTTAATACTAAGTAGGGTATAATGGAGATAAAGGAAAGATCTTAAGTATGCTAAGAAAATCTCAGCGGGGACTTTTAGCCACAGGAATCAAAGAAGGCTCTATGGAAGAGGTGGTACCTGACCTGACCCTAAAGGAAGAGAAGAGTTCTTAAAGGAAGTGGTGCATTGAAAGCATAAGGGGTGATTAATTTCCCAAGTGGGATGTAGAGAACCTCTGTTGCAAAGAAGACCAACCCTCCCTTTGATTTCAGGCCTTCCATCTCTTGCTTCACATGACTTCTGAGGGTAGAGGAGTGGCACCCTTCACTCAAGCGTGAACATTCTTACACATGGTCATACTCTTAACATTCTAGTGACTGAATTCTGGTAGATCATCATCCAAACTCCATTCTACACCCTTACCCCTTGATTCCTCATTCATCCCTCTCAGCCTTCTCATCCCAAAGTTTCACCCTAACTCCATCCAGCCCTTCCCTCAGGAATGGCTATTCTTTAAGCAACAATCTTTTCCTCTGCCACTCCTTCCATTGACTAGTTCTTACTGAAACCAACTGTCTCCCTGATGACACAGTCTTTCTTTTACTGGCCGTACCTTCACTCGTTGTCCTTGGTTCCCTAGAAGAGAAGGGGGAGTTGGAACACTCCTTGCTCCCCCTTGGCATTTTCAGGTTCTCCCTCTACCTCCATCAGTCCATAACCTCTCTTCCTTTGAGGTCCATGCTACTCACATCTAGCACCCAATCAAAATTCCGTTAACTATCGTCTTACAGACCCCTCTGTGTCCCACCCCGCTGCTGTGCGTCAATTCCTTCCTCAATGAGTTTGATATCTAGCCTACAATTTCTCTTTCCTCTCCAACTCTTGCGCTCATACTGGGGAACTTGAACATATATACTGATTCTCCCTCAAATATCCTAACCACTCAGTTCTTCAATCTACTCACCTCCCATGAGATACACTCCTCCACCCAAATTCAACCACATTCAAAGACAGTCATATCCTTGGTCTTGCCTTCATCCATAAATGTAATGCCACTACGTTCAAGAACTCTGAAATATTCTTATCCTAGCATAATCTATTGGCTTTTCACCTCTCCCTCTGCCTTCCCTTACAAAATCCCTATTCTTTGTTTGTACTGTGACCTAGTGTCCCTTTACCCCTCAATTCTCTCCTAGGACTTTTCCCCAGCAATAGCCACTCTCTCTTCTTGACTCTCTGTTGAACCAATTCAATGCTACACCAGTTTCCTCTCTTGAATCTCTAGCCCCCTTATCATAAGGCTAATTACAAGCAGAAAAGCCCCAGCCTTGGATTACTCCCACCACTTATTGCTTTCACACCTACACAAGTGCTGCTGAATGAAGGTGGAGAAAATCATGCAACTATTCTTCCTGGGTCCACTACAAATTTGTTACACAACATCAACTGGGCCCTCAATACTGCTAGGTAATCCTACTATATACCTCCCTTATCAATTCACTATCCCACTCTTCGCAGTGGCTTTCAAACCTTTTTATCCTTCCTCAAACCTCCTATGGCTCCTCCTCTGCCTCTCAGGTGAGAACCTTGCCTTATACATTTTACAGAAAAAATTGAGGCCACTCAGTGAATTTCCTATTCTCCCTTCTTCCTCATCTTCCAGCACTCAGATGTCACCTGCCACTTTCTCTTCCTTGTTTCACATGATGAAATAGCCTTACTCCTTAACCAAGGGCAACCTTTCTGTTTGTTCAAGAGATCCCATTCCAATCCATCTACTCCAACAGATTGTCTCCCTCTGCCATCCCCAATCTTTCACTTATTTTCAATCTCTCTCTACTGGCTCATTCCCTATTGCCTACAAACATGCTCATGTCTCTCCATCCTCAAAAAATCCTCACTTGATCCTTCCACCCCTGCTATCAGCCTTTATCTCTTTTGCCCTTTGTAGCTGAACTCCTTAAAAAGACCCTCTACAAAGTCTCCACTTTCTCTCATCTCTTCTTAATCTCTTACAATCTGGCTTCCACCTTTATCATTCCACTGAAACTGCTCCCTCTAAAGTTACTAATGATCTTTTAGTGGTCAAATACAATGGCCTTTTCTCAGTCCTCATTCTCCTTGGCCTCTCTGTGGCCTATGACACTGTTGATCTCTCTCTCCTCTTTGATACTCTCTTCTCTCTAGGTTGCCAGGACAGCACCCTCTCCTAGTTCTCCTCCTATCTCTCTGACTGCTTCTTTTTAGTCTCCTTTGATGGATCCTCTCCAAGATCACACCTTCTAACTATAGAGGTCTCTCAGGGTTCTGTCCTGGGGACCCTCTTCTCTTCCTCTTCCACAGTACTTCACTATGCTGATGATTCTCAAATCTACCCATCTTGCCCCAAACTCTCTGCTGACCTATAATCTCATCACCAACTGCCTTTCAGACATTTGAAGTAGATGTCCATTAAACACCTTAAATTCAATATATCCAAAATGCAACTCATTATCCTCCCTAACTCCTACCTTCCGTATTACTATAGAGGGTAACACCATCCTCCCAGTCTATAAGGCTCACACTTTGGGAGTCATCCTGGACTTCTCACTACCTTCCTCATACTTATTAGCAAGATGAGGCTTTGCACATTTAATCATGACCTGGGCATTCCAGACCCAATTTAATCACCTCTTTATCCTTCCACTTTTAATATCTGTGCTAACATAGCCTCTAGTATAAGTAAAAGGTCTGACAAGGTTTTCTCCATGTCCATTTCCACATATAAATGGAGAACATGACTCCATTATTATGAAATTTCAAATGCGATTATAAATATGATGATGTTCTGTAGTAAGAAAGGCTTGAATAAACTATCAAAAACATCCACTAAACTCCTTGAAAACAGTGAGTTTCAGCATACAAAAAAGGAGGGAGGAATAGGGGTTAGGGAGAAGCAGGTAGCTGGTGCTTTGACTAACCAATGTTACCAAAACCTTCCTAAATTGGATATTTGTTTAAGCCTGTAATTTGATTTTCTTGAGTTTCTTTTTCTGGAGCACTGGGGATTGCGGTAGAAATGAGTTCATTTGTAATCAGGCTTCAAGTTGTTCCAAGCAAAGATTCTGGGGTTGGTTGGCTGATTTATCTAAAGCACAGGTCTGATTAGGCCACTGCGCTACTCTATAACAAACGTCTTATCGTGTTCAGGAGCAAATACACAATGCTGTTTGGCATTCAAAGACCTTCATAACCTAATCTGCTTCTACTCTACTAGTCTTCTTATGCCTTACTCTTCACAGACTTTTTCATCCAGTGACATTGAGCTCCTGGCTGTTCCATGAACATGATCGGGCCACTTGGTCTGGCTGTCCCCCATGTCTGGAATGCTCTCCCTCATCTTCACTCACTGGCCTCCCTGGCTTCCTTAAGTTCCAACTAAAATCTCACCTTCTATAGGAAGCCTTCCCAACCCCTTTTAATGGCAGTGCCTTCTTTGTATTAATTATCTCCTATTTATCTTATACATAGCTTGCTTTGTATATTTGTTTACATCTCCTCCGTTAGATCGTAAGCTCCTTGAGAGAAGGGTCTGTCTTTTTTCTTTTTTTCTATCCCTAGTTTCTAGCATACTATCTAACACATTGTAGGTGCATAGTAAATATTTATTGATTGATTGACCTTCCTAAATGCTAGGAAGTGGAAAATGACATGTCCACTTCAGAGAACAGTGAAAGGCTGGAAAATGATGTTGGGGTCAGACTGTAGATGGGAACTGGTATTTCATACTCAATGTTACACTGAAAGTTTCTGAGCAGAGAAATGACATGGTCAGACTTGTGCCTTAGGAAGATGATCTTGGCATCTAAGTAGAGGATGAAGGAGAAGGGAGGCACTGGAAGCAGGAAGACGAGTCAGGAGATTACTATAATTGTATGAGTAAGAAATGATGAGGTCTTGAACCAAATTGGTAGCAGAGTGAGTAGACAGAAGGCAAGAGTTGTGAGACATGGAGTGCAGTAGACAGAAGTACTAAAGTGCTGAGAGCCTGAAAAATCCAATGGCTAAAATCTATAAATTCACGAAGAGCTTGGTAGGATCTGTTCTTTCCCTATTTTTGTAAACAACAAGTTATGTAATATTGGAATTAATTCTTCTTTGAATGGTTAATAGAATTCACTTTTAAGTCCATCTGGTCCTGGGGTTTTTTCTTTTAGGAGTTCCTTTAATAACTGTTCGATTTCACTTTCTGAGACTGAATTATTTACATTCTTAATTTTTTTTGTTAATCTGGGCATTTGATATTTTTATAAATATTTATCCATTTAATTTGTTAGCTTTATTGGTATATAAAAGAAAAAAAATACTTTTTAATACTTTCCTTTATTTCCTGTTCATTTGTTTTGTATTTTCCTCTTTCATTTTCGATATTGGCAATGACAAATGTTAGAGGGGGAGTGGAAAAATAGAGACACTAATGCACTGTTGGTGGAGTTGTGAACTGGCCCAATTATTCTGGAGAACAATTTGGAACTATGCCCAAAGGGCTATAAAATTGTATACACCCTTTGACCCAGCAATACCATTACTAGGTCTGTGCCCTAAAGAGATCAAAGAAAAGGGGGAAGGACCTATTTGTACGAAAATATTTATAGCAGTTCTTTTTGTTGTGGCAAAGAACTGGAAATGGAAGGGATGTACACCAACCGGGGAATGGCTTAGGAAGTCATGGTATATGATTGTGTAATGGAATACTACTGTGCTATAAGAAATGATGAAGGAGATGGTTTCAGAAAGATTTGGGAAGTCTTAAATCAAGTGATACAAAATACAATGAGCAGAACCAGAAGAACATATATAGTAATAACAATATTGTAACAATAATCAACTATGAAAGACTTAACTACTCAGATCAATACGATCATCTATGACAATTCCAAAGGACTCACGATGAAAAATGTAGATCCACCTCCATGGGACTCAATTGTAAATTAAAGCATATTTTTTTCTTTATTTTTCTTGCCTCCCCCACCCCTTATATTTCTTTTCCATTTTCTCTTTTTAACCCCAATGTGGTTAATGTGGAAATACGTTTTGCATGACTTCATATGTATAATGGATATCATATTTCTTGCCTTCTCAACGGATGGTGGAAGTGATGGAAAGAGAGAATTCGGAAATGAAAATTTTAAAGGAAGCCTTCCTTGAACCCTCCATCTGCTATTTCCTCTCCCCCAAATCATCGTGTACCTACTTTGTTATCTATTAATGTGTATGTTGTCTCCCCTGGCTAGCCTGCGAGCTCCTTCAGGGCCCAGACTATCATTATATTTATACCAGATTTGTCATTATATTTCTAGCTCCTAGCAGAGTCTCACACAAAGCAGATGCTTTATAAAGCTTGTTGATTGACACACAATGAGAGCTAACAGTTGCCTTCTTTGTGTGGAAGCATATTAAAAATCTTTTTAGTTCAACTGAAAATATTAAGAAATATTTTCTCCAGCCAAAAACCCTTTCCAGGCTTTAGGAAAGCAGGTAAAGAAAGAAGACTAAGCTTCCAGGAAATGAATCAAAGTGGAAAACTAATCTTAAGTTTTACTTATTTAAGATCCCCTAAAGGCTGTGACATCTTTTCTATTCAAGGATTAAATATGATCATAGGAAGGAAGTCCTTTTAGTATTTAAGGGGAAAGGTCAAGGAAGAAGCTGAGTACTGACTATTCTGGAATGCTAACCCCAAATCATGTTTTAAAGTATGTTCAAGATTCCTACAAATGTTACCTCAAATTGTTGCAGGGTAGAGAGACATGTCAGAGGGCATGAGGGGAGTTATGCCAGTTTGGAGATCTCTTTAAGCTAGAAATGGCATGGATATGGAATAATGATAAACTAAAACTGCTTCTAGCAGTCTTATGCTTAAAATGCAAAGTATTACTCTTTTCTTTGACACTAGGCAGTGTGTTCTGCATCTCTGGAGGTCTTCAAGCAGAGGCTGAATGATTATCTATCAGGGATATGACAGAAGGGACTCATGAACTGAGCAAGGGGTGACACTAGATGGAAAGATAGAAGGCAAAGAACAAGAGAAGAAATAGTCTTGATATACATACTATGCCCTGGTCAGACCAATTTGGAGTACTATGTATAGTTCTGAGTACTGGATTTTAGGAAGGACATTGATTAGCTAGATAATGCCCAACGGAGGGCAACCAGGACAGTGAAAAGCCTCAAGTTCATATCACATGAAGACCTGCTGAAGGAAATAGGAATATTTAGTTCAAAGAAGCAAAGACTTCGGTGGCTGTGAGAGCTGTCTTCCAAGTGCTCAAAAGGCTACCATCTTAAGAAGGAAGTGGATCTGTTTAGCTTGGCCCTAGAATGCAGAACTAAAAGAAATAGGTAGAACTAGCAAAGATACAGACTTAGATTTGAGTAAGGCAGAACTTCCCAACAGCTATCAAAAAATGAAGATGGCTGTCTTGAGGGGTGTTTCTATTTGATGGAGATCTTAAGCAAAAGCTACAGGGTAAATTCTTTCTCAGGGACAGACTGGACAAGACAACCTGAGTCCCCTTCAATTCAGAAATTCAGTAACCTCTAAAATCTGAGATTCTCTAATGCTAAGTCCTACTTCATACACAAGGTGTAGAACAGCAACGGAATTTATTATCACAAGAAGCCTTACAGGTAGAAGATATAAAGGGATTATACAAGTGAATCAAGGACAAAGCCATAAATAGCTGTGGAGTAAACTTCAAAGAATCTAAGAGTTGAAAGGGACCTCTGATTGCATCTAATGTAACCTGTTCCTGAATAGGAATCTTCACTATGATAGCCCCAAGTAGTCACTCAAGACTCCTCTTGAAGATTTCCAGTGACATGGATCTCACTACCTACCTTCTAAGGGAGTCCATTCCACTGCTGGATACCTCCAATTGTTATGAACTTTTCCCTTGTACTTAGCCCAAATTTACTTTTACAATTTCTACCTCATGTAAGTTCTGCCATCTAGGGTTAATCAGAATACATCCAATTCCTCTTCTACATGACAGCTCTTCAAATGATATCACATAGATAGCTATCTACCTATCTATCCATCCATCCATCTATCTATCATGCTATTCCAGAAGACTTCTCTTTTTCAAGCTAAAAACCTGCCAGCTCTTCAAAGTATTCTTTTATGGCACAGTCCCCTGGCCCTTTGGAGAAGGACATGGCAAACTACTCCAGTATCTTTGCCAAGAAAACCCCAAATGGGGTCACAGAGTCAGGCATGACTCAACGGAATGAGCAACAATAATTACTCCAGTCCCTTCATCATACTGATTGCCCTCATTTGGATATGTTCTAATTTGTTGATATCTTCCCTCAAATGGGACCCACCTAGATCTGAATGCAGTGCTCCACATATCATCTGAGTAGGACATGAGACATCACCTCTATTTCTGATACCCTTTAAGGTTGATGTCAGAGAAGACAACCAAACCTTCCCATGGGACATTCCTCAGGGCTATGAGCAACAGAACAGTAGGATGGATGGACTGTGAGTCTGACCCAGTGTGAGAGTGCTTATATCCTCACCAGATGTTTTCTGATGATCACTTAGTGGCAATGTTGGTAGAGAAGATCTTCTGACATGTATGAGTTGGATTAGGCAGATTTGGGGGTCCTAGAAGGACTCAGATTCTGTGATTCTGATGTAGAAGATTAGATCCAAGCAAACAGGGTGGATCTGTTAGGATTTCCCTGACTATTTTTCCTCCAACATCACTTACTTTCATGTACTTGTTGAAGACAGTCTGAATTTCCTCATTGATGCTAGGTTGTAGGACAGCTCGAAGCAGGTCCATAGAGATGGCAGGGTCTGTGAAGCTGCATTTCAACAAAGGAAAAATGTCACACTGGTTCCAAATGCTTGATTCATCGTTGTCCTGCCAGGGTCAATGACTCTCGTAATGGCTTCCCTTACATTAAATGGTCCTTAAATAGGTACCTCACCTTAAAGACACAGGCCTTATCAACTTCTAAAAGTCATTCAAAAAGTCAATCAATAAACCTTTAGAGTATCAATTACATTTAAGGCATTATAAATTTAAGAGACAGTACTTGCTCTGAAAGAGATTGCAATCTGGTTTGGGGATAAACAGATATATTATACCAGCCCAGAGCTTACATCCAGCTATCAACTCCTTATTAGTGTTAGTGGGATCTGTCTTGGGAGGGAGCTGTTACTCGAATATAAATAAACTAGGCCTTAAAGACTGCAGACTTTTGGCTCTGATTTCTTCCAAATCCAAAGAAACCCAAATACACATGTGACGTTCTGAAGACAGGTCATTCGTTACCACAAACGCTTGGCAGAATCAGAGAGATTTATGTCAAGGTGAAGGATTCTGACATGGGGAAGACTATGGCCCACTTGGCTAACTCACTACCTGGCCATCAACTAACCCCTGTTTATCTTACCATCTTCCATTTTTCAGAACATTGAGGGGAAAAACATGTTGAGAGTGGAAAATGCCCATCTAAGCCATCTCATGCCCCTAGAGGTCATCCTCAATTTAAGAAATAGAGGTCTAGGTATGGGAACCAACTTGCCTAAAGTTAGAGGCTTTAGAACTGGAATATACCCAAGAAACTAACTAGTCCAAATTCTTCATTTTACAGAGAAAAAAAAAACCTGAGGTCCAGAGAAGCCAAGTGACTTGTCCAAGGACACAGACAAGATTATATAATTTAGAGTTAGAAGGATTTTTGGAGGTCACCTGGGGGGAAAAACGCTCTCATTTTACATTTTTAGAAACGGAGGCTATTTGTTTTTTGGATCTTCTCACTCTAAATCAGCGCTCTTTCTTTTACAGCACACAGGGAGTTGGGTCTTCCCTCCTGACTTCTTCACAGGTCACTCCCCAGCCCCCAGCATGGAAGATTCCCCCTTTCCTCCCCCGCCCCCCACCAGCAGTGGGGACCCCAGGCAGCTGTTGCCGGTGCCACCGCGGCGTCCCCGGGCCCAGAAGACGCACCTCGTAGTCATCTGGGAGCGGCGGCCCCGGCGCTGCACCTGCCGATGTTTGATCATGATGTTCCAGGGGTTCTGCGGGAACCAAAGCGCTGGTGAGCCCCACTGCGCCCCCGATCGCAGACGACAGAGGAGAAGTTGGGGCTGGGCAAGGGTCCCTTTTCAGTCCTAGCCTCCCGCTCCAGCCTAGCTCCCTGCCCCGGCAGGCCTCGACCTGGCCCAGCCCGAGGGGCCCGTGCCCACCTTCCCCGGCGCCCCTGTCTCACCGTGACCACCAGCTGCCCCGCCGAGCCCTCGCCTGCAGGCTCGGGACCGCCCCGCTCCGGTCCACCGGGACCTCGCGGCTGCTCTGGATCCCGAGTGGCCCCCATGGTCCCTCCCTCCCGCGCCCGGCCAGGCCGCCGCCGCCACCCCAGCCGGCGACCCCGCTGTAGCCGGTGGTCCAGCCCAGCCCCTCAGCCACCGGCCGGAAACGAGTCCTTTACACGTCATTGCGCCGCGCCGGGCCACCCCCCGGAAGAGCGACGCGGCAGGCGGCGGGGTTGCCATGGCAACCGAGCGGGACGTGCGTCCGCGAGCTAGAGGAAAGGGGAAGGGAGAGCGCCGAGGCTTTTGCGACCGTGAGCGGCTTAGGGTGGGCGTTGGCCGGGGATTCTGGCCACCTTCACCCAAGACGGCGGGTTTAACTGCGGGGCAGGCTGTTAATAGTTGGAAAATCGAGTGACCCTAAATGCCTCTTGTGCCTGCAGCCACGGAGAGAAACGTAGTCACTGTATGACCTTGGCAAGTCTCTTTCCCTTTCTGGGCCTCTTCATCCTCCTCTGTAAAATGCAGCGGGTTAGTCGAGGTGGTTAAGATTCCTTCTGCCTCTCATATTGTTGACTTCCTGGGCGACCGAGAAAGCCCAGGACTTGGGAGTCGGAAGACCTGGGTTCTAGGCTTGCCTCTGCTCTTAGTCACTTAGTCACTTTCCCTTTTCTGCTCGCCTTGGTTACCGTCGGTGTAAAATGAGCTGGAGTCTGGGAAATACTTTCTTCTAGAGCTAATGGCCTAATGTAAACCAGTAATGGGGCTGAATATTAAGCCCCTTATCCGAGTAATTCATTTTTAGTAAGCACCATCAGTGGTTTTGTTCCTTTCCATACTCCCTCCAGAGCTGAAGCCTGATAGGTAAAAGAATTAAGCCTTTTGGGCATAAAGGAAAATCTCCGCCCAAGATACCAGTGATTTGGGTAATGGCTGGGAATGTTGACAGGACCAGCCATTAAATGTATGTTTTAGAAGCCAAGTGAAGCATTTCAAGAGCTTCAGGGCAGAAGAAGTTTCACTTTTCACGGAAGGGTACTTTCAGGAATTACTGCTAGAGGCAAAACTGGTTTTTATTGTTGTAGGAAAAAGATTCCTTCAAGCCCTGAATTTTTACTCTAGTTTTCACTTGGAGTGCTGGGTTCCCTTCTTCTGTCAGGACTCTTTCAACAACCTAGTTAGCCCTGAATGCCACCAACTGTTGAAAGGCTGCAGAATGACTATGGGTGTCATTGGTGATCAAGCAAGCAACTGACTTAGGAGCCGGTTTATATTCTGGCGTTGGCTTTGCCATTAGCAGCTAGCTGTATGGCTCAGTCTGTCTGCCTTGCAGGGTCTCAGTTTTCTCCCTGATAAAATGAGGCGTTTGGACTAGGCAATCTCGGAAATCCCTGTAATATTAATTAAGGTGGGACTTTTTTTAAAAAATGTTTTCTCTTTTAGAATGCTAAAGTAATCAGGGTGAGTTGAAGATGAATAAGGGATGAGAGAGGAATGTGTTGAGAGGAGATAGGGAGAGATAGAATGGGGTATATTATCTCGCATAAAAGTGGCAAGAAAAAGCAGTTCTGTAGGAAGAGAAGAGAAGGCAGGTGAGGGGGAGTGAGTGAATCTTGCCCTCATCAGATTTGACCTGAAGAGGG
>CM053625.1:116401488-116429592 GCA_028646595.1 Phalanger gymnotis | reverse complement strand
ATTTCTTAGAACACTTAATAGTGTTCTGTTATATCCTTTATAGTTGTTTGTCTTTACAATGTTGTCACTGTATAAATTATTCTCTGGTTCTGCTCACTTCACTCTGCATCAGTTCATACAAGTCTTACCAGGTTTCTCTGAATCCATTACTGTCATCATTTCTTAGAACACTTAATAGTGTTCTGTTATATCCTTTATACCATAACTTGTTCACCTATTCCCTAGATGATAGATACTTCCTTAGTTTCTAGTTCTTTGCCGCCATAAAAAGAACTACTATAAATATTTTTGTACACAAGAGTCTTTCCCCTCTTTCTTTGATCTCTTTGGGCCGTAGACCTAATAGAAGTACCTTTAGGTTAGAGGATATTTAACACCTGCTTTGTTCAGGAGTCTTTGCTCTTCATTGGGGATTCCATTAGTCTATGGTAAATGTCGCATGAATGGTATAAAAAGTCAGAGCTAAAGGAAGTCAGAGTAGAGAGGAGAGATTCTGTGGCCTGAGGTTTCAGGGAAGGGTTCCTGGAGAAACTAGATCTTACAGTATTGGCAGCACTTAAAGGAGAGGACATTCTAGGCACCTGGACAGGAATATGCCTGTGGCACCCAAGGGACAAGGAGACCAGCATGGTTGGAGCAGAGAGTTTATCTAGGAAAGTAAGTTGGTCATGATGGTGGGAATAAAATTGTGAAGTGCCTTGCATTTTGGCTAAGGAATTTGGATTTGATCTTGTGAGGAATGGGGAGCCATGGGAGGTTTTTGTGAGGGATAAGATAAGGGTGAAGTAGGGTTTGGGGAAAATACACCATTACTTCATTTCGGGGTGGGGAAGCAGGTAGCTGAAAGCTTGGCCTGGATTGCGAATCCCTCCGACCCTTCCCTCCCCTATGTGATAGCATGTCTCTTCTCAGGGATTTCAGTGCCCTAGCCATCCTTATGTTCCAGAGAGTCTTCATGACTCCAGCAGTGACTGGGCTTTTGGGGCCTCTTAAGGTGCCTGGCTGTGGGAGATGGCCCTACTGACTAGCCCTTCTGCTCTGGCCCTCATACCCACTGCTTACCTCTGAAGCACAGTGTGCAAGGAAGGGCTGTCCTGATCTTATTTCTTCCCAATAAAGTCTAATGATTGGACTTTATTCTTCTGGCAACGGCTGGGGAAAGAGTCATATATGTTGGAGTGACTTCGAGTCAAGGGCATTAGAGTTTCTGGTAACAATATGAAAAGATTCCCTCTCCATTCTTCCTAAGATGTTCTGAAGAATGGATGCAAGCCCAGAAGAAGCTGCTCAGGTCCCTTTCTCAAGGCCTTCCATAATTATCCTGATTGGGTGAAGTCATTGCTTGGACTGGATTTAGAAGTCTTTTTGAACTTACGGCTCTCCTGAAAGGCTAAGCTTAGGGAAGGAAGACTAAGTGCACATGGAACCCAAATATTGATGTCACTGTGAATATAAGAGTTTACCTTGTCCAGTGGAGGCTGCTAATCTGTTTTATAACTAAGTCCTGGGATTGCAGTGGTGTTATAATATGTGAGCAGCCTCAGTGCCTTGAAAACTCTAGCTGGTAGGTGAGGCAGTGCTAAAAGGGTAGGCTGGGCCAGGGTCTGGGACACAAGCCCCTTCCTTCCTCAGGGGCATCCTTACTGGTATGACCCAAACCCTCAACACATTTTCCTCTTGGAGAAGCTGTCTATAGACGTCACTCTTCGCCAATAGCCTCATAAACTGCCATGGTTCTTTTTTCACTGATCCAGTTCTCCTGGCCTCATGCCTATCTATACCCTCGCTCTGGCCTCAGTTTATGGCTGAAAGAAATTTGCCTTCTGAAATGAATAAGATGAAAGGATGTTTCCCTCACTGAACCCTGGCATCCTCACTCCTAGGATGGAATATAAGAATTGGGCCTTCATGGATGGTCTGAGAGCTAGGCTCTGATCGATGCCAGTCACCCCTTAGCTCTTTCTTTTCCTGTCTCTTGTCCTAACTGTCTGAAAATATAAATCTTGGTTCCATTTGGGGTCATAAGTACCTTAGGGGTACTATGTACCTTTCCAGCTTTGTCCTATTACCTCTCTGGACCACCCTGTTCTCTCTGGTGGGGAATAATATCTTTGTTAAATGTTTGGTGTGGTGGTAGGGTTGGAAGGGTATCAGGCTTTAGTATTTGCTCCCTAGTTCTGGTCTGTAGAAATTACCTTGCTGAATGCTAGGTCTTTTCTGTCCTTCACAAGGTGGACATCTTTGACATGGTGATTGGGATAAAGAAGGGATGGATGACTCAGCTGAAGTTATCTTTTACATGACTAATTAGGGCTGGCAAGGCATCTATAAATGACTTAGATGTATGTAGCACTTTGAGGATTACAAATGCTTTCTTTACAACAACCTTGTGAAGTAGGTAGTGTAAAAGTATTGTCCTCTTTTTCACACCTGATGAAACTAAAGCCCAGAACACATGGATTGCTGCCCAAGTTGGGGAACTGGGGTCCAGGCACTGGTTTTCTTTCACTAAGTCCAGTGTTTCTTGTGCAGGTGAGTTTGGAGCTCAGAAGGAGCTAGGCTATCAGGGGTGGTGGTGAAAGCTGGGGATGTGGATAACCTTGCCAGAGGCACCCAGACTGTAATCAGGGTATTGACTCTAGAGAGTGCACATCTGGGCATTTGCTCTTGCCTGGGTCCAAGTGGCACTCCTTCCTCATCCTCTGGTGCTCTTTGCTTGTCTTCCAGTCCGACCCATGGAGCATATTCCAGCTGTTACCAACCTGATGGGTAGATGTTCACTTCTGCTTCCTCTGTCCTGCTCTCCTCATCCTGTTGGGTCACTGAGCCATCTCCTCATGTGATAAGAACTCTTTCACTGCTCTCTGTTTATAGTACTTCCAGTCTCACCTCCCTTTCCCTCTGCCCTGCTAGTTTATGGCACAGGAAGGAAGAGGGAGATGTGGAACTTGGGGTATGATGGGAAGGAATAGTGAGGGATGAGCTGGGTGACAGAACCCAGTGCTTCTGGGGCTGAGGCCCTTGTCCCCCCTTCCCAGATACCTGCTAGTGCAAGGGCTTCTAGTGGGACTCACAAGGGCTGTGGGAACAGTGCCCTGCTTCAGGTCTGAGATAGTTAAAGACCAGGCCTGCAAGATGGGGGGTTCCAGAGAGCATCCTGACCCTATGCCAGGGTTTGTCTTTATTCATAGAGCCACAAGGGGGCAGCAGCATGCCAGCTACTTTATAAAAAAAAGCTAGGGCAGGGATGGGAAAATTTGTTCTGTGAAGTTTGGATTCAGTCAAAGGGTTGCACTTGAGGACCTAGAGGGCCACATGTGGCCTCAAGGAATCAGGTTCCCCACCCCTGGGCTAGGGGATTCCACGAGACCCTTCTCCTCTAACTAGTCCTCTGTTCCTGGGCAGGACCAACTCTAAAATCAATCAGATCTCCTACTGTTGGGTTCGTTCTATGTGCCCAGCCCTTTGGGATCCTTTTGTATGCCTGGTCTAGGGAAACTTTAAAGTTTTTTTTTTTCTCTTAGAAAGTTATCCTGGTAGATGTGTCTGATTGCAGAGGGGCTGGGGTGGTTAATGGACTCTGGAGTGTGCTAGGACCCTTATCTTGGCACAAGTGGCTTACCTGGAGTAGGGAAAGGGTCGCTGGGGCTCTTAGGCCTTGCAGCCAAGCAGGGCATGGGCCCCCAGGCCCCCAGGGGACACCTTTGCCCTGTGCTGGTTGAACTGCCTGAGTGATGGGGACTGCTCTGGCTCCCAGAAATGCTGTAGCAATAGTGGTGGCTGGATCTGTGCTGAGCCTATAGAAGGTAAGGCCCTGCTTCACAATGTGAGAAATGGAAGGCATCCTAGGGATCTTCTTTGCCCTCCATCTTCCCTTTTCCTCACTCTATTGGGCAAGGGTTGAATGAGTGGAGGGTTACAGGGAGGAGATAACCAGGCATAACTGAACCCTAGACCAAATAACCATGTAGAAAGACTTGATCTTCAGCACCCACTCCTGGCAGCCAGTTTACTTAGACCCATCCTTGCTGGTCTAAGATCTCTTTGACCTTGTGTCTGCTGTGTTTAATCCTTCTCCCTTGCTCCCAAACATCCATCTTGCATCTTATTTATCTCAAGGATGCAGAAGTCACTGAATTAATCTGGTATAATCACTCTTTTCTTGTTAATGGGACAGGACTGGAGGAAAGCTCTCGGAGAACACTTGTACATTTTAGCTGAAGCCTTCTGGAGACAATGATCACCTCCGTGTTGCCCAGCTAAGAGCTGTGACCCTCATAATGGGGGTGCAAGTCATGTGGGAGGGCAGGTGGTTGAAGGAAGTATTTTTAGATCTGGGCACCTTCTGGCACCCCTCAAAAATATGTCAAGAGGCAATCATAGCTTCATGAAACTTATATGAGAACTAGGTTTATTACAAGAGTTTCTTACAAGAGTACTGTGGAACCCAAAGAGTTTGCAATCCAACAAGAAGTTTGCATACTTATGACAGCATAACAAAGGAAGGAGGAGATAACAGAAATCTCCATTTAAAGGAACATGGCATAAGAGGGAGAAAAGTGCAGTAAAAGTGGGAAAAGGACAAAATCCCTTCCTAAGGGGAGGAGCAAAGCAATGGCAGAAGCCACATTCTTAAATCCAGCCTCAGACACTTGACACGCTTACTAGCTGTGTGACATTGGGCAAGTCACTTAACCCCAATTGCCCTGCCTTCCCTCTTCAAAAAAAAAATTTTTTTTTTTTTTAAAAGCCACAATCTTTTTCCTTGGGAACTGCTAGAACAGGGGTGGGGAACCTGTGGCCATGAGGCCACATGTGGCCTTCTAGGTCCTTGGGCGCGGCCTTTTGACTGAGTCCACGTTTTACAGAACAGATCCTTTTATTAATGGGATTTGTTCTGTGAAGTTTGGATTAAGTCAGAGGGCCGAAGTTGAGGACCTACAGGGCTACATGTGGCCTCAAGGTTGAAGGTTCCCCATCCCTGTGCTAGACCATGAAGATATGATGGTCTGCTTATCTCCAAAGGCCTCAGCTGCTCAAGCAGTTGCTCAGCTTAGTATAAACTGATTGTTGCTTGTCTCGTCTCCCAAAGACACACAGAGAGTCCAGTTTGGGATGCAAACAACATATTATGTCAGCTCATGGGGTGGGGGGCAGTGGGTTCCATCCTTGACATGTTCAGAGCCTCCTGCATGCTCTGGGTCCAGTGTTTCTGGAAAATATGGCAACTCAAAAAGACAAGTGCAGGGGGCCCCCTAATGTTCCTTAACAAACACTACCACCTCTTTCACCTGTAGGTAAGGGCCATTTAGTATAGTGGAAGGAACATTCAATTTGGAATAAGTAGGTCACAAATAGTCACTGCTGTGCCTCTTAGACATGGCCCCCTGGTGCTGTTGGGCAGTGAGGGGCACAAGCCAGTCTTCTCTGCAACAGAAGGGAAGCACAGGGCCCTGCAGGCATAGCCAGGACCTACATGCTTGTACAGACCAGATGCTGCCCAGCTCAGTACACATGCATGTAGTATGGTATTAAAAATATCAAAATTAATATTATCTTTCTTTTCTGTGGTATGAGTTAAACTGATTTTATGCTGTATTAATTTTATAACTGAGTCAGCTTTTCCACTGAGTTAGTTACAGAATAATTTAACATCCCCCAAAAGGCACATTGTCTGTCCTTGTACAGCTAAGGAGGGTCTTATCTTCCTAACAAACCCTTCTAGGTGCCAGGGAGTATGCTAATTCGAGTGCACTAGCAAGGTCTCCAAGATGAGATGGGTCCCATAAGACAATGTACGTTCCTTAATTGCCAGAGAGGGGTGATTACTAGCGCCACATAGAGGTTCCTGCTTTCTTTAAAATAACCAACCCACTAACTGAGACATGGGGTGCAACTCTTTATGACTCCCGTGGAAGTCTCATACTCAGTCTTTCCCCTAACTCTGAACACCATCCTCCCATGCTCCCAAGTCCTAGGTAGCCCAGACTACTAGTTCTTACCTTGTTGATTGTCATCCTTGCCTTGGTAGATGATGCTCCAAGTGAGGGGAAAGACAGGGTAGGAGACTTATCACTGGAGTCACAAAAAGAGTTGTATCTCATGGCTTGATTAGTGGTTGCTCCCCGAGGATTGATGAGAGAAGTTAGGGTTTGTGATGAATTATCCTCTTGTAGGTGGAGAGAGACAGAGAGAGAGAAAGAGACAGAGACAGAGACAGAGAGAGAAGAAAAGGAGAAGAGAGGAGAAAAAAAATAATACAGAGACAGCACAATAATCAACTTCTGCTGACACACATAGGCAGTGTCACTTTAAGTCCATAACCAACATTCATGCCTGGACAAGTTTACTTCCTCAGTTATTTGTTTTGTCAGGGGGAACTTTTCCCTTAATAGGCTAATGGACAGGGAGAGAGTTTGGTCCAATAGTAACTACCTCCTCCAGTGTTTTTACAGTTCCTGCTGCTGTATGTTGATCTAGTTAACGGCTTATGTTAGGGTGGTGCCCATCTATTGCTGTGCCCTTTAGGACCTAGGAAAAGTTTTCTAACAGTTGGAGTTGTCTGAAAAGGAGAAGTGGAGGTTTCCAAGTTGGGGTTAGATGATCACCTGTCAGGAATGTTATAGAGAGGGTTCCTGTTCAGGCACAAATTGGGCTAAAAGTTTGCTGAGGTTCCTTCCAACTCTGAGAATCTTCAGTTAGGTTAAGGCCTGGGTGAGGGATTGGATTAAGTGATAAGGGCGCTCTGTGGCAAGGCCTACTTAGAATGAGGGATACTGCCCTATCCTGGGCTCACAGATGGAAAGTTTGGGGAGAGAAGCTGGAAAAGGGCATTTGAAACCTTCAAGGAATACTATGGCTAGGCTCAAACCCGTACAGAGTGGGTAAGGTTTCCATGGGATTTTGCAAAGTATGATGGCAATTACTTCCTATTGATCTGAGGAAGCTTAGAAGATGTGGGTCCCTTCTTCTATAGCTTTTTCTTCCTCTCTCCCATGATCCCCTAGGGACCATGTGTAATGAGGCCCTAGTAACTGACTGGGCCCTGCACAGCATACACATCAAACTTCTACAAAGCTTCCTCCAGCCACTGTGAGAAGTTTATCTATGGAAGCTGCTATGGTAACCAGAACCAATTTGTGACGAAAGATGAATGTTTACAGACATGTCAGGGTGAGGGAACAGAAAACAAGAGGGTCATCCCCAGAGCTGGAATAGTGGCACACCAATAACAAACACCAATAACAATCCACCGCTCAGTTCATCTCAATATTTACTAATTAAACACTGTCTACTTTGTGTTTTCATGTTTATCAGCTTAGATTTATTTGTTTTTAAATTGTGAAGGATATTTATACAGCATCCTCCACTGATGTTCTTTTCTAAGAAAAACATTGTGGCACAGAGGGAATTTGGGCTCTTGAAGATAATCCGGGCCAGCCAAAACTCTTTTTTTAAATCCCTTTTTTTTTTGTTTTTTGTTTTTTGGATGGGGGAAGGCAGGGCAATTGGGGTTAAGTGACTTGCCCAACATAAACTCTTGATAAAGTATGCCATGCTGGAAAGATCTCTTGTGGAGGGTAAGGGATAGATTCCATATCTGTTTTCTGAGTACTAGCCTTAGTGCAAAGGGGAAGGGTGATAAATTTTTTTGGCTCTAGCACCTTATGAAAGCATCTGTAAGAGTTCTTCACCTTTTTATTTTGTTTTTTGTTTTTGGATCACAGACTCCTATGATAGTCTCAGAAAGCCCATAGATCTCTTCTAGATTACAAAGAAAACCAATATATTGAAATAAAGTTATCAAAATATCAAAAAAACAAGTTCATGTCCTCCAGGTTAAGAGCTAATTTGGTCCAGGACTTAATGATCTTTGTCAGTGGAGAGAGGACCCATATTAATGAAATGACAGACCTTGAAGTATTGAAGAAGAATATTTTTGTAACACACACACACACACACACTCTTTTCTAAGTATTCAGTCATTTTTATCATCTTTATTTGATGTGAGTAGAATGAAGCCTAGAGCAGTGAAATGACTTAAGGTCTCCTAGACCTAGATCAGGGGTGGGGAAGCCTAATACCAATGTTTGAGAAACTAGGACCCGCCAGGAGGCTTTTGAAATGGTCCAGGTGTGATGTAATGAGGGCCTATACTAGAGTGGTGGCAGGGTCAGAGGAGAGAAAGAGGTATAGATAAAAGCTCTTATGAAGGTAGGATGGCCAGGTCTTTGCAATGGATTGGATATGGGAGGTGAGAGAGTGAGGAGTCAAGGATGTCACTAAGGTTGTGAGCCTGGGTGACTGAAAGAAGAGCAGACTCCAGAACCTTGCACATTGTAAGCACCTACTAAACAATTATGGAATTGAATTGAATTTCCATCTTGGTTGGATCTGCCAAAACTTTATTGTGCAGAATGTAGTTTTTTAGAATCCAGAATCGCTTTCATCAGCCATTGGAGGACATTAATGAAGGCCTCTGAAACTGCATTGCTGTCTCTAATTGGTGATGGGTTGTTGTTTGTAAAGTGAATTTATCACAACAATCTCATTTGATCCTTATGGTTCCCTTAATAGTTGTTGTGCCAGTTTATAGAGGAAGAGACTGGAACTCAGAGAGGAATGACTTGCCTAAGGTCACCCAGCTAGTAAGTAGGATTGGACTTTAGACCTAGGACTTCTGAACCTTGGTCCAGGGTTCTTGCTGTTTTTCTGTGGTATCAGGGCTTTCCAAAGAGTGGTGCCATGTTGTATAGGGAAGAAGAACTTGGAACTAAGCCAGGGGACCATGCACAAGTCAAGTGGAGATCCCCTTCCAGGGTTTTTGTGTGAAAAATAGTGATGCTAACCTTAAGGCGTTATAGAAATAAGTATTGATTATTATTCCTGAAGAATGCCAGGCCCTGGGTTTCCTTGGTGGCCCTCCTTACAGCCCAGGCCCTGGGTTTGCCCTGTGATTATTTCTTGTCATCTCAGCTCTTGGCTAGGTTTCTTCGAGGAGAGGAAATTGTAGCCACGGGCCAACTTCCTTTTTCTGGAGGTGGGACAGTAGGGGGACCAAGTGCCTCTTCTTCTTTTTTTTTTTTTTTAATTTTTAGGTGCTTCTTTTTTGTATGAATCCCTTCTATCCCCCTGGCTTCAGCTGCCTCCCCATTCCTCTAAAGCTTCCCTGAATACCCACTGTGTGTAAGCAGTTATGGGTTAGTGGAAAGAGAATTATTCATCCAGTTACAAGACCTGAGTTCACCCTTCCCCTCCCAGCCCCAAACTTAGGAGCTGTTTGATTGTAGACAGGTAATTTTACTTTTTTGAGCCTCAGTTTCCTAATTGTAAGATGGGGATGATGATCTTTTTTTTACCCTCCCTCCCAGAGCTGCTGTTGAGTAAAGTGCTTTATAAAGCTTAAGTCCCTATAGAAACGGGAGCTAAGATTTTCATGTGCTCCATGCAGGCCATCCTGGGAACTGCCTTACCAGTAACATCAGCTGCATCTTGTTAGAACCTGACCAGTATAAGAAGGACCAGGAGTGCTGTGGATTCAAGAGATGCTGCTTTCATTGCTGTGGGTACAAGTGTGGGCATCCAGAGAGAGGTAGGATTTCAGCCATTAATAATCACTAAGCCAGTCTTTCCATATCTTTCCCTCTCCAAGCCATCTGCTATACCAGAGGTGTCAAACACACAGTCCAAAGGTCCCAGCAGCCTGGAACCAGATTAAAATGTAATTGGGAAATAGTTAACAAAATAAAAATACAAGAGAATATAGATGATAATATGTGGTTTTCTAAATCAATATGTGTCTGCAGGGACCTTTATGTATGGTTTAGTGAGCCTGTTCCTATCAAGTTTGATAATACTGCCTGAGTATATTCCCCATTGTCATCTTATCACACACCTCCTCAAAACCAGACTTGAGTGAAAGTAACACTGGATCTAGGCCTCAGTTTCCTCATCGATACAATGAAAAAGTGAAATAATTCATCTCCAAGGTCCTTTTTAACTCTTCATAGATGATCTCACAATTCTAAGAACTTTTGCTAGCTCTCCGTGGTCTACCAATTGAAGTACAATATAAACTCTCGAACCAGGCTTCACACAATCTGATTCATGGTGCTTTTCCAGCTTTATCTTGAACATAGGATCATAGCTTTAAAGTGAGAAGGGACCTCAGAGGCCCCACATTGTACAGATGTGGAAACTGAGACCCAGGGAGGTTAAGGGACTTGCCCAAAGTCACATCACAGGCAGCATTTGAACTCAAGTCCTCTGACTACTCCAGAGGCAGTTGTACCATAATGCCTCCCTCATTTGCTGTGCTCCATCTTGTAAATTGGCTTTCAAGTCAGAAGACTTAAGGTTAAACCCTGGCCTTGCTACTTACTCTGTGTGTGTGTGTGGGGGGGCACACTTGTGTGAGACTTCAGGCATGTAATTTCACTTTTGTGGGACTCAGTTTTCTTATCTATAAGATGAAGGCACTGGACTGGACGGTCACTCAAGTTCATTCCCTCTCTGAGCCTAGGTATTCTATGCTCCAACCAGACCGGACTGCTCTTCATCCCCTGTTCTTGTTCTGCTGTTTCCTGTATCCTTACCTTTGAATACTCCATCTCCCTGTGCTTGCAATAGATTCTGCCAATTTCCATTTGTTAAAGTTTTTACCTTCCTTCAAGACTCTGCCAGATGTCACCTCCATGAAGCCTTCCTTGACTTCCCAAGGTGAACATGATCTTTCCCCTGTTAAATTTCTCATAGCATTTTGTCTAGGCTTCTCTTGTATCTGTTACATTCTACCTTCTACAATATTTATTTAATATTATTGATAACAATAACAGACAATCACATAGTGTTTTAAGGTTTTCAAAGTGCGTTATATGGAGTATGGTATTTGGCTCTCCCATTTGAGGTAAGAGGTAAGTCCTGTACTCCCACATTTCAGTGGATCTGTGAGCTCACCAATGTGGGTACTCCTATTGGTGCACATTAGAACTCATCCAGGTCTTCTCATCTTGAAGAATTCTTGTCTATAGTCTTTCCATAGATCCTCTGCAGAGGGCCTATCCAATGTATAGGGTTCCTCTCTAGGTCATTTTATTATTTTGTCAATATCAGCACATCACTTCGGCTATTCATGTGTTATCTCTTGATCTCACTGCATGACTGCCTTTGTTCTATTCATACATTTTCTCAGAGATATTCCTCAGACTACTTCTTCAACCTCATTGGGAATATACAGCAACCTGCTTGACCTTACTGTCTGTGTCCCCCTTGGTTTTTGAGTACCTGCACATTTGTTTCTTCAGGATAGTGTCATTCCAAGATTCCCCATTAGATATTTCTGGGAAAACATTTGCATTGAAAAGATGGCTCCTCGAGCTGAAGAGCAGTTTGAGATCACTCAGAATACTGTGCAGTATCCCCAACACAGTCTCTCTTCTGAATGCAGTTTCTTTAACTATGACCCAGTTAAGTGCTATAGGTATTAGTATAGCTCTCCATTTGAGTAACTTAAGACCCAGGGATTTGGAGTCACTTACCTACGGTCACACAACTAGTGACAGAAGTGGGATTCAGATTCACATCGCTCCTGAATCGAAGTCCAGAGCTCTTTCTGCTGCTAATGCTGCCTTTTATGTCTGATAACAACAATGATAACTAGTATCGATATAGGACTGTGAGGTTTGTAGAGTGCTTTACAAATATTTCCTTATTTTATCCTCATAACAACCTAGGGAGGTGAATGCTATTATTATACCCATTTTACAGATGAGGACACTGAGGCAGAGGTTAAGTGACTTGCTCAGGCTCACATAGCTAGTTATACATCTGACACTGGGTTTGAACTCAGTTCTTTCTGCTTCCAGGTCTAGCGTTCTATCCTTGGCACCATCTATCTGCCTTTTGGGTGTGATTTAACACCTTCACTCATTAGAATATCGATTCCTTGAGATCAAGGATAATATAATTTTTCATCTTTGGATCCTTAGTTGTGAGCATAGGTCCATGCATAAAAGATCATAGGATTTATTAGACAGGGACTGTTTGTTTTTCCTTTCTTTGGGCGCCTCCCACTTAACACAGTGCCTGGCACATAGTAGGCTCTTAATAAATGCTAATTGACTGACTGATACATTTAGAACTGGTATGATCTTAGAAATCATCTAGTCCAACTTCCTTTTTTTTTTTTTTAAATAAATGAAGACCCTGAGGCTCAGGGAGCCAGAGATGGTATTTGAACCCTGATGTCCTGCAAGCCCATGGTTTTTCTCTATTGCCCATTGTGCTGTGTCTCATGGTCCCTGGCTACATTTAGCAGGCTTAATTTATGTTCATTGAATTGATCTCTGCTCTTTGGCCCCTTACTCCAGACTATACTGCTTCTTCCTGGGTATATTTCCTCCTACCCACTTTCTCCTCATTTCGTATCCTTTTCTTCTACCCCCTTTGCCCTTTAGATATTTCATGCTCTCTTTAGATGTGGGATCCTGTAAATCCTGGATTCCATATCACTTCTACAACCTGGTTTCAAAGAGCTGTGAGATTTTCATCTATGGTAGCTGTAAAGGGAACAAGAATAGCTTTCCACAGTGAGAGAGAGTGTCTGTGAAGATGTGGGGACTTGTGTGAATCTCAGGTCATGACATGGGTCTGTGGCAGTAGCAGTATGGGCCAGTGGATAAGGGACTAGAGCTGTGGGGGAGCATTAGGTATGTCCTATCCTGGGCTGCAGGCTGGGTAGCCTTGCTAGAGAGCTTTTGGCCATGGCCAATGTGATGGGCAGCAAGAGACTTAAGGATAATCAGTGCAAGACAGATGGACAAAGCACACCAATGGAGAAGGCTAGATGGAGAGAAAAGGAGCAATGCCCAGCCAGTCAAAGCCTTCTGGCCCGTAGCTCCTTTTCCTTAGTTCACTGGCTTACTTGGTGCTGTCTGTGGTCAACTGGAAAGGCTCTAGTAACTAACTCTCTAGAGGCCCCCCCTACCCCAGAAGTACCATCAATTTTGGAATATTCTAAGGCAGCTATAAAGGATTTATGCTTTGTGTGCATATGCACTCTAGAAGGGAGAATGAGGAGGGTCAAGGAAGGTGACTTTTGACCTTAATCTGGGTTTCTTTCTTGATTATAACTTAGTGAGGAGCCAAATGGAGCGCTTGGGTCCTGGGCTAAACTGTGGCTGGAAAATCTCCAGAGTCTATCCCATCCTACTGCTCGAGGAAAACAATAAATATATTCCTATAGCTATTGGACCATTTTTTTCTGTCCTTTCCCCCTTTCTTAGCTAGATTATTTTTAGGCAAATTAGTAAACCTCTGTAGGCCTGGGCTTCATTGTCTGGAAAAAGAAGAGATTGCCGAAATGTTACTAAGGCCTCTCCCAGCTCTGATCTGTGTTCTAGGGTCTCTTTCAGCTCTCACCTTCTGTGTTCTATTGACAAGAGTTGTTAACCTGAGGTCTACGAACTTGTTCTTTTTTTAAAAAAATATTTATTTTTTTGTTACATTTTGAGTTCCAAACTATTTACCCCTCCCCACAAGGCCAATATTTGATATAGATATATACATACAACCATACAATACATGCTTCCATATTTCAGTTTTTTCTCTGTAGGTGGATAGCAACTTCCTCCATAGGGCCTTTGTAGTCAATTAGAATGTTCATATTACTGAGAATGGCTTAATCATGCCTAGTTGACTCTTCACACAGTATTGTTGTTACCATATACAATGCTTTCTTGGTTCTGCTTATTTGATTCTGCATTATTTCATACAAGTCTTTCCATGTTTTTCTAAAATCAATCTGCTCATTATTTCTAGTAATATTCTGTCACAATCATATAACCCAACTTATTCAGCCATTTCCCAATTGAAGGGTATCCCTTCAGTTTCCAGTTCTTTGCTACCACAGAGAACTGCTCTAAATGTTTTAGAACATATTGGTTCTTTTCCTTTTTCCCTGATCACAGGGAAATAACCTAATAGTTATATTGTTGGGCCAAAGAGTATAAGGCATTTTAATAACTCTTTGGGCATAATTACAGATTGCTGTCCAAAATGATTGGACCAGTTCACAGTTCCACCAACATTATGTTAATGTCCCAACTTTTCCACATCCTTTTCAACATTTTTCCCATTTTCTCCTTCTAACATTTTAGCCAATCTGATAGGTGTGAAATGGTACCTCAGAGGTGTTTTAATTTTCATTTCTCTAATCAATAATGATTTAGAACATGTTTTCATATAATTATATATAGTTTTGGTTTCTTCTTCCAAAAACTGCCTGTTCATATCCTTTGACCCTACTTTAACTAGGGAATGATTCTTATTGTTATAAATTTGACAAAATTCTCTATATATTTGAGATATGAAGCCTTTATCCAAGAAATTGTCTATAAAATTTTTCCTCCCATTTTTCTGCTTTCTTTCTAATCTTGGCTACATTGGTTTTAGTTGTACAAATCCTTTTTCTTTTAATGTAATCAAAATTATCCATTTTACATCTTACAATGCTCTCTATTTCTTGTTTATTTATAAATTCTTTACTTCTCCATAAATCTGATAGGTAATAATGTTTCATTATTTATAATGATTTTATAATAATATGTTTCATATTCTTCTAACTTACTTATAGTATCTCCCTTTACATCTAGGTCATGTATCATTTTGACCTTATCTTGGTAAATGGTGCGAGATATTGATCTATACCTAGTTTCTGCCAGGCAGCTTTTCACTTTTCCTAATAATCTTTATCAAATATGAATTCTTATCCCTAGAACCTAAGTCTTTACATTTATCAAACACAAGGTTACTATAGTTATTTACTAGTGCGTATTGTGTATCTACTCTATTCCACTGATTCACCGTTATATTTCTTAGCCAGTACCAAATAAGTGATAATTACTACCTTATATTACAATTTAAGATCTGATACTGCTAGACATCCAGCCTTTACATTTTTCCCCATTAATTCCTTTGATATTCTTGGCTTTTTGTTTTTCCAAATGAATTTTCTTATTTTTTCAAGCCCTTTAAAATTTTTTTGTAATTTAATTGGGGCGGCAGTGTATAAGTAGATAAGGTAGAATTGTCATTTTTATTATATTGGCTAGCCTACTTGTGAACAATTAATATTTCTCCAATTATTTAAATCTGACTTTATTTGTATAAAAATTATTTTATAAGTATGATCATATAGTTCCTGGGTTTGTCTTGGCAAGTACATTTCCAGGTGTTTTATATAATCTATAGTTGTTTTAAATGAAATATTGCTTACTGCCTCTTCTTGCAGGGCTTTGCCAGTGATACATAAGACGTAATATATGGATGATTTGTGTGGGTTTATTTTGTATCCTGCTATTTTGCTAAAATTATTAATTATTTCAACTAACTTTTTAGTTGAATCTCTAAGATTTTCCAAGTATACTGTTATACTGTTTGCCAAAAGAGGTAGTTTTATTATCTCATTGCTCATTCTGATTCCTTTTCTTCTCTTATTGCTGTTGCTAGTGTTTCTAGTACAATATTAAATAATATTGGTGATAATAGGCATCCTCGTTTTACAAGGATGTTTTATTTATTGGGAAGGCTTCTAACTTATTCCTGTTATAGATGATGCTTGCTGATGGTTTTAGGGAGATGCTTCTTATCATTGTAAGGAAAAATCCATTTGTACTTTCAAGTATTTTCAATAGGAATGAATCTTGTATTTTGTCAAAAGCTTTTTCTGCACCTGTTGATAGAATCATATGATTTTTTGTTACTTTTGTTATTGATATAATCAGTTATGTTAATAGTTTTCCCTATATTGAACCAGCCCTGCATTCCTGGCATAAATTCCAGTGGTTACAATGTATAGTTTTTGTGGTATGTTGTTGTAGTGTCTTAGCTATTATTTTATTCAGGATTTTTGTATCCATATTCATTAGTGAAATTGGTCTATAATTTTCTTTCTCTGTTTTTGCTCTTTCTGGTTTAGGTATAAGCACCATATTTGTTTCATAAAAGGAGTTTGGCAAGACTCTTTTTTTACCTGTTATTCCAAATAATTTATTTAATAGTGGAATTAGCTGATCTTTAAATATTTGGTAGAATTCACTTGTAAATCTGTGTGGTCCTGATGCTTTTTCCTTGGGAAGCTCATTAATGGCCTCTTCGATTTCTTTTTCTAAAATAAGTTTATTTAAATATTCTATTTCCTCTTCTGTTCATCTGGGCCGTTTATATTTTTGTAAGTATTCTTCCATTTCACTTAAGTAATTAAATTTATTGACGTGTAATTGAGCAAACTAACTCCTAACAATTGCTTTAATTTAATCTTCATTAGTAGTGCATTCACTCTTTTCATTTTTGATACTAGTGGCATAGCTGTCTTCTCTCTTTTTAAAAAAAAAATCATATTAACCAATGGTTTTTCTATTTTATTGTGTTTTTCCATAAAGCCAACTCTTAGTTTTCTTTATTAGCTCAATGGCTTTCTTATATTTAATTTTATTAATCTCACCTTTAATTTTCAGGACTTCCAATTTGGTGCTTAACTGGGGATTTTTAATTTGTTCTTTTTCTAGTTTTTTAAATTGTATACCCAATTCATTGGTCTTCTCTTTTTCTATTTTATGGATGTAAGCATTTGGAGATATAAATTTTCCTCTGATTACTGCTTTTGCTGCATCCCATAAGTTTTGGTAGGTTGTTTCATTAATATTATTCTCTTTAATAAAATTATTGTTTCTATGACTTGTTCTTTGACTCACTCATTCTTTAATATTAGGTTATTTAGTTTCCAATTAATTTTTAATCTGTGTTTCCATGGTCCTTTATTAAATATGATTTTTATTATATTATGATCTGAAAAGGATGCATTTAATATTTCTGCTTTTCTGCATTTAACTATAAAGTTTTTGTAAAAGTGCTATGTACTGCTGAGAAAAAGGTATATTCCTTTCTATTCTCATTCATTTCTCTCCAGATATCTAACATGTCTAGTTTATCTAAGATTCTATTCATCTCCTTGACTTCTTTCTTATTTATTTTTTGGTTAGATATATCTAGTTCTGAGATGGGAAGGTTGAAGTCTCCCACTATCATAGTTTTGCTATTGCTTCCTATAATTCATTTACCTTTTCTTTTAAAAATTTGGATGCTATAGCATTTGGTGTATATGTGTTTAATATTGATATTACTTCATTATCTATGGTGCCTTTGTAACATAATGTAGCTTCCCTGCTTATCTTTTTTAATTAAATCTATTTCAGCTTTAAACTTTGTCTGAGATCATGATTGCTACCCCAGTTTTTCTCATGTTCTGAAGCATGATAAATTTTACTCTGTGTGTGTCTCTCATTTTAAAATGTGTTTCTTGTAAACAACATATTGTCAAGTTCTGGTTTGTTTTACCAATTTTGCTATCTGCTTCTGTTTTATGGGTGAGTATGAACTTGTTCCTAAAAAAAAAAAAACAAAACTTTGGTAAGTATATTTCAACAGAATTGGTTTCCTGTGTATTTTATTTTATGCATTGAAAAACATGCTTCTGAGAAGGGGTCTTCACCAGATGGCCAAAGGGGTCCAGGTCACAAAAAAGATGAAGAGCCTCTTTTCTAAGGTACTTTCCAAACTTTCCAAACTTACCAAACTCTTCCACCTCTTATAGTCTGTTTTAAGGTTCTTTTCAGTTCTGACTTTCAGTTGATTAAAATAGAATTTATTAGGCACCTACTATGTGCAAAGCATTGTGCTAACCACTGGGGATACAAATTGAAAAGCTTTGATATTTTCTGTACTCAGGGTTTTTCAAGCTTTGTGAACTACAACTATTCAGAAAAGTGGGACAACGGGGAACATTGATTTAATGAGATGGCAGAAAAGGCCCAAGATACCTGGGGAATTTAGCCAGGAAGTGAGGGGGAGACAGGTGGACCATGAACTAGGCAGAGATGGTTTAAGAAAAGGTCTTAGTTGGAGGTCCTGGTATCCAAGAAGACAGCCCCAGCCTGGAGTCCTATTGGGAGGGCTTGTAGGAAATGTAGTTTTATCATGGAACTGGGGCATTTTCATGGAGCCCAGACAGAGCACCTACTGCCTATGTGATCTCATGCAAATCTCTTCCTCTTTCTGGGCCTCAGTTTCCCCTTCTATATAAAGGTAGATGACATTCATATAGTACTTTACATAATTCCATTCGGTCTGTTCACCCTATGAAGTGGGTACTCCCATCTACTATTTTACAGATAAAGAAAGTAAAACTCAGAGAGATTAAGTCATTTGGCTGTGGTCACAGAACTAGTCAGTGTCAGAAGCATGATTTAAACCCAGGACTTTCCCGAGGAAAAGCATCAGATCTAGTGCTTTTTACATACTACATCATGTTTCCCCAAATAGTTGAGTTCTAGGAGCTATTCCAGTTCTGTTTGCTTTATAGCTCAAGGATACCCTAGAAGATCCTGCTTGTACCAGTACAGCAGCTAGGAGGTAACCAGGTAGAGTGTCGTGGTGCAGCTGGTTCGAGCTAGGATGATGGTTGCCTTGGGTATTCTTACCTTGTCTCTCTGGTCTTCATCACATCATTCATCCTATTCTACTCTGAGCCTGCCCTAAAATCCTATTCTCTCTCAGTGGATGCTGTGGTTAGAGCCAGCTCAAGGCATTGGTTTGCCCATGGTGTGCCACCCTCCCTTCCTATGAGCCTTCATTGTGAGGCATGCCACTTGACTTATCTCAAAATCAATCCCTGTAGGCTTTGGGGAGTGACATTGACCAAAACCATGCTCAGAAATGTCCTTTGTTATGCCCATTGACATTTCGGGCCCCAGATCACTACCAGTCTTGTTTATCTTTAGTTCTAGCTTTATCAGAGGAACTGGGGGAACTTCAGGGAGCCACCTCCTGGGATCTAATAGTAAAAAACCAGAGGGTAGAGTAATCAACTTGGAAGGGACCTAGGAGTTCATTTATTCTAACTTCTTATACGATGCTGAAATCCCTTCTATATCACCCCTGACTTCTGGGCATTCAGCAAATGCTTAGAGATTTTCAGTAACATGTATATCCTTTCCTCAAGGCATAGCCCATAGTTGATTAACATTGCCGATGGCTAGAAAGACCTTGATATGTATATAAATAAGCTATATTTACTTTTGTCTTTCCCACATTGGTGTTAGTTCTGCCCTCAGAACTTCTTCCCCTCAGAGTTGGGAATCACACACAAAGCTGGTTCCCTCTCCCCATGACAGCTTTTCAGATATTTGAAGATAACAATCATTGTTGCCCCTGAGTCTTATTTCTCTAGGGTAAGTGTGGTTACTTCTCTAATGCTATGATTTTCAAAGTTTTTGCCATCCTGGTGGATCACACTATAGTTTGTCACTGCTTCCTATAAAATGTATTGCTCAGAACTCCTATGATCCTCTATATGCAATCTCATAAACCCAGAGGCCTAATCCTGATGACTATTCATGCAGCCCAAGATGGCATTAGCTTCATTTTAATAAAAAATTCACACTCTTCACTTGCATTGTTTAACTAAGCCTCCATGATTTTTCATATATGCTACTGTTAATCCAGGTCTCCAATAAGTCTGAACTTGTACAATTGAGTTTTTGAGCCACTCCATTCAATTTTATCCTGCTAGTTTAACCCATACTTTTTCTATTAAGATAATTTAAAAACTTGACTCTGACATTTTCATATCATTCCCAGTTCTGATAAACAGTTCTTTTAGGTCTTCATACTAACAGTAGATAAAAACGTGGAATAGAATAGGTCAGAGGTCAGAAACCAGGAGCCCTTGATAGTGATCTAATGCCCAAGCTCTTCAGAGACAATTCCACCAACAGTGGAGCCATCCAACAGAACAATGACTTGGTTCCCATTTTTCCATCTCCACGAGAATCGGGGTGGCTGCCACCTTCTTAGCCTGAGACACTTCCAATTTCCCTTCTCCCCCTTGCCGTACCTCATTGCCAGGTCAGGGAGATCCTGGCCCTGGCTAGAATCCCATTCCTGGTTTGTGTTGGAAGGCATTAGGCAGCAAAGGTCAGGTTCTGAGGGAACTCAGGAGCAACTAAGTGAGCAAAACGAGAACCTTTATTGGGAGGTACACTTATGAATGACATGAAGAGTTAGTAGAAAACCCTGGGACCTAGGGTGGTGTTGGTGGCTCTCGAAGGTGGGAAATGAGAGAGGCAGTGATGATTCATCTGGAAAACAAACAGAAGCAAACAGTCACTGTTTTCCTCCCTGCTCACATCATCTTTCCCACCATGGAAGTGGAGGTGTGTAGGCTTCTCTCCTCCTCTTCCTGGGGTCTTAGAGCCACTCCTTCCATCACCCTGCCCTCTCCCCCTATTCCCCTCCCTCCCCTCGTTATTCCTGACTTACACCCCAAGTTAGGTGGAGGCTGGATAAGCTTATCTGTGGATACAACTATCTTCACAGTCTTGAAGGGTCATGAAGTCGTTTTTACTTCTGTTGCACCCCCTAAAGGTAAATTTTTCTTAGATACTTGTAGCGCTGTTGTAAAAGCATCTAGGAAAGTTGCCTTTACAGTGACCAGTCTTCGGCTCAGAGCATAGTTCTGCTACAGGAAGTTTCAGGGGCTGGGGCCTGTAGCTTGACAGGTGTTCTCTTCACACCTGGTCCTAGAGGCTGTGGCCAGGATTGGAGGCAGCATGCCAATGGGAAGCTAAGGTAGATAGGGCAATATGCCAGTCTCCTTCCTCCTAATACTTGTGCCATCGTGAAAAGAGCTCTGGACCTAGGTTGGAAAAGTTACTTAGTCCTTCTGAGACTCAGTTTTCTTATTTGTAAAATTAGGCAGTTAATCTTTAAGATCCTTTCCATCTATAGAGCCCATAACTTTTTAGAATTCTCTTCTTCTAATCTCTCCTTCCCTTCCTTCTTTCCCTTATGTATTCTCTTTTCTACTCACCTCCAAACTTATGCATTGATGTACATGAACTTCCAGTCTCTCACTAATGTTTTTTTCAAAAATCTAGTGGAAATGGGCCTCCTTGTGTCCCTGCTCTAGTTCAGGGAGGGCATTTCGTAGACACGGCCCTTCCTGCATACAGCTTGGGTTCCCAATGTTCAAAGCTCCTGATGTCTACTGGGCTCCCAGGTCCCTATTGCCTTGGGACAGTCCTCCTGACAAAGATCATAGAATTATAGCTCCAAGAGAGCTGGAAGCAATCATCTGTTTTCATAACCTTATTTTACAGATGAGGAAACTGAGGCCCAAGAGAAAGGAAGTAACTTGTCTAAATTCCTGCAGATAGTAGTAAGGCAGAGCCTGGAATTGAACCTACATCTTCCATCTCCAAATCCAGTGTACTCCTGTTCTGCACTTGCCCACCCTCCTCCACCCCAGAAAGCTTCAGAGAGATTTTATGAGGGGCAGGAGTTTGCCCAGGCAGCTGGTTGAGAACCAGATCTGGATTACTGGCTTCAGGGAAAGAGATTCTCCTATGGCTATTGGTATGCCATGGCCAACAATTTCCTTCTCTACTGTTCCTTCAGCCTCAGGCTCATCTCTGAGTGGGGATGGGGTTAGGGATAGGACCACCACCTATCTTTAGGAAGCCTCCCTGCTGATACCTAGTAATTCTTGTGCTTCTAATAGTGGAGATAGCAGGAAGGAGACGAACAGGGTCAGGAAGGGTCATGGTGTTTTTTGAGAAAAATAGGAAGGGATGATCCAGGATTGGTGTTATATCTGCCCCACATAGGTGGGGCTGGCAACCTTGGCTGAGAGTGAGCCCAGCCAGCCTCCTCAGGACTCTGTTATCCTAGAGGCTAGATCTAAGGGTCATTATGAGGCCCTCAGGGAAGTGCCCTAGGCAGAACAGTGAATACCCATACACCCAGGCATAAAGTCAAACTACCTAGACATTTCTCTACCCACTTCAACTCTAGGGGATCCTGGAGGCTCTAGGGTTGAGGCATCTCTGGGATCTGGGGTCCTTGATAATCAGGCCCTCATCTTGGAAGTAAGGGTCTTCCTCCTTTCCTTTTTATGTTACTTTAGGGACAGACTAACCTGGTGGGACAAGTTTTATGATCCACCGGCTCTTTCTGTTAAACCATACAAACCAAGTGGGCTGTCTCTGTAACTATTATGTTGGCCAGCTGTGGAGAGATGCCAGACCTAGATTCTAATTAGAGGGAAAGGGATCCAGTTGTTCCCGGAAGCTGTTACTCATCCATAATAGGTGACAACCCCCTGCCATTCCCTAGGGATTCCCCAAATCAGTCCGTACTCAGCCCTACTGATAGCTTTACAGGCCTCTGTGGGTCATAGGGTCATAAGATTTAGAGCCGGAAGGGATCATAGGGATTGTACAGTTGCCTCATTTGCAGAAACTGAGGCCCAGAGTGGGGAAAGGATTTGCCGTGGTCCTGCAGGCAGTAAAGAACAGAACTGGGATTCAAACTCAGGTCTCCTGACCCCAGAGCCAGTCCTCTTCTGACTGTAGTCTATTGATCACAGATATATTAGGAAACTCATTTCATGCTCTGGTGGTCCTTTCAATACATGAAAGTTTTTATTATTTTCCACATATCAGTCATGTTCATTTCTGGCAAATCCAATTTGTCTTAAGTGAACTAAGGAAATAAAAGTGGTCTCCATGCTTAAGCCAATGGAGTTGAGGCCTCTGCAGGGAGAGAGTAAGGGAATAAGACAGACACAAGATTTAGAGGTGGAAGAGACTTTATAGATAATTTAGTCTGACCCCCTCATTTTTATCAATGTAGAAATTGAGGTCCACAGAAGGGAAGAGACTTGCTTATATTCTTATAGGTATCAGAGCTAGAATTAGAACTAGGTACACTGATCCCAAAGTCAGGACTCTTTTCACCACATCACAATACTGCTCTGTGAGCTTAAAGAAGGGAGAGATTTCCTTCTACTCCAATGAATGGGGGAGGAGGGTAAAGAGCCAGGGGCATGTGATCCCTCTGAACCTTGTAGCAACAAGTGGTGGGGCATTATATTTGAGGCCTGCCTCCTCAACCCTACATCCCCTCATCTCTTACCTGTATTCATCCATTTATTTCATAGTACATCATGTTTCCATCCTAGCTGTGCCTGGTTAGATGTGGCCCCAGTCCAGGGAACAGTCTGTTCCTATCTTAGGAGCCCAGCAATGGCCTAGGCATAGGATGGATCTGAAATGGGAAAGAATGACCCACCTGTTTTCAGGAAGTAGGTGTTAGTAGTGGGTGGTGAGGTGCAGGTGGGAACAACACTAGAAATAACTAGGGGACCCTGTATTCTGGTACCTATTGGACACTGGGTTTCTAGTTTCAGTGGGAAGAAGGGTTTTGAATCAACTGAGAGTAGGTGGATTTCTATGATGGAGTATAGTGGAAGAAGATCAGATTTGAAATCAAAGGACTTTTGTTTAATTCCTGACTATACTATTTACTATTAATTTGATCCGTGCTAGTCACTTCTATCTAGGTCTCAGTTTCTTATTCTGCAAAATGAAGAGATTGGACCAGATGAATCTACAGTAGTTTTGGAGCCAGAGAACCTGAGTTGGAACTCTAGCCACCTAGATCTGTGTGATCCTGAGAAAGACTTAACTTCTTTGGGTCTCAGTTTCCTCATCTGTAAAATGAGGGAGTAGGACTAGATCAGAGGCTCTTAACCTTGGAATGTCATGACTCCCTTTGGCAATTTGGTTAAGCCTATGGACTTCTTCTCCAAGTAATATTTGTTTATTTTTTAAATTCACAGTTGAAGGAAATGTTAAATTTCGGTTAGAAGATAATGGAAATAAAGATAGAATTTTTTCCCCTGTCCGAGTTCATGGACCTCTTGAAATCTACCCAGTCACCTCCAGGGCCTATGGATCTGAGGTTAAGAACTGGAATAGCTTAACAAATGGTGGATTTGAAGCCAGAAAACCCTCCTGAGTTTAAATTCTAACCACATCAAATCTGTTTGACACTGAGAAAGAGATTTAATTTCTCTGGGCCTCAGTTTCTTTATCAGTAAAATGAAGGATTGGACTAGATGACCTCTAAAGTCTCTTTGAATTTTAAACCTATAATCCTATGACCTTTCTAGCTCTGAATTCTGTGATCCTAGATGCATAAAAAGTCCCTGCCTTCTAGTTATTATTTCCTAGATGAGTGGTTCTGAAACTTTTTGTTCACAGGTCTCCTTTATACTCTTTTTTTTGTTGGTTTTTTTTGGCAGGGTAATTGGGTTAAGTGACTTGCCCAAGGTCACATGGCTAGTATGTGTCAAGCGTCTGAGGCTGTATTTGAACTCAGGTCCTCCTGACTCCAGGGCCAGTGCTCTTCTCACTGTGCCACCTAGCTGCCCCTCTCCTTTATACTCTTAAAAATTGTTGAGAACCACAAAGAGTTTTTTGTTTCATATCTATTGGTATTTGCCATATTAGAAATTAAAATTGACAGCAATTTAAAAATATTTATCATCTCATTTAAAATAACAATAACCCATTATATTAAATAAATAACATTTTAGATGAAAAATAACTATATTCCAAAACAGAGTAACAGTATTGTGTATATTTTTATAAATCATTTTAATATCCGGCTTAATAGAAGGTATTCAGTTTCTTGGAATATGTTGTTTTGGTTGAAGTATGAAGAAAATCCAGCCTTATATAGATATGAAGTTGGAAAAGAAGGAGTATTTTAGTAGGCAGATGTCTTAGTATTATTACGAAAATAGTTTTGACCTCTGGACTCTTTGCAAGGGTCTCAGGGACCCCTAATGGTTCTCCACTCACACTTTGAGAATGGCTATTTTAGATGAAATAAAACCCAGCCCGTTGTTCAAGGAGCAGGGAAGTGTGTTTAGCTGCTTGGGCTAAGCCAGGTGTGAGATATTCATTGGACCCGGCAAAGATCAGTCTATATAGCTCTGCCAATGAGTTAGTGGGTAGGAGGATGGGCAAGTAGCTCACATAACATTATCTTCAGTCTAGAACTCAGATCATCTGATTCATAGTCCACTGTACTTTCTATTATTTCAAAATGTTCCCTCTTCAGGGGAGAGTGTGGGGATTAGGGTGACTTTATCAGATAAGCCAGCTTTCTCCTCAGGCCCTGAGGGGAATGAAATTTACTGGACAGGAATAGCTGGGAGGTGGAGAATAGAAAGCAGAGAAGAGATAAGGTATGGGGGGGCCAAGGGCCAGAGAAGGGGGCCATCTGGTAGGTGCAGAAGATCAGCTCTGCCAACTTTGCCATCTGCCCAAGTACCTGACTTCTTCCTTCCTTCTCCCAGGGCCTGGCATCTTTGTGTTTGCCATCTCCCACTCATCTGCCTCACTCAAATCCAATTTACACAGCAAGTCAAGACATTACCCTTGTGATTTCATTGGTCCTCTTAGAGAAGGAAGGACAAACAATCTACCCACCCACCAACCAACCCTGGTCCATTGGAGGGAGAAATGAGGAAGAAGGAAAGAGAATTAATCCTATCTAAGGTCTCTTCCAGGTCTCATACTTGGAGATATCTCCACTATCCTCTGGGAGCTCCATGCAGATCTCACTACAGCCATTAACACTACAGTGGTCTGTTGTGAAATGAGCTCATTTATACGACTGAACGACAACAAAAAAGCATTATAAACATGTCACCGATTATTACTGCTAATGTCAATATTGCTATGATTAGCACCTTGGGAGCCAGAATAGTTCTTATAATTTCATAGAAAAATAGAGCTGGAAGAGATCTTAGTTGTGTGTTGAATTAAATTAGACATGATCTACTCCAACATCCTATGTTTTACAAGTGAAGACACTAAGGTAGCAAGTGACAGCCAGTGTTTCCCAGGGGCTCTTCCTTATCTGCACCAAGGGAGTCATTCTTGAGCAAGGCCCCTGACAGTCAGTCAACAAGCATTTGTTAAGTGCTTACTGTGTGCCAGGTGTCGTGTTTAGTATTGGGATTACAAAGAAAGGAAAAAAACATGGTCCCTGCCCTCAAGGAGCTCACAGTTGAATGGAGGGAACAACAAGCTATGTACATATAAGATACATAAGTATAAATGAGAGGTAATCTCCAAGGGAAGGCAGCAGTGGGAGGGGCTGGGAAAAGCCTCTTTGGAAGGTAGAATTGGAGCCAAACTGGGAAGGAAGCCAGAAGGTAGAGTTAAGGGGGGAAAACATGGTATACAGCCAGTGAAAAAGTATGGAAGGAGTGGGGGCCAGGGATGGAACATAGTGTTCAAGGAACAGGAGGAAGGCCAGAGTCACTGCATTGTAGGGCTCATGGAGGGGAGTCAGTGTAAGAAGATTGTAAAGACAGGAAGGGGCCAGATGGTAAGAGGGGGTGACATGGTCAGACCTATGCTTTAGGAAGGTCACTTTGCAGCTGAGTGGAGGATGAACTGACTTCTTCCATAACACATCTGTGCCCTTGTCCCTGGGTTTAAAGCCACAGTTGGTGGGGGGCAGGAAAAAGGTACCAGGATAACCTTGAGAAGAAAACCCACCTTGGCTCTGTGTAGGCACACAGAGAGTCTAGAGGTGGGGGCTGGGCAGATAGAACTGACAGGAGCCTGGTACATACACCTCTGCTTTGTTTTAGGGCTTGTCCTGTCAAAAGGCAGGGACCCAAGCCAGATGAGAATTCCTTTCTTCTTAAGGATTCACAGGGTTCTTCCATCTGGCTGCCTAGATCATCCTAGGAGTGAGACTCTTCCACCTCCTGGTGGTCCTGTGAGCTAGGCTTTTTAGCTGGGGACAAAATACTCCCAAGAGTTTGCTGTGTTCCCCTGGGATTCTGGCTTTGGCCTACCTTGGCCTTCAGAGCCAGAAGTGGAACGCAGTCCCCATATCCAGACCAGATATATCTGGACCTCCATGTTTTCCAGCAGGGCTTGAATACTAAGTGCTTTTATATTGGTGGAAAAGTGAGAAAGTAGAGAAAAGTGACCAGAGCCTGGCCCCAGGGCACTTGGACTCTGCCCTCTCCAGACCCTCTGTTTCTACTTCCCCTGACTTTACTGCTTACTAGCTATGTGATTCAGGCAAGTCACAATCATTCTGAGCCTTAGTCTCTTCAATTGTAAAATGGGGATAATAATATTCCTAGAATCCTTCATAGGGTTGTTGTGAAGACTGAATAACTGAATGAGATGTAAACCTTAGATGAATGTGAACCATATCAATATACTTCCAAAGAGTTCCAGTTTTACCTAGGTGGCTACTTCTTCCACCTAGAGATCACAGTGTACTAACTTGTGTGACCTTAAGCAGATCACTTTAACCTCTTTGAGTCTTGGGTTCCTCATTTGTAAAATGAGAGTTTGGACCAGGTAATTATCCAAAGCTTTCTCCTGTCTTGATCCTATGCAAGCCCTCCATGACTTACTGGGTGTCTTATGAGTTACTGTGGCTAAAAAGTAGTCCTCTTCCCTGGATGTCTGGTAGTGAGCTTCATTGGGTTTAGGTAGGTACAAGGCTCGCTGGATAGCAGATGCTAGGCAGGGGTGGGGAACTTGCTGCCTGAAAGCCACATGTGGCCCTCTAGGTCCTCAAGTGTGGCCCTTTGACTGAATCCCACCCCTCCACTAGACTATTGCTGGGCCCACTCTCTAAGCTTTTCCAACATGACTAGACCTACCAGAGCTCATAAACTTCTGGCATGGCCTTTGAGACCCCCAGGACCCCTCCTTATTAGAATGAAACCTGGAAAGAGGACTATTATATTATTCTTAAGGGTCAGGGTAGGTGGTTAGAGTACCGGGCTTGGGGTCAGAAAAACCTGGGTTTAGACACTATCCCTGATGCTTACTAGTAGCTCTGTGATGTTAAACAATCTTTAAGCCAACTTTAAAGTCCCTGTGCCTCAAAGTCCTTACTTCAAAGTCCCTGGAGTTTCTGTACCAATTAGTAGACTAGTTCCAACCTGTTTGCCTTGGTGGGCTGAGCTCCTAGGGAAGAATAACTTTAGATGACTTCATGAATTTGCATATCTTCTCATGATCTCAAGCCCTCTTCCCAGAAGCAGAACAGACAGGGAGTGTGAACATCAGCATTTATTGAGGAGGCAATCAGCCTGAAGAATCCCCTCCCTCCCCAAAGCTGTGTTGCAGAGTCCTAGGAGAGCAATGGGGG
>CM053625.1:116312488-116400988 GCA_028646595.1 Phalanger gymnotis | reverse complement strand
CTGCCGGTATTTCAGGGATTGGAGTCTCCGTAAAGTTTTGAGGGGCAGGCTCCTCCTCAGGAGTCTGGGTGGAGTTTTGAACTGGAATAGGGGCCACACAGAACTGGCCACAGCCAGACTTGCAGCATTTCTCTCCATATGGACAGTTCTCATCAGTTTTACAGCCCATTATACAAAGGCTCTGGAGGATAACTGGACAATGGCCAGCCCGTCCTATGTGAAGAGAAGAGAGGAGAAGAGGAACAGGTCACCAGCCAAACCTTCCTCAGCTCCTATCTGGAATTATGCAGAGTCATAATTCAGACTAACTACTGACTCTAGATCATGGCAACTGAAGTCAGAAGGGTTGAGAACTTGAAGCCTCCTAAGGACTCATCTCCTAGAATGTAAGAAGCAGCATATTAGGGGTACAAAGAGCCTTGGTTTGGGAGTCAGGAGGCCTTGGTTTGGAGCACTCTGTGATTTGGGGCCTCAACTGTTTCTCCATTTGTAAAAGGAGAGGTTTAGCTAGATGACTTCTAAGATCTTTTCTAGCCTCATCGTGCTGTATGACGTATTTGAATTCCCTCATAATTTTAGAGATGAGGAAAATGAGGCCCAATGAGTTCCAAAGTGATACAGTGATACAATCCTGAACCTAGGATTCTTGATTTCTAGTCCAATAGTCTTTTATTACACTAATGTCCCTTCTTGGTCCATATGATATCGAGATGAGCCCCTGGCCCTTCAACGGGCTTAGCTCTCTAGGCAGGTTGAAGGTATATAGAGGTGGGGCTGAGGGCATAAATTTCTCTCCCTTCTCATCCCAGGTACCACCTCTGAGAATGGGCTCTGAGTGGACTGTAAGCAGTCTTTGATGATTGGACTCTGAAAGTGCCTACTTACCTCCATCAGTGTTACTCTGGCACATGTGCCCACAGCCTGTGCTGCAGCATTTCTGACCATGGGGGCAGGAATCATCTCCATGGCATAGCTCTTTGCATGGAAGGGGATCTTTAGGGCATAGGCCTGGTTTCTCTGCAAGAGAATCATGGAAGGTCATAAGTAAGAAGGGACAATGTCAGGACTAAAAAGAAGGTTAGAATATAATACCCATAATGTAAGAGATGGAAAGAACCTTCTGGATCATCTAGTTTAACCTTATTTTGTAGAGGAAGAAACAGGTACAGAGAAAGGAAATCAACTGGCCCAAGATTACACTGATACTTAGTGGTGGAGTCAGCCCTGGACTCCAAGTCTTTCAAACTAGGATTTTTGTCATTGTCCTAGTAAGTGGTCTGGGAACTCATTGGCTACCCCATTCCATCTTTAGGCCTGGGCTTCTTCCAGGAAGCCCTGCTAGCTGGGGGTCTTAGGACCCCTTCCCCTACTCCCTCTACCCCTCTGTTACTCCCTATATAACCCTACCTCCAAGTACCTCCTCCAGTACTCCCAATGCGATTCCTGACTTCTTGGTTTCTGGCTTTGGGGGTGGGGTGTGGGTGGGTGGGAGAGAAATGGCAAGGGCAAAGAGTCTTACCTGATAACCTTGCAGCTGAATCCTTTAAAGTGATCTCTGTATCTGCAGGAGCCTCTGTGGTGTTGTCAGTACTAGTAAGTGGGTCATTTGAATCCAGGGGAGGAGGTGAAGCATTTTTGTGGGATGTCTTTGTAGGACCTATTATAAGGCATATATTAGGGAAAAGCACAGGCGCCAAACCCAGTAAGGTTAAACTAGACGGGGGGCATGGATGCCCCAAGCCCCACTTTCTTCTCTTCTGTGACTCATTAACACAAGTTGGGCCCCATTTCATCTGCTAATTCTTAGTGCACCAACACACAATTCCAATTAGGCTTTTGCATACCCCTTCCCGTAAATAGATAAAAGACATGTAATCAAACACAGACATCTAGACCAAGATCCAGACTAGCATACCACCCTAAATGTCTGTGTATGCATGGGGATCACTTTGCCCCATTCCATTCTCAGCCACCCCAACCCAACCCTTTTCAGCCCAGCCCTCGGCACTCACTTGGGCGTCCTGAGAAGGGGCCGTGCCAGGATCAGTCAGTGGTAGTGTTGACAATAGGGGAGAGTGGCAGAGTCAGTATGATTGTGACCCCAATCCCCTACCTGGCACTGCTCTGGCCCTACAGTGATCCCCAACCCCTGACTAGGATCATTTATCCCTGATTCTGCATCCTTAAATCTTGGTATTTAGCTTTAAACTGTTTTCTTGAGCCATGACCCCTGGATCTGGGTCCTGGCCCCTGGGACTTAGAACCCAGGGCACTTGCCCTCTGGCCAAAGCTCCTATGTGTGCTCTCTCTGTCTCTTCCTTCTCTCCAGCTCTTCTAGAAAGACTTGGATTCCCAGAATCTATCCAAACACTGAGGATTCTTAGCCTTCCCTTCATTGCTGTGTCCTACCTGTGCAAGTGAAACCTCCATCTGATGGGTATGGACGGGTGGGCTGGGTATAGCACACACTCTTCCCCCATCTCCTAAGAAGTCCCAGAGAAATGTTTTGAGTCAAGTCAGGGACTTTAGGCCTGGTTTGACTCAACTAGGACAAAGCCTGATCTTCTGGCTACAGGGAAAGAGTACCAACCACTCTCAACTCCCCATTGACCCTATAAGGCTAGCTCAGGTCTCCTTCCTCTATGATTTTTACCCCAAGTACCCCTAATCTCTCACTAAACAGATACCTTTAAAAAGGAAGCTTCCCATCATTGGAGGTAGCAGCAGGGAGAAGATTAGGAACATCAGGAAGGGGCTGAGCAGGGTGGGCTTCATGGTGTTCTTGAGAGTGGGTGGGAGAGGCTAGTCTGGGGCTGGGATTATACCTAGGGGTGGGGACTGGTGGCCTCTGGGAGGGGCTGAGCGCTGCTTCCTCCAGATTTCACCTCACAGGTCCAGATCTAAAAAGCATCCTGGTGCCCTCAGGGAAGTGTTTTGGACAAGACAGCTTGTGCCTGGGCACCCAGCCATGAAGAACCTTCAGCTAGCCTGCTCCCTGCTGGTGGTGGGCATCTCTGCACTGCCTCAGGCTTGGGAGGTTCCTGATGGTTCCAGGATCAGATATCTCACCTGGACTTAACAAGAAACCCTCTTTAGTTGTTCAAAGATCAACTCAGGTGTATGGGGTCAGGTCTATATGGGTATAACATATCCTCCATCAGCATCACGGACCTTGCCTTAGAGCCTGGGCCCTAAAGGGAAGGGGGAATGGATGGAGAGAAGAGCGTTGCCTGAAGGGAATGAGAAGGGTGTCCAAGAAAGAAGGGTGTCACTAACAGAGGAGAGAACTTGGGAATTGTTCCCATAGAGGAGATGGTATCAGAGAAGCTGGGGCTGGAGTCATTATGTTCATTCCTCGGCCTCCCGGCAGGATCCTTTCTAAAGGAGCACAGCCAGATGGACATCTCACAATTATCCACAGGGGAAAATAATGAAAAATTGGGTTTGACTGTAGAATGAATATTAATTGCAGTAATTTATGTGAATTGTTTATCATGTATGCTTAGTTTCCAAGAATTACAGTAACAATTATGCATAATATTAAACTTTTCAGATTAAGAACAACAAAAAAAAAGTTTTGAAACTTTGTGAGGAAGAGATTCTTCCACTAGTGTGGTCATTTGGTTCTCTGTTTCATAACTCTCAGAGAAGGATATACTTCTAAATATATAAGGTTGAGAACTAAGCAGGGCATGCTCCCCATCTCCCTTCCTTCCTCCCATGCTTCCAGGCCATAGTGTACTGTTTCCAGTATTTCCATATCATAAATGGAAGATGATGCTTCGTTGCACTTCACTGATGTGGGTACTCCCTCTAATAGTACAGATCATAGTCCGTCTTGACGTCTCATCCTGGGTGACTTTTGTTCATGTCTTCCAAAGGAGGGCCGCCAAAGTTGCTTTCCTCTAACTGTCTTGACATTATGATGTAGGACATGGGTGGCTATTTGGTTATCTCTCAAAATCCTGAGGAAGCAATGGGCTCCTAATGTTACAGATAGAATTGACTATCATTCTAAATGGATTTCCTTGCCATTCCAAATAGAATCCCCCCATTCTAGATAGAACTTCCCAGCATTTTAGATGAAACTTCATCATTCTGAGTGGAACTCACCCAGATTCTAGGTAAACTAAGAATAATATCTGGCATGTGTATAGTGCACTAAGGCTTGCAAATCACTTTACATATATTATCTTATGTGATCACTATATCAGTCCTATGGGGGAGATTCTTCACAAATGAAGAAACCAAGGCTGAGAGGAATTAATTGACTTCTCCATGGTAAATGTTGGGGTAGGATCTGAATCCAGGATTTCCTCTACAATTTCAGTGATCTTTCCATTAAGCCATACTATTTCTCCACCAATCCAGATGAAACTTTCCCACATTCCATATGGAATTTGGAACCCTGGAGAATGGAATCCTTCTGTAGATTCATATCTTCTTTTTCCTAGTTCTGAGGGAGGGGAGGATTCTGGAATAGGAAAACAAGGACCAAACGGACAGGAACAAGAGCAGGTGGAGACATCAGCTAGCGCCTTCTTTATGGAAGCCAAAAGTAGAAGAGGAGAGAGGGAATTGGGCACCTAGAAATTTCTATTCAAAAACAGAGGTTCAGGTCTTTGGGTCCATGGAGGAACCTGATTGAAAAGAGATAGAGGAAAAAACAAATCTTCCCGAGAGGTCTCATTCATACACATACACACATATGCATATGTTCATATATGTGCATGTGTACATATATCTCAAAATAAGATTCTTCTTTGTCCTGTCCTTAATTTTCCCTCTCCTATTCCTGCCTTCAGAGGATGCAGGACAAGAGGGGATGTTTGGGGTTTTGATGATTAGAAGCTGCTAACAAAGATTGTTGTTTCCTACTCTGTTTGCTTTCTGTGGCAGCCTGGGCACCCCATCCCCTTCACCATTATGTGGATTCAGTATAGGCATTATGTGGGCAACCGGGCCTAGGCCAGGTGCAGCTCCCAACAGAGGCAATGTGGCAAACTGTAGAGTACTGGTTTGGGGGTTGGGAGATAAGAGTTCGAGATCCACCTTGAGTAAGTAACTTATTGAGTGTTAGTTTCTTCCTCTATACATAAGGGATTGGACTAGATGACTTCTGGAAAACTACTAAGATTCTAGCTCTGACCTTCTATGAACCATGAACTGTCCCTGATTTCATCATGTACAAGGTGTTCCTAGCCAGGCAGTGCCTATCCTGCCAGGAATTGGTCTTAGCCTGCTTATTGAACTCAAGGTCAGAAGTGACCCAAGGAGAAGAGGTCTTTGATGTGGGAGGAAGATGGCCTAGGATGAGTCTGAAGTGGGTGTGGTATTGGTGGAGGACACCAGAGGATCCCTGTAGCCAGGCCTCTGGGAGGAGTGGGGGTTGGAAAGGAACCAGTCTTTGGAGTTTCCATCCTGGACTAGAGAAGAGGCTCCCTGGGGACAACATTCTGGTTGCATCCATTGAAACTCTTGTGAGCTCCTGCTCTGGGAGGTCTAGGGATAGAGGGACACAAGATTCAGGTCCTTTCAGTTTTACAGAGGGAGTCACTGAGTCCCAGAGAGTCTTAAGTGATTTGCCCAAAGTCACATAGGTAATAAATAGCAGGCCTGAGATTCAAACTCAAGTAATAATTGTAAGCTAGGATTTTTTTTTTAACGATAGAATACAAATTCTTTGAGGACAAGGACTGTTTAATTTTTGGTTTTGTGTCCCCAGCATCTAGCCAAGTGTCTGGAATTTAGTAGGCATTTAATAATGCCTTTCGATTGATTGATTGAAAAAGAGTTGAATAGAGAGTGGTGTGAATAGAGAATAGTCTGAATCAGAGCATAGAAGAAGGCACAAGGAATATCAGTACAGAGTACAGAGTTACCAAAGATGTAGTTGCACTGGGAAGTCACTTGTCCAAGGTCACATGGCCAGTAAGTAGAAAAACCAGGACTAGAACCCAGGCCTCCTGGCTCCAACACATCCCTCAGAGAGTCCATAGCAAATGACATTAAGGTGAGGCATGGGCACAACGCTTGCTATGGGAAGGAAGCACACCATCGATGCTTTATCACCCTGAGGCAAAGTTCTATTTGTCCCCTGCTAGTTAAGGCTGTGACCCATGTCTTCTGCTCCAAATTCCAAGCTCCAATCCAACTGAGCAAATATTGTAGATAGAGCCTGGGCAGACCCTGGTGAGGTTTGGAGGTTATGGTGGAAGAAAAGGAGGGGCAAAGTTGTGAGAGTAAAGAAGAGAGTTGGCCCTCTGGTACTGTCCTACCTTTCTTGGTTCTGACCAGAGAGCTGGTTCTCAGACTAATATAGATTGTTAGTTAGAAGAGATTTTAGAGATCATTTTGGGATCCTCTTTGAGAGCCTCCCTGGTTCCTTGAGAGAGACAAAGGATCTAAAAAGGAAAGTGGTATCTGGTCAGTGACGGAGTATGATTCAATGCTCAGGTCCTCTGCCCCATTTGCTTGAAAGTTTTGCTCTCTTTTGCATTTCTAGAAAACAATAGCTGTTGCTTCCTTGACCTCTGATAAGACTAGATATGATTCTCTGGTAGTGAGCCCAGAACGATGGCCAAGATTCACCTAACTTGTTTTTTTTGTGTCTTCAAGGCCTTTTTTCCTATAGCTCAGGTGGTTGTTCTTTCTTTCTTCTTCTTGCCTTATTTTGCTGGGAACCAAGTCTGACACCACCATCAACTCCTGTAGTTTTCTTACCATGGCCCCACTCTCTGACCAGCCACTCCTCTGAAAACTTGTATTCCATCCCTTATATCTGATAGGTGAGGGTTTTTTGTCATATATTGTCAGGAACTGCCTTCCTCCCTCTCTGCTGCTGTTTTCAGAATATCTTTATGTCTTACATTTCCCCATTAGAATTTAAGCTCTTTGAGGGAAGGCACTATCTTATTTGTTTTTATTTGTGTCCCCAGTGCTTATCAAAATGCTTGGCACATAGTAAGTACTTTATAAATGCTATTTATCTAAATATCTATTTCTTCTCATATCTATTCTACAAAAACATTAGACCCACATTAGGGTATAGTAGTAAAACTGGATTTGGAGGCAAAGGACCTCAGTTCAGATATCAGCTTTGCCATACTACTTATTGAAGAAGTTGCTTCCCTTTTTATCTTTATCTATAAAGGTACTAAATGATCTCTAAGACCTGTTTTAACTCTAGAAATCAAAGTCCTGTGAACAAAAAACTCCTTGGTGGCTCCTTAAGGGTGACAATGCAGTTTGCAGCCATAAAATATAAAATGGCAATCAGTACCACGGACCATATCCTAGAGCTAGGGGAATCCCTGAAAGAGCAGAAAAGGGACTGAAAAGAGTCTTAAGGAAAAGGCTTGAGTGGCCCAGAGGTGGGAACTTGAAATCTGTTCTCAGATATATGAGATAATCTAAGAATTGGGCTAAATTTGAATAAAAATGAATTAATATTTTTAAAACTCTGTACAAATGGTAGTTGATTTTGTTGCTATTATTATTACAGAGTTGTTTGCATGTTGTTGTGCTCATTTGGATTTCTTGAGGTCAGTTTTTGTCTTTCCTTGAACCCCCAGTGTTTAACACAGCACTTGGCACATTGTAAATGCTTAAAAATGCTTATTAATAGATTGACTTGTTGAGGTGGGAGAAGGTAGATATGTGGGTATAGGCCTGATAGTCTTCTGGGGAAGACCCCACAGGCTTCCATCTAGCCTGATCTTAGGATAATAATGTCCGACCTGCTGGGCTGAAGTTGTATGAGCCCCAGAGAAGGCCTACCTGAAAGCTTCAGGTCTCCCAAGGCCTTCATGCAACCTCTGAGCTTGGCCAGATTCTTCAGGGTGGCTCCTACCTCCTTTTAGTCCCCTTGCTGCTTCTGTAGAATTCCTCTTTAGTTTATTCTGTCTCTGTGATGTATTGATTGGGAAGCATGTCAAGTCAGGTGCCACTTGGATGAATGTCTTCCAATATCCCTAAGAGAAGAATAGAACCTTTATAAAACTTGCATCTTCTCCCCCAAAAGTTTCCAGGGGGAGAGTAATACAAGAATCTGGGCAGTCTTCATTGGGAGGGAGTCTGGAGAGAGAAATGGAGAGTTAATGAAGACCCCAAGAGAGCTAGAGAAATAATGGAGAGGGCAGAGGTCTCAAAGGAGGCCCTGAATGGGAATCTATAGAGCCAACTAATCTGGGAAACTGAAGTTTTCAGCCCTGGGCCATCCCTAATCTTTCCTCTCCTCACCCCAAGCCCTTTCTATTCCTCCCTGTCCCTCTCCTATCTGCCTTCACAGCCTGGCAGAGCTTAGAAAATGGTTCTTTTCTGGCCAGAATGAGACCTCTTCCTTGGAGACCCAGGCCTCATTCATCTTTCCTACCCATAAACATCCACAGATCATAGTGAGTTAGATCTGAAAGGAACCTTAGTACATAGAACACACACTTAGAACTGGAGGTGAGCTTAGAACATAGGACAAAATATGTTAGAAAGGGAAAGGACCCTAAAACAGAAAGCAGAATGTCTGAGCTGGAAGGACCCTAGAGACTAACTAGTCCACTCCTTCCATTTTACAGATGGATAACTGAGACTTAAGGATGGGAAATGGCTTGCCCAATGTTCCAGTGAGTCCAGTGGCATAGCCAGGACTCCTATGTCCCCAGGGCTAGGCTTAGAGTTGTAGGAAGTTAGCTTCACTTTGGCCATTTTGATATCCTAAGAGGATATTGCTGCTAATTCCACATGTTTCCTAGTTTTTAAATATCTAGATCAAACACATATTAATGTGACACTTTGGAAGACCCCAGGGCTGGAAACATGAATGAAGGGAAGACCCTTGGGTCATAAATATAGAACCGGAGGGGACTTAAGGAATCATCCAGTCCAATCTTCTCATTTTAGAGAAAAGCTAAGTGAGGCTCAGGAAGGTTGTGTGTCCAGGGTCAGGCAGATAGTGAATACGAACAACAAGATTTCAATCTAGGTCCTCTGTTCAGTGGTCTTTCTGCTCTATCTTGCTGTGGAGTCAGGGGGCACACTAGGAGGCCTTGGAGGATCTGAAGCCTTCTTCAGGGAGGACATAATTTCAGTCTGGCAGGTCAGAGACATTATCCAAGGGTCAGGCTAGAGAGGGGCCAGCAATGCCCTCCCCAGAGGTTCATTGGGCCTGTGCACACAGATCAACCAACCTCTTCCCAACCTCAATAAAGGACCTGTTAGATACACCCCACCCCAAGATTTTGAAATAGAAAAGATCACTGGTCTTTTTTTATTTTTAAAAATCTGTGGCGTGCTTCAAAATGTCTGAAACTGTATCCTTCCAAGGAGTTAAGTTCTAGATCTGATGTGAATAGAATTTATAGATATAGAATTAAAGAATTATTTAAAAGAGATAAATATGTCCTTCTACCATCCTTAATATTTTCTTTTGTATGATTCCAAGTTCAAATTTTAAAGTTTCAGCTCAAGGCTTTTTTGGGGGGCAGGGGAAGCAATTGAGGTTAAGTGACTTACCCAGGGTCACATAACTGTTTGAGGCCAAATTTGAACTCAGGTTCTACCTGACCCCACAGCCAGTGCCTTATCCACTGTGCCACCTAGCTGCCCTTAAGGTTTTTAATATTATTTTGTTATCTTCATACAAGGGAATTGGGAAAGGGCTCGATTAAGTGAACATTAGGTGGCACAGTGGATAGAGCACTAGGCCTGCAGTCATGAAGGCCTGGGTTCAAATATGGCCCCAGATGCTTAACAGCTGCATGACCCTGGACAATTCATTTAACCTCTGTTTGCAAAGCACACGTAGTAAGCACTATATACATGTTAGCTATTGTTATGTTTGTACATACACATACACACACACCTAGTTGTTTATACATTGTCTTTCTCATTAGAATTTGAGCTCTGTGAAAGCAGGGATTATTTTTTGCCTTCTTTGCGTCTTCTCAGTGTTTAGCACAGTGCCTGGCAGGAAGTAAGTGCTTAATAAATTCTCATTTACTGGTTAATTTCTGCCTGAACTGAAATATCCTGTATAGTACCCCAATAAGTGACCATTCAGCTTCTTGAAGACCTTCAGTGATAGGGAGCTTACTGTCTCCAGGGCAGTCCATTCTACTTTGGGACAATTCTACTTAAGAACTTTTTTCCTTACATTGGCCATAAATCTGTTTCTCTGCAACTTCTACCCCCTGCTCCAATAGCAATAGCAAAGATAGCCCTTTAAATACCTGAAGAAAGCTGTTAGCTCTACTCCCCAAACATTCACTTCTATGGGCTAGAGTGCAGGACTTGGAGTCAGAAAGATTTAGATTCATTCCAATCTGGCCTCCAACACTTTCTAACTGCATGGCCATGGACAAATCACCAACTTTTGAGCCTTAGCTTCCTCTTCTGTAAAATAGGGACAATAATGTTTAAGTTCAACAAATATTTCTTAAGCATCTACTAAGTATGAGATATGGTGCTAGGCACTGGGTTTGCAAAATCAAAAATGGAGCAGTTTTTACCCTCAAGTAATAGTACTGACCCACATGGTTGTCATGAAGCTCAAATAAGATAATGTTTGTAAAGTATTTTCCAAACCTTAAAGGGATCTATAAGCAACATCATTGTGTATAAGCGGCATCATTACTCTCATTTCACTCACTGGGTAGTCCCATCCTCTGGGGCCAGGCAGAACAAGTCTTATCTCTCTTCCACATGAGAGTCCTTCAAATACCTGGATAGTCATCACACCTTCCCTAAGGCTTCTATTCTCCCAACTAATTGAATCCAGTTCTTTCACCTAATAATAATAACCACCATTTTCATAACACTTTAGGGTGTGTACTTTACATTTTTATCTCATTTTATCCTTGTAACAGCATTGATAGATGCTATTATTATCCCCACATTACAGAAGAGGAAACTGAAGAAGATAAAGGTTAAGTGACTTGCTCAGAGTCAAATGCCTATTAAGTGTCTGATGCTGGATTTGAACTCAGGTTTTTCTGATTCTAAGCCCAGGGCTCCATCTGCCTCATTGCCTGATATTTATGTGGCATGGCCTCCACTCCCCTCATCATCTTGGTTGCTCTCCTCTGAATTAGTGCCAGTTTGTTAACGTTTTTTTCTAAAATGTGCCAAGAACTGAACACATTGGTCTAACCAGGGCAGAAGACATAGGGGCTATCGCCTTCCTTGTTTTGGCTGATATGCTTTTATCAACGTAATCTAAGACAGTTACCATTCTTGGTTGTCATGCCGCACTGTGGACTTTTTCTTGTTTTTCAGTTATACTTTATTTTTTTAATTAGCAAACATTTGCCTTCTCACCTTCTCCCTACTCATTCTTCCTTTTCCCCCATTTGAGAACAAAAGAAAAACAAAACCCCTGTTACAAACATATATGCTCAAGCAAAACAAATTTCTGTACCATCCACCTCCAAAAAAAAAAAATAAATGTCACCATCTGTACTGGAGTTCATCATTTCTCTATCAGGAGTGGGTAGCATGTTTTATCATTAGTCCTCTGGAATCATGGTTGGTCACTATGCTGATCAGAGTTCTTAAATCTTTCAAGTTGTTTGTCTACTGCTTTGTTGCCTTTGTATAAATTGTTCTCCTGGTTCTGTTCACTTCACTCTATGTCAGTTCATACAAGTCTTCCTAGGTTTCTCTGAAGCCATCTGAACAGCACAACAGTGTTATATGACATTTATCTAATATAACTTGTTCAACCATTCCCCAATTTATAGGTACCTCCTTGGATTCCCATTCTTTGCCATCTCAAACAGAGCTATAAATATTTTTGTAAATTCTTAGCAAGAGCTTTTTTTGCTTAGGACTAGTGGCTCAGTGGATAGAGTGCTGGACCTGGAGTTAGGATGACTTGAGTTCAGTTTCAGCCTTAGACATTTCCTACCTCTGTAACCCTGAATAAGCCATGTAATCTCTGTCTGCCTCATCTGTAAAATGGGGGTGATAATAACAATACCTACCTTCCAGGGTTGTTGTAAAGATCAGACGAGATGATATTTGTAAAGTACAGTGCCTGGAACACAGCAAGATCCAATTCAATAAACATTAATTAAGGACTTACTATGTGGGGAACCCAGGCAGTGCCTGGCATGGGAGCACCTTATTCAATCGAGTTGAAACCAAGTAGAGAAGCAAATGCAAAGTGGAGCTTAATAAACACTTGTTCTCTTCTCCCTAAGATTAATTCCTTCATTAGTCTACCCTCCCTTTAATTTCTCCCTCTCCTCTTTCCCTATTGAGTGAAATGTATTTCTGTACCTACGTGTGTGTGTGTGTTTTTCCCTCCTTTGACCAGGTCAGGTGAGAGTGGGGTGGTGGATACTACCTCCCCCTACCCTCTCCTCCTTCTCTGTATAGACTTCTACTTCCACACCCCGATTATGAGAGAGAGTTTCCCATGGCCTTTCTCTCCCTTTCTCCTCACTATATTCATCTTTACCTCTTCCATTCTTCTTTTAAGATTATCAAGACACAACAGAACTCTTTTCAGGCCTTCTCTCATTATATGACCTCTGTGACCCTTGATAATGGTAGGGTTCAGAGGGGACACATGCCATCTCCTCATATTAGAACATAAGCAGTTTATCCTGGTTTAGTCCCTTGTAATTGTTTATTTGTGTTTACCTTTTAATGTTTCTCCTACCTCCTGGGTTTACAGGCAGCTGGGTGGTGTGGTGGATAGAGCACTGGGCTTGGAATCAGGAAGACTCATCCTCATGTGTTAAAACCTGGCCTCAGACACTAGCTGTGTGACCCTAGGCAAGTCACTTAACCCTGTTTGCCTCAGTTTCTCATCTGTAAAATGAGCTGGAGAAGGAAATGGCAAACCACGTAAGAAAACCCCAAATGGAGTCACAGAGAATTGGACATGACTGAAATAATACAACAACCTCCTGTGTTTAAAATTTAAAGTTTCTATGCCTTTTGCCTCTCTCTCTCTCTTTCTCACTTTCTCTCTCTCTCTCTCTCTCTCTCTCTCTCTCACACTCACACACACACACACACACATACACACACGCACTCCAGGAATACTTTGAAGCCTTCTATTTCATTAAAGATCCATTTTTTGCTCTGTAGGATTATACTCAGTTTTGCTGAGTAAGTTATTCTTGACTGTAAACTTATACCCTGTCTATTATAGTGGTGGCTTCCAAATCATATGTGATCCTGACTGTGACTCCTCCATACTTTAGTTATTTCTTTCTGATTGCTTGCAGTATTTTTCTTTGACCTAAAAAACTCTGGATTTGGGGTAGCTAGGCAGCACAGTGGATAGAGGACCAGGCCTGGCATCAGGAAGAATAATCTTCCTGAGTTCAAATCTGGCATCAGATGCTTATTAGATGTATGACCCTGGGCAAGTCACTTGACCCTGTTTATCTCAGTTCCTTTCATCTGTAAAATGAGCCAGAGAAGGAAGTGGCAAACCACTCTCATATCTTTGTCAACAAAACCCCAAATGGGGTCACAAAGAGTGGGACTTAAAAATGACTAACAACAGTTCTTGGGAGTTTTCATTTTGGAGTTTCTTTTAGGAGGTGCTTGATAGATTCTTTTTATTTCCACTTTGTCTTCTGGTTCTAAGAGACATGGGTGGTTTTCTTTTAAGATTTCTTAAAATATGATGTCTAGGTTCTTTTTTAATGGCTTCCGGGTAGTCTAATGATTTTTAATTATTTTTCTCCTCAATCTGTTTTCCAGGTCAGTTATTTTTGCTGCGAGGTACCTTACATCATCATCATCATCATCATCATCATCATCTTCTTCTTCTTCTTCTTTTTCTTCTTCCTCCTCCTCCTTCTCCTTCTTCTGTTTTTGTCTTTTAAAAAATATTTCTTATTGTCTCATGGAGCCATTGGATTCTAAACTTCTTGAAAGTTTGTTGCCTGAACAAGGTTCTTTACCTTTTATGTCAAACTATTCATTTCCCTTTCCATTTTTTCTTTCATATTTCTAATTTCTTTTCCATTTTTTTCCTCAACCACTCTCATTTCATTTATAAAAACTTTTAAAAACTCTTGTTTCATCTTTTCCAGGAATTCTAGCCAAATTTGTGCTTAAGTTGAATTTTTCCTCTACGACATTGCTTGTAGATGTTTTGGAGTCATTCTCTTCTACTGCATTTGTGTCTTGAACCTGCCACCATAATAGTTCATCATGGTGGATTTCTTTTGTTTGTTTGTTTGTTTACTCATTCTTTCCATCTACTTCCTGACTTTGAACTTGGTGTTAAGATGGGGCCGTGCAAACTTCTGGGGAAAAGGTATGACCCAGGGCTCTTGCTGCTTTCTTGGTCCTTGAGGTTCATGACAGACAAAACCTACAATAACCACTGCTCCTGAGGCACTGGTGGCTCGATGGACAGAGTGCTGGGCCTGGAGTCAGGAAGATCTGAGTTCAAATCCAGCCTCAAAAGCTTATTAGCTGTGTGACCTTGGACAAGTCACTCTGTTTTCCTCATCAGTAAAATGGATCTAATGATAATATCTATGCCCAAGGTTTTTTGTGAGGATCTAGTGAGATTATAATTGCAAAGTAGGAGCACAGTGCCTGGCACATAGTAAGCACTATATAAATATTAGCTATTATTATTATTATTATCATTGTTAAATGAGATATTTGTAAAAGTGCTTAGAATGGAGCCTGGCACACTGTAGACACTACATAAATGCTTATTCTCTCTCTCCCCGCCTCCACATTAACTTTTATCTCTAGAACACCTTACTCCCTCCCTCCTCCCAGCACAAACCTTGGCCCTTGTGTCAAGGGATGAAGCATGGTATAGTGGAAGGATCAAGAGAACTGCGTTCAAATCTCATCTCAGACATTTACTGCCTTGGTAACCTCAGGCAAGTCATTCACACACACCCCCCCCCCCCCCTTCCCCCCCCCCCCCCCCCCCCCCCCCCCCCCCCCCCCCCCCCCCGCCCCGCCCCGCGCCAAGGTCTCCTTGCCTTAAAATGAGGGGTTTGGCTGAGATAACTCTTAAGTCCTTTCCAGTCACAGGTCTCTGATCTATATAGGCAGGAAGAGAAACTTCTGGGAGATGGGAGCTCCTTCAGTAAGAACAGAGATGCACCTCACCCTAGCTTCTTAATTAGGAGAGCTCATATCGTCCTAAAGCTTTACAGTCTTAAAGCATATTCAAGTCCATTTACTTACCTGATTCTTACCACAGCCTGGGGAGGGAGGTAAGGCAGAGGGCTTTACCCCCATTTTACAGATAAAGAAGCTGAAGCCTCAGAGGGGAAATGACTGAAATGACTGATTCTTAAGGTCACCTAGCTAGGATGCTGTTATGTTGGGAATCAAACCCAGGTCTGACCTCCAGTCAAGGGTTTTTTCACTGTATCAAACTACATATGCTTCCTAAATATACCCTAAAAATCACATAGGGCCTCTCTCACAAGCCTAGGTGTGTAGCATACCTGTAGGTGGCAGGCTGAAGGTACACACACAGGCTAGACAGGTACCATAGTATATATGAGAACAACCCTGACCACCCCCTCCAACCCCTTCACCACCCTCATATGCACTGAAAAATGCACCATTCAGATTGGTAGGAAATTGATTGTCTTCTCCCCGGCCTAAATGCCCCCCTCCCTCCAATGGTCCTTCATTTTCACCTTAATCCTGAGGGCAGCAGAAGTGATGGCCAAGGTGATGACAAGGAACGTTGCAGAATCAGAATCCTGGTTTGCCCACTCCTGGTGCTTGGCCTTGACACCTGACCCCTTTATGGCTGTTGCCATAAAACTTGAGATCCCATGTTCTGCTTCTGGATTCTGGACACCACCTGGGCTCCCTGGACTCTCTTGCTTACAGAGAGCCTGGAGGTGGAGGGAGGCTGAGCTGAGAGCAGATCTAGGAACCTGGATGTAAGAAAAAGGCCCTTTTGAGGCCCAGAATTTGTCTTCCTCTCTACTCTTTTGCCCTATGACCCCACAGGACTGGCCCAGGTCTTTTTTTTTGTATGAATCTGGGGACTTGGTGATCTATCTCCTCTTGGACCTCCTCTCTACTCTTTTTTTTTCCGCATGTGGGACACAACCATGAAGACTATAAGGAAGCTGAGGAAGAGGTGGGGCCAGATGAGCTTCATGGCTTTGCTAAGGGAGAGTAGTTGAGACATGCCTAGATCAGAGGTTTGGAGTAGGGGAGAGGGGGGAGCTTATCTCTAGGTGGCCCTTGGGAGCAGTGGGGCCCAGTTCTTTTGAGAATTCCATCTCCCTAGGGGTTCAGGCCTGTGGACCATGATGCTATCCTTGGGGTAGTGCCCTGAGTGGGATAGTGAGTGCCCAGGTCCCCAGCTGTGAAGCTGGCAGTGTTGGGTTGCTCTCATCCTCACCTTACCCCCTGCAGTTCCAGGCACAAGAAAGACCAAAGACACTCTCAGGATCTGTTTAATCATATAGTTAAGACTTGGGAGAGCCAAAGCCCTAGTCCTGGGAGTGGTCCAAGAGACGTTCAGCACCCTGCCCCACCCACCCATCCCAGCAGGGGACTAACTGACCTTGAGATCTGAAGAATAAAGAACTGGGACCAGAAAGAACCTGTGTGTACTAAGGCTTTGTTTAGAGTCCTTGTGGCACCTGAAATTAATATTTGCTCTGATTCAATTCTAGCATACTCTTACCCAACCTTAACAGCATTTACGGTATTAACTATTCACTGTGTACTAGGGATTAGGCTAGATGCTGTAAATACAAATACAAAAATGAAATAAACCCCTAACTTTAAAAAGGTTACATTCTATGGGTGGCAGGCTTAAAGGTTTTCTGGGGGGAGCAGAAGAATTCACTACTACTATTTTTTAAAAATTTATTTCATTATTTAATATTTTTAGTTTTCAGCCTTGATTTTCACAAGAGTTTGAATTACAAATTTTCTTCCCATTTTTACCCTCCCCCATTCCAACATGGCATATATTCTGATTGCCCCATTCCCCAATTAGCCCTCCCTTCTCTCACCCCACTCCCCCCCATCCCCTTTTCCCTTACTTTCTTGTAGGGCAAGATAGATTTCTATGTCCCATTGCCTGTATATCTTATTTCCTAGTTGCATGCAAAAACTTTTTTTTTGAACATCTGCTTTTAAAACTTTGAGTTCCAAATTCTCTCCTCTCTTCCCTCCCCACCCACCCTCCCTAAGAAGTCAAGCAATTCAACATAGGCCACATGTGTATCATTATGCAAAAGCCTTTCACAATATTCATGTTGTGAGAGACTAACTACATTTTGCTCCTTCCTATCCCATCCCTCTTTATTCAGTTTTCTCCCTTAACCCTGTCCCTTTTCAAAAGTGTTTACTTTTGATTACCTCTTCCCCCTAGCTGCCCTCCCTTCTATCATCCCCCCCCTTTTTATCTCCTTCCTCCTTCTTTCCCGTGGGGTAAGATACCCAATTGAGTGTGTTTGTTATTCCCTCCTTAGGTCAAATCCGATGAGAGCAAGATTCACTCATTCCCCCTCACCTGCCCCTCTTGCCTTCCTACAGAACTGCTTTTTCTTGCCACTTTTATGAGAGATAATTTACCCCATTCTATCTCTCCCTTTTTCCCTCTCTCAATATATTCCTCTCTCATCCCTTAATTTGATTTTATTTTTTTAGATATCATCCCTTCACCTTGTGCCCTCTTTCTACGTATATATGTGTATATATATGTGTGTGTGTGTGCGTGTGTGTGTATTTTCCCTTCAGCTACCCTAATACTGAGGTCTCATGAATTACACATATCATCTTTCCATGCACTACTACTATTAATAAGGAGGCAATGTGGATAAATGGAAAAAGCCACGGCTCTGGAAAGAAAACTGGGGTTCAAATTTTTCCTCTGATACTGTGTGACCTTGGACAGGCCACCTGACTTCATTGGGTCTCAGTTTCATCATCTACAAAATGAGGGCTTTGGAATAGGTAATCTCTGAAGTCCCAGCCTCATATCTGTGATTCTGTGATTCTAATGTGATGCTAGCCCCAACATGGGACCCTTTGGTTGGTTGGTTCAAGTGCTACTCTCTTGTCATACCCTTTCTTATTTGTGTTCTTTTGCATGTTTTAGATAACCCTTTTCCTAAGAGGCTAAAGTATCTCTGAAAGGTACTAAAGGTTGCTTAAGTTAAAAACATAGCCTCTTACTTCTACAAAAACTCCATAAATCTATGGTACTAAAGCAGCTCTGATTACTCCTCTGCTAGCTGGGTCCAAATTTAATTTAGGGGATGAAATGGAATATTACTAGAAACATTGCTAGAAGTGTGGAATTTGCTGTCATGTAGTTATAGCTTCTACTTGATCTTTGGATTTCACTTTCTCAATTCACTTCCTACTGACATGATAGATTCAGAGACTTAGAGTGCTGTGATCATATAGGTTGGTTTTTTTTTTTTTTTGGTACATAGACTAAATGAAAAGCAAACTAGACCGAACATTCCTGAATGGAGACATTCATCTCCAACCTTCTCATTGCCCTCCCTTTCATACACATTGGCTCCATGAAAAGGAACAGTCTAACCTCCCCGTGTCTGGACAAGAAAAAGTAAGGGAAATGGTGAGGAACTTGCTTCTAATCTCCACTTCAGAGTCATGGACCAGAAAGGAAACTGACTTTCCCAGCTAAGCAGCCCAAGGGAATTCAGATTAACTGATAGTGTCAGCAACTCCGGATCTTTTCTCTTGGAGGCTGCACTAACTTTTGTTGAGTTACTGTCTCTGATCCAGCTCTAGAAGCTTCCTCTGTTGATTTATCAGCAACTTCTCCTGTCTAGATCTTGTTTGTATGGAGTTGTTTGCATGTTGTCTCCTTCATTAGACTGTGAGCTCCTTGAAGGCAGGGATTGTTTTTGCCTGTCTTTGTGTCCCTAACACTTAGCACAGTACCTGGCAAAGAGTAAGTGCTAAATACAGTTTTGTTGACTGACTGACTCTCTTCATGGTGCCTTGGGTTCTAGTTGGTCCTGATCCTGGTGTCACTGTATCTCTCTGTGAGTCTCAGTCATCCCTGACCTCTCTTATCTGTCTTCAGGAGATCTGATTCATCTCCCAAGTTCAGGGGAAAGCAAGTAGTTCAAGAGATAAAAGGGCAAGACAGATTCTCTTGGATTACAATGATGACTCCTATTTATCTAGCACTTTAAAATTTATAAAATATCTGAGTACCTCTTGGACTGATCCCAGGACTGGGGATTTGGCCCTCTGAGGTCTCAAATATTTCCAAGATGACTCTGAGAGAATCTTTGATCTTCCCTGTGCTTAGAGCTGGACGGGGTAAGGTGAGGGTGAGAACAGTCTGACTGCCAGCTTCCCTTGCAACAAATCAGTATGGTAGACAACGTATGTACCTGTTTTATGGGTATTACTAATAGCCCAGGACCTCCTCTAAGCTCTAGGCTCAAAAGGTTTGCATTCAATCCTAGGGGCTAACCCAGTATGGTTATTTTCTCTCTCTGATTCATGCTCTCACTTAAGCATTTTACTTTGCAGAAATCTTCAGAGTTAAGCTGAAGTAAGATTCCTGTGTAAGTTTTCCTTCTAACGGGTAACAGGATTCCAACTCTCATATATTCAAAGTGTAATATGCATATATCATTTATTTCACTCACCACAGACAATACACAAGTAGCAAAGGACTCACAAGAATCTGCAAACAAATACAGAAACATAAAGCACTTGAAAAGCTCATTAGATTCCCACTGGAAATAAGACACTTTGAGGAATTACTGAACAAATATTTCCAGTTCACTTTGGACCTGCACCATTCCCACAACTCACAACAATAGCAGGGCTGGAAAGATTCAGATTCCTCCCTGTGGCATGGCATTAGTCCTGCAACTGCAGGGCGATCTGGTGGTGGCCCTTTTCCTCATCCAAAAACATGACGAAGAAATTTGCTCCCTCTTGGAGGCTGATGTCTGGCTCTTGAACTCACATGGTAACCCTAAAGTCATGAAAAAAATTCCTTTTCAGGAACTCTGTAATATCTGACATGTGTTCAGAAAAGGAAAAAGATAGGCAGAGTAAGTTGACCAGAAACTCAGTTTCTATGAACTCTCCTTTTACTACCAGGGCAAGCGCAGGCTTCTTACCATATGCTTTTCCTACAAGTCACCATTTGTTTCTTATGAGGGAGGGAGGCCAGAAAGGGCTTAGAGCTTCAGTTTCCTTACTTGTAAGGGGGATAATCAGGAAAGCCCCTGATCAATTTAATGAATCTCTCAGTCTTTATGGTGAGACTACAATGTGCAGACCTGTGTATGAAGGTAGGGATGGAGCAATATTAACTTGTAGGGAGAACACTGGGAACATCTTTGAATTTCCAAATGAAGGTCTATCACCTCATGTTTCACTGGAAATCCAAGACAGAGAAAACACTTAAAAAGAAAGAAAAAGATAAACTGTTTCACAGCTTGATTTTATGATCACGAAGAAAAGTCAACTCTTCCAAAGAGTGTCCCCCTTGATTTTCAGTCACCAGTCATTTCAGGGGCAGCTCTGTTCACTGGGAAGCAATCAGAGGAGTTCCATGTATGAAACTGAAGTTAAGAGGTAAAGGGACTTACCTCGAGTCACATAGCTAGTTAAGTGCCAGAACCAGGGTTTAAAACCTTGTCTCTTGACTCCAAGTCCATTATTCTTCCCTAAAAAATTATTATAAGAGTAAGAGGCAGTAGAGTATAGTGAAAGGAAATTAGTTTTGGAATCAGAGGACATGGAGACAAGATGACCAATGGCCACATATCAAAGTGGCACGGGATGACTTATGAAAGTGTTTTGCATAACAACACATGTATAACCTATTTTGAATTGCTTGCCTTTTCAATGAGAGTGGGTGGGGAGTGAAGAAGGGAGAGAATTTGGAACTCAAAGTTTTAAAAACAAATGTTAAAAATTGTTTCTTACAGGCAACTGGGAAATAAGATATATAGGCAATGGGGTATAGAAATCTATCTTGCCCTACAAGAAAGTAAAGGAGAAGGGGATGGGGTGGGTGATAGAAGACAGGGCAGACTGGGAGAAAGGGTAATCAGAATGTATGCCATCTTGGGGTTGAGGGGAAGGGAGAGATGAGTAGAAATTTTGGAACTCAAAATCTTGTGGAAATGAATGTTGAAAACTAAAATCAATAAATTAATTTAAAAAAACAAAGTGGAATGGGAATTGCAGATGTGTAGGGAGACAAGGCTTTCTTTAGCCTCTTGATCTTTGGTTGGGTTCTAGGACCATATAAAGGAGTATCTTTGGGTCATATTCTCAGGTTCCATAACACAAGGACCCTGGCAGGGCGGGGGGAGAGAGAGAGAGAGAGAGAACGAGAACATATATATATAGAGAGATATATATACACACACACATATATATATATACATACATATGTATAAACACACATACATTTACTATTTAAAAATCCCATTTCCCTTAAAAGTTAGAAAAGATATTCAAGGATCCACTTCTAGCTTGGGCACAGTAAGAGGAAATGAGGAGGGTCATCATTTCTATTTGACACAGTACTAGAATAACCATGGGTAAAGAAGAAACAAAATGATCACTTGATGATACGATAGTGTACTTAAAGAACCATACAGAATCAAATAAAAGCTAATTGAAACAATAAACAACTGCAGCAAACTTGCAGGATAAAAAAAAATCCATGTAAATCATTACCATTTCTATATAAAATCATTAAAACCCTGTAGGAAGAGATAGAGAAACTTAATCTAAAAGTACTATAGAATATATAAAATACTTGGAAGTGTACCTTTCAATATAGACATAATAACTCTATAAATATAACTATTAAACAACAGCTCACAAAAAGAGAGACCTAAATAATTGGAAAAATATTAATTGCTCATGGATAGGATGAACCAATATGATAAAATGACAATACTGCCCTAAATAATTTACTTATTTAATGTCATTCCAATCAAAATACCAAAGGATTACTTTATAGAACTACAAAAACTTAGTTATCAAGACAATTTTGATATTGGTTAAAAAAAACAGAGAGCTCACCATTAAGGACAGAATGCCTGCAACCAGAATAGTGGGACTTCTCTTATCTTGGTATCCTAGAAGCATATGCTATACAGGGGAAACACAGATATCTTAGGATCCTAATTGACACTACTTTGTCAATTGCCTTGTCAATTTGTATTTATGACTTATGCAACTAAGAAACTTCCTCTCTCATGGTATGGTTAAACACATATGGAGACCATAAATCTGAGGGACATAGATATCCTGGGATTGTCCTAAAACATATAAAAATCTTGTCATTCCTTTATCAGACAATCAGAACTTATGTTTGGGCTCTGTGCATGCACTTATATGCTAGCTTTAAGGGAATAAACAATTTGAATTTACATATCAGCTAGCCTGTTTCCCTCTTTTAATCAAACTTTCAGGTCAACATAACTTTAACAAATTAATGAGAAGAAAGCTCACAAATGAGCTCTGAATGATGTAAAAATGAGAATAAAAATCATATTTGTGATTCCATGAAAAAAAGAGAGCTCAATCAGTGGAACAGGCTAAGTATACAACATATAGAAAGAAATGTACACAAAGTTCCTGGGTAAAGGATTCACTATTTAACAAAAATTGCTGGGGAAATTGGATAGCAGTATGGAAAAAAAATCAGATTTAGACTAACACCTAACATCTTAGACAAAATGAAGCTCCAAGTAGGTTTGTGACCTAGACATAAAATCTAGGTCACATCAGCACATCAGCACATCATCAATATACAAACTATGTCATAAACAAATTAGAGAAATGTAGGAAAAATCACCTATCAGATGTGTCTAAATAAAAAATATTTCACAACTAAAAAAAGGTAGCAAGGATCACAGAAAAGAAAATAGATAATTTCGATTGCATAAAGTTAAGTTTTTGTACAAACAAATCCAACGAAGCTAAGATTGAAAGGGAAGTTATTAAAGCAAAGATCTCTGCAGTAAGTTTCTTTGATAAACATCTACTTTCCAAGATATATAGGGAACTGATTCAAATTTTAAAAATAAGAGCTATTCCCCAGTTGATCAATGGTCTATATATGTGACTAGTCATTTTTCAAGGAAAGAAACCCAGGCTATCAGTAGCAATGTAAAATACTCAAAAGTGCTCCTACAAAGCAGGGACTATCTTTTATTTTTCTTTGTATCCCCAGAGCCTAGCATAGTGCCTGGCACAAAGTAGACACTCGAAAAATGTTTATTGACTGACTAATTAGAAAAATGAAAATGAAAACAATTCTGAGATTCTACTCCATACTTGCCAGAGTGGCAAAGGGGAGGGGGGCGGAGAAAGAGAGGGAGGGAGGGAGGGAGAGAGAGAGAGAGAGAGAGAATAATAAATGTTGGAGGGGTTGTGGAAAAGAAGGGATATTTTGATGCACAATTGGACCTCTGAATGGATACAGTTGGTCTGGAAAGCAGTTTAGAATTATGTACAAAAAGTTACTAAACAATGGATGCCTTTTGACTGAGTCACGTCACTGCTGGACATATACTCAGAAGAGATCAAAGAAAGAAAACAAGCTCTACATGCATAAAATATTTATAGCACCTCTTTTTGTGGTGGCAAACAACTGGAAACTAAGGGGATGCCTATCAAGTGAGGAATGGCTGAATAGGTTATGGCATATTAATGTGATGGAATACTATTGAGCTATAAGGAATGAAGAAGGGGGTTCTTTCTTGTTTCAATGAAGCCAAGAAGCAATACCTGTACGACTTATGAGGCTTCAATATTTGTCCAGTTGGCCAGTCTCTGATAACCTTTATCTGGTTATTATTAACAAGTACAAAATTAATCATAAAACTGGTGAATGTTATAATAGAAGAAAGGATGGACATGGAGTTAGGAGACCTAGTTTTGACTCTGGCCGCTGACACTGGTTTCATGATCGTGAGTAAATCCTATCTGTTCTCTAAGCCTCAGTTACTTCTTATGCTCAGGGATTCTGCAAAATGAGGGTAATAATATGTACACCGTCCACCTATGAGTTTGTTTTGAGAAAAGCACTTTATCAACTTTGAAGTGCTATAGGAATGTGAGATGATGATGATGATGATGATGATGAGATGCTGGCCAATCCTGTTCCTTACCTAGAATATCTGTTTCCTAAGGTAGCAACTAAGTCCACTAATAGTCTCCTGGACCCCTATTGGCTACTCCCAGGTTGATGTCAAGCAGGGCATCATCATCTATTTCAGTCTATAACTCACAAATTTCTATTTTCACTGAATTTCTCCAAAAAAGTCAGAATAAATCATGACATCATAGGAAACCAAAGGATATTTAATTAAAATAGAATGCAAGGTAAATAAAAATGAGAAAATTAAGTAGTAAGCTTCTGGCCACTCATTTTCCAAAGCCTCCAGAGATTGGAAGCTATAGATACACTCTTCATGTATCTTCTGTACAGTGGGAGAGGGACACAGGCAGTTTCAGTTATGGCACAGATGGTAAAGAAGTAAGTGTCTGTGAAAAGCTTCCCTGGACCACTTCTCTGATCTCTCCTTTTCACTCCCCAAACTTTAATTTACACATGGAGTTGAAGATTAAGGAATGGGAAGGGGGTTAGAGACTTATTAGCTGGGCAAATTTATAAGCCTCAATGCCTTATGGGCATGACTTGGCATGGTATAGTAGGAAGGCCGAATTTATGATCTCAAATATAATCATATATATATTTGAATGGTTCGAAACTGCAAGGTATGAGAGATTCTCTAAGTAGAAAGCAACAAAACATTTATTTAGGCCCCACAGCAACAGATTCACACACCAGCCTCCCCATTCCAACATCTTGACCAAAAAACCCCAGGCCCAATAGGCCCACCTCACAAGAGTAACCAGGAGGCCACAGAGAAGCATGATAACATTAAACCACATATTCACTAGCCTCAAGTCCTTGCTCGCACTCCTGGGTCCACACGGGTCGGCTCTGCTTCTGCGGCTCTGCTTCTGCAGCTCTTGCTTCGGCTTTTTTTCAGCTTCAGCTGTAGTTGTCTCTTAGCTCACCTCTCCTCCCAGCAGAGCCTCTGGTGTCCTCAAGCCCTGCCTCAACGACCAGAGACCATTGGTTCCAAGTTGGCCCCTCTTAAGTCATCAATCTACACCCACACAGGTTTCACACCTGATAGGGCTTTGGGCCTGGGGCTTAGCACTTAACAGCTGAAAGTACTTTCACTCAAAGTAAACAAAGTAAACAAAAGCCAAACTCCTCAAGTGCTAAAGAGCCCATTTTGCCTTACCAACACACATGGGAACTTTGAAGCATCATAGAGACTCTTGTTGCTTATCTTGGGACCTCAAACAGGCACTTCTGGCTAAGTCTATTAACACTGGCTTGGTCTAGGTTCAGTTGAAGGGAAAGCCTTCTTCTATTTCCTTTCCTCCCATCTCTCTGTTTCCATCACACCACATCTCATTCTACTATGAGAAGTCTGTCCTTTTAAACTGGAGATCACTGAAAGATACCGAGCTAATACTGAGGCTTCAGGGAAATGTAGTTTCTAAGAAAACAAGGGGCAAACATTCTCATCCCCTCCCCAAAGTCACCTGGGGTGGGGAGAGAGAAAGAGACAGAGGAGGGACAGGGAGAGAGAGACAGAGACAGAGAGAGGAAGAGGAGGAGAAGAAGATGATGATGATGATTAAGGAGGAGGAGGAGCAAGGTTCTCTACAATGATTTTTTATTCCCCTGAAGCCAAGGAGCAATGCTTGTAAGACTAGTGAGGCATCAACATTCATCCAGTTGTCAAGTCTCTAATACCCTTTATCTGGTCATTATTAACAAGCACAAACTTAATCACAAATAGCTCATGAGTCTATGGTTTACAAAGCAATTTTCTCACATTATCCCCACAGAAAAATAATTTTACATACCTCTCAGGGTTGTTTTAAGGACAAAATGAGATACTATTGGTAAAGCTTTTTGCAAACCTCAAAGTGCTATATAAATGTGAACTGCTACTACTATTTCCCCTATTACATTTATTTAGTACCTGCTATGTGGACAGAGGTGATTTTCCTAAGATAATACAGATAGCAACTAACTTGAATCAGGTCTCCTCCCTCTAGTTCTACTCTAGCATACTGCTTCTCTGGCTAAGGAGCTATTTTGCTCCCATCTACATGGCGTTTCTAAGGGCTAGAACTGGGGAATGGGAGTGATGCGTGGGCTTCTCTTCCTTCTTCCTGCCTCCCAGAACCCACTGAGTTCTCTTTAGGTTGCACTGCTTCACTTGAAATAAGAGGACATTGGAGTCCTAGAGACATTCAACCCACAGTGCCTGGTACATAGAAGACATTTAGTTAATGCTTATGACTGACTCTCTTGGTGGAAGGGCAACTCTCTAGTCTTCCAGTATAGTCATACTATCCTTGAATCTGTGCATTACTTCCCCCCTCCCCTCTCTGTATCATAGTCTGACCTTGGACAATAGGTCCAGTTCATCAACATTTCTGTATTTGAAACCTTTCTATCCTGCTAGGATCTGTCAGAGCTTGGCCATGATTCTAGGGACCTCATGATCACCTCCAAGTCATAATGAGACATTACAGGAGTGCTTTCGTGTCTACCATTAATAATAATAATAATAATAATTAGAATGAATTAGGTCTTCTATGATTCTGAATGTGAGGAGAGGATGGGAATAAATAAGAATAAAAAGACCAACATCACAGAAGCCAGAAAAGATATTGTGGCTACTTACTATCATATGCCGAGATCTTTTCCTTCCTTCATTAAACAAATTATCTCATAGATAATAAGATTTAGGGCTGGAAAGGACCTTTGAGATCATCTAGCCTAATTCTTTCTTTTATAAAGGAGAAAACTGACATCCAGAGCAGGGAAAGGCCTTTACTAAGGTCACTGGTGTTTTTCATGACATAGCCGAAGATCATCTGTATGAACAAGGTCCTCTGGCCCTTGGCTCTTTCCACTATTTTCCAATGTAGGCAACTGGTGGGGCAGTAGGAAGTCAGGAAGACCTGAGTTCAAAGACCTCAGGCACTTCCAAGCTGTGCGACTCTGGGCAAGTCACTTAACCTTGGTCTGCCTCTTCTGTAAAATGAGTTTCCTTATCTATAAGATGGGGATAATAATTAGCACCTACCCTTCAGAGCTGTTGTGAGGACAAACTGAGATGACACTTTTGTAAACCTTAAAGTGTGTGTAAATGTGAGCTATTACTATTATTTCCACTACTCCATTTACTAAATACCTCCTATGTGCAAAGCATTATCCTAAGTCCTGGGAGAGATACAAAGATAAACAAGACCCAGTCTTTGTCCTCAGGAAACTTACACTATAGTGGGTGGAAGGGGGAAGAGACATATATGCAGATAAATGTAATACAAATTTGAATGTGATGGATTCTTGTTGGAGGTTGGACAACAGAGGTTGTCCCTCCTCTGTTGGAGGTCTGATATTCATCAGGTTCAATGTGGGGAGAAAATGAGGTATTTGCAAGTTGCCGTAGAGTTAACAAAAGGAGGTTTACCTTAAGGCAGCAAAGATATATATGCAGCAAAGATACGATGACAGTACCTTCTCTGAACAAACCTCTCATTTCTGTATGGAAACTTGTCTGATTATCAAGGCAGGATGTGGTAAAAGACGTGGTGACTGGAGTGGTCTTCAGAAATCCACCAAGTCAGAGGGGCCCCAACTGCACAGAGGTGGGGCTTTTTTAACGTCCTTAGGTGGTCTGAAAATTGCGCCAGAGAAATGGGCCAATCAGATCCCAGGACAGCTTTGTCACCTTTAGGAAAAACTAATCCCTATTGCAGGAAGGAAAGAGGAAGGGTGAGCCTAACCAAAATTGTGGGGAAACTCTGGTAGATATTAGTGCTATCATGGCTCTACATAAAAGAAGAACAAAATTCTGTGAGGTCAGAGGAGGAGGTGGAGATCAAGAAAAGCTCAGTGGAGGAGATGAGAGATACTTGAGTTAGGCTTTAAAGGATGGGTATGTTGTCAGTGGGCAACTAGGTGACACAGTGGATAGAGTGCTGGGCCTGGAGTCAGGAAGACTTATCTTTCTGAGTTCAAATTTGGCCTCAGACACTTAGTAGCTGTGTGTCCCCAGGCAAGTCATTTAACTTTGCCTCAGTTTCCTCATCTGCAAAATGAACTGGAGAAGGAAATGCAAACCACTCCAGTATCTTTGCCAAGAAAACCCCAAAGGGGGTCACAGAGTCGGACATGACCAAATAACAACAACAACATTGTCGTCAACAAGTGAAGATGAGGGTGGATGAGGAGAGGGAATTCCAGGCTAATAATGTGCAGTAGTAGGAGCAAACGGGTGGAGGTGGGAAAATGTGCAAGTATTTGGGAGATGGTGAGAGCTGGAGCATAAGAGCCATGATGGGGAGGAGTATGGGTTAAGGCTGAACAACTAGTTCTGTATGCACACACACACACACCCCAATTGGACTAATTTTAGAACATCAGAAAGCCGCATTTTGAATCATTGACAGAATGAGGGAGAAATGGAGCTTCCTCTGATCACAGAAAATTTCAGACAATGTTTATGCCAGCCCACAAGGTTGGTAACTTTCCATATGTGTAACTCTAACTAGCATATCCCAGAATTCCTAGCCAAAGTGGTGGGGGTGGGGGGATATGGCATTTATAAGTAACCCAAATGAGCAGTCAGGTATGAATGGAAAGTTGGTGATCCCTGCCCAACTCAGATATTACTTGCCCTCCTGACTTTGGAGATAGGGTATGGTGAAAAAAGCCAAAGTTTGGGCGTTTTAAAAGTGGGCCTGGATTGTATGTGAGAAAGAGACTTTATCTTCCCCTTTGGCTACTTGGATAGGACTGAGAGACCTAGGCCATTTATGTTCTATAAACAAGCGTCTCTCCCCACCCTTATCCCTTCCTCCGCTCTTAATAAAGAGGGTTGAAGGATAGCTAGACCAGTAGAATGGGAAAGAGGAGGGGTTTGGCTGAGCGTTCCAGATTCAGACAATGTGTGTGTGTGTGTGTGTGTGTGTGTGTGTGTGAGAGAGAGAGAAAGAGAGAGAGAGAGAGAGAGAGAGAGAGAGAGACAGGGAAGGAGAGAGAAAGAAAGATATCTATATCTCTATCATTCTATCTTTCTATCTGTCTATTTTAGAGATCAACAGAAAAGCATCTTCAGTAGGAAAACTGCAAGGTAGATCCATTATTAGCTCTCTGTGGGTGCAAGTGGGAAGAAGAACTGAATTCATGGGATTTTGACCTGCTAGCTGAAAGTAGGGTTAAGTCTAAATCTGAGGAGGATCATGCAGAGAGGAGAGCCTCGTACAGGGTATACTGAAGTATTTTCCCCAGTTCTGTCATGATAAATATGATCTTAGGGTCATAGCTACAGAGCTGAAAGAAATTTTAGGGGTCACTCCCTAATTTTCCAAAAGAGGAAATTAAGGCCTGGAGGTAGAATGACTTAAAAGCTGTAAACAGTATGCATTTGTAAATGACTTTCGCTGAAATGCAGCAAAGATGGGATGAGTGCAAGAACTCAAGTGAATGTGGGCTGAGACACAATCTTACTGGGTAAATCCACACCAAAGCCTTAGACTGATGAGATGGACATTGCCAGCCACAAAATGGGAGAGACAGAGCTAGCTCTCTGAGAGTCTGATAGAGCTCCACAATTCCCAAGGGCACAATCTGGCATTTGCTGTAGAACATAACAGCTGGGAATGAACACTTGACTGGCAACTTAACAGCTGAATGTGTCTCAGTCTTGCTTCTCAGTTTCCCCTTGATGTGACCTAGACATTTCACTAGAGCCCAGGTTTTTAAAGTTTTCTTTCAGAAACTGGGTAACTGTAATGGTAATTTAAATTTGAAGATCTTTCTTACTCATTAATAGGCCCATGTGACCTGTTTATGTCACAGGAAGCCTAAGTCACATGTGGTGGGAGGAGCTTGTTGAATGAGAAGAACAGGAAAAGGTGGAGCAGGAAATACTCAGAGCAGTGAGAGCTGAGGGAGAGAGGAAAGGTGGGCTAGCTATACTGTGAGTGTATTTGTGGGAAGGCCCCGGCAGGGGGGCAGAAGGCTGATGAGATGGTGAGGCTCCATGCTGTGATATTGTTTTTTAAGTTCCTTGCTGTTATGATAAAGTGGGCTTACTGGTTTTGGGAGTTGGTTGTTCCTTTAATGGATTGGACTTATTGGCTTTGGGATTTGGTTGTCTGGTGTCAATAAATGTTTTACTTCTTCTACCTTCTATATGGAGAATCTCTCATTTTTTGCGATGCAGGACTACATAGGCATATTCATAATTATTGTCGATGTTGTGTTTATTGCCTTGCTGATATAGGAACCAACTAGCTTGGGAATCTGTAGCTTGGTGTTCAAGCCATTGTTCCACCATTAACTTTGTTACATGTCTCTGAGTAAATCATAGATAGGGTGGTAAACCAGGAAACACACTGAATTTGGAATCAGAAGGCCTCTGTTTCCATCCTGGCTCTATTATTTACTCCCTAAGTAGCCTTGAATGAGTGCTTTAAGCTTTTTGGGTCTCAGTTTCATTGATTATAAACTAAGGGAGCTGGATTAGATGTTTCCCAGGTTCCTCTCAGCTTTTACATTCTATGTTCGGTGTTCCAAAGGCCCCTCTAGAACTAACCTTCTATGGTTCTTTCCATTTCATACTAAGTACCCATTTGTCACCTCAAAAGTAGGCCATTTCACCCTAAGTTCTTTTCCAAAAGAAACACTAAATCCGTTATTTCTCAAATGTCTCTGTAAAGAAATCTCCCTTGCCTTGATAGAATTATATGTGGGTATGGTTGCCTACTACTACATGTATGACTACATTTTTTGAAAGCTACAGGTTGAATTTGTCGTATAGTTAAATGGAAAAGCAAGCTAAATCATAAATATAGTGGTTTAATGTTGTTGTTGTTCAGTCATTTCAGTCATGTCTTACTCTTTGTGACCCCATTTAAGGTTTTCTTGGCAAAGATATTGGAGTGGTTTGTCATTTCCTTCTCCAGCTCATTTTATAGATGAGGAAACTGAGGCAAACAGGGTTAAATGACATGCCCAGGGTCACACAACTAGTATCTGAGGCCAGATTTGAACTCAGGAAAGTTCTAGGCCAAGCGTTCTATCCTTTGTGCCACCTACCTGTCCAATGGTTTTATGTACAATGTTCTTAATTTGTTTTTTTTTTCAGTTATCATGCATTTATTTTTCTTTCCCTTCTCCCTTCTCCCTCCCCCGAAGGGAAAAAATAAAATTCTTATAATATATAAGCACAGTCAGTCAAAATAAATTCTAGCATTGGTCACATCCAAAAATGTGTGTCTCATTCTGCATCTTAGCCCATCATTCCTTTGTCACAAGTTGGGCAGCATTAGTCCTCTGGAATCATGGTTGATCACTGTCTTGAGAGAAGTTCTTAAATCTTTTAAAACTATCCCTATTTACATTATTGATGGTATGGTATAAATTGTTCTCTTGATTCTGCTCATTTCATTCTGTATCAGTTCATATAAGTCTTCCCAAGTTTCTCCAAAACCATTTCATTTCTATCTTATAGTACAATACTATTCCATTATATTCATAGGCTACAATTATGCCAAATAATATAGCTAGGTCCTGATTAGTGTGAGCAATGAATCCTATGAAGTGGCCATATTATTTGAATTTGTACTGCATATTTCCACTGGGCTGGAGCCAATTTTTACATAATTATAACCTCAAATAGTGCGAGTCTGAATACAGGTGACTACTTCAAGGGATGCATTATTACGCTAATTGGAACCCAGCTGTATTACCATCTCTCAGGATGACTGAAACAATGAAGGTCTGAAAAGGGAAGGCAATAAGCTTTTCTGTAATGTCTACTATGCCAAGTACTTTTACAAATATTTCATTTGACCCTTGGAGGCAGATGCTATTGTCATCCGCATTTTAAAGCTGAGGAAACTCAAGTAAACAGAAGTTAAGCGACTTGCCCAAATAGCTACCAAGTGTTGAGAGAAATGAGGATATTAGAATAGGATGGATTGAACCACACTGACTCCATCTTGTGACTGAATTCTGGAGCTAGCTCAGTTCCCTTTCTATTCCCTTATGGGTCTAGGCCAATTTTTATCCTGTGAGAAAAATTTACTTAATTGTGGGAATTGAGAGAAAACCTTATTGTATTGTTTGAACTTAGCCTGTTTGGCTGAAAAACTGGACCACCCCTACTGCTACTTAGAGACCCTTAACTATGGACCTTGATTATACTGACCAAAAACCCAGTTAGATCCAAAGACCGATGCGAGGAGTTTTCTCACAGTTGTACATCTGAAGCAACACATGTGTCCTATCTGAAAACTGACCCATATTGATCAATCAGTTATTGTTTTCATGTTCCTTTGACTGTTTATAGACATTGGGGAATCAGTCTTTCTGAATTCAGAGAATTCCATCTGTTCTGTCTTTCCCTTCTAACTTAGAAAGTCCCTAATCTTTCCTCCAATTAGAAATCAGATCACTTAATGTCGTATTGTTTCCTTTTAATTAATTGGTCTCATTTGATTATTTGTTTTTAATGTACGAAAGTCTGTCTCCTCTTATATTGGGGTCCATCCCTAAGCTGAAGAAGGGGCTTGGTCCCAATTTGTTGGACAATTGACATGTATTGCTTAATAAATCAAAATGCTCAGAAGCTTGAACCTTTGTTTCCTCAGTCATTTCATCTTTCACCCACCATAGTGTCTAAGGCTGTATTTGAACCCTGTTCTTCCTTACTTCATGCCTACTGTTGTATCTACTGCACCACCTAACAGGGGATCAACAGTCTGAGGGTAAAGAATGTAAGGAATTGGGTCTGGGCAGACAGACCCAGGGGCAATGATGGCTAGAATCAGCTCTTCCTAGTCAGGCCTCTGTCAAGGCTATAGTTGGTTCCTTCTGGGCTCCAGGAAGCTCAAGGCTCAAGGTGTGGTTTCTTTTTAAGTCTCAGGTCATTACCAATGTGAGCTTTTTGGCTCTTCTTTCCTAAGGACTTAGAAACAGCCCTGGGCCATTCTGTCACGATTTGCTTGGGCTCAGTCAGATAGACTGAGCTTTTGGCCAATGAAATCTGTGGCCAAGACTGCTTGTACCAAATATACAAATACATTGATTTTGTACTTCAGGGTACTTCATGATAAACAGATTGGTCATTTTAACCAGTAAAAATAATCGTTTGGTCAAAGTTGTTGTGTTTGTCCTTTGTTCTCAAAAAAGACGATAACATCAGGAAATGATGTCAAAGTAACCAGGCATGTTCAACATAAGTACCTGGCTATATCTACCTACTTAAGTAGATTACATATTTATGGGCTGGAGGTGTGCATATTCATGACAAATTCAAGATGGAGTCATTTATGTCGAATGTTCCCATGGCACATGGCGTCCAAAGAACCCCACATATAAAAGTAGTCTGGATTAATAGACACGTTGTGTCTAGACCAAGGGATGTGCTCTTGTACTCTAAGCTAATCATTCCCCTATCTGGAATATTATATTCCTTTTTGATTTCCACATTTGGAGAGAGATATTTACAAACTGGAATACACTTGGAGGAGAGTGACCAGAACAGTGAGCTGAATAGCAGTTAAATATCTATGCCATTTGGATGACCACAACCTTGGGATTCAGGTTGGTCCAGTCTGTGAATCAGAACATCCTAAAATCCAGAGCTTGAGGGGGGTTGTGACATACCTCCTGGCTGCTAGAAACAGTAATTAAAAATTTCAAGGTCAGAAGTAGATGCCATGGTGGCATGTTAGTAGTTGGCTTATTCTTGCCAGGACCAGCTATTAGGTCCACTTAGCATGCTCTGTGAATGATGAAGTAGCTGCCTTGAAAAGCAGTTCAATGCCAGCACAGGGCATTGAATGGGAAAAAATACCAGCCTAGGACACCTCTGTCTTCTCCTGAGGGGCACTGAATGGGAAAAAATACCAACCTGCGATGCCTCTGTCTTCTCCTGAGTCAACTGTAGCCAGGGTCCATGCACTACATTAAGAAGATGAGATCTGGGTCTCTTTACAAAGGCCCTACTGAAAACATGTGTCAACCGCCATTGGCAAAGTGCGTTTTATTTCCTACACTTCTTTACTCATAGGAAGTCCAGCCTGGATACAAGCCAGGAGCTCTTTGGTTCAGAGCACCCTATGTACTATCTGGAATCCTCTCGGATCCAGGAAAGCTGCAGGAGAGCAGCTTCCAGGAAGATGCTTTATTATGTATTGGCATATTGCCAAAAGTAAAGCCCCGCATACAGTTAGGAATATTCCTGTAGGTATTAGTAATACGTGATTGGAACTTGAATCTTCCTAATTCCAGGTCCAGCTGTCTGCTGCACCACCTAGCAGCCCCAATGATGCTCAGATCACATGATTAGGGCTCAGTGAAATATAACAAGTTCAGGGAAGGGGCAATGTTTTCAGTAGGAGGGAGCTTATAGTTTGATCTGATTGGGTCAATACACACTTAACTACCCTTCCCACTTCAGATGAATGAGTTTCTCTGGCTGCCCAGACAAAGAGCTGGGAGATGGAAGGTTGTCTACTTGCTGCTAATCATAGAGAGCCTGCTTCTTCTTTAGGCTCAGTGGGTAAAGCACAAGTAGGGGTATGATACCTTATGTGGAAAAAAGAAAAGAACACAGCACAACACTGTAGAGCTGAGAGCGGTTACAGTTTGAAGGAACTGAGGCTTGTGTAGTCTGAAGAGAAGGTTTAGAAGGGGTGGGGCTCAGTTTCTTTAAATATCTGAAAGGTTGTTATTTGTAGAGACTTACTCTGTTTAACCCCAGAACTCAGAGAAATCAGTGAAAGTTTCTAAGAGGCACATTTTTTTGTTCTCTGTAAGGTGGAATGAGGTGCCTCACAAGAATCCTCAAAGACTGAATGGCCACTTGGTGGAGGGGCGAGGAGTATCGTGAGGGGATTCCTTTTCAGATATGGGCCAGATTACTTGGAAGCTGGAATCCTTTCTAACTCTTGGTTTTGGGGTTTCTATTTTTATCACAAAATCTTTGTCAGTGATCTCTGCTCCTTCTTGACCCCTTGAAGAAGAATTTGAGCTTTCTCCAGCCCCAAGCAATCCCTAGCTCCTCAGAACCTTCTATTCGACTAAAACTTTGAAGGGTGGGATCATAGGATCATAGAATGGCAGAGATGCCCTCAGATAGAATTCACTCATTTTACAGGTGAGCAGGTTAAGTCTCAGAGAGGGGAAGGGACAGTCCCAATTCCAACCCAAGCTTCCTGATCCCAAGGTCAGCGTTCTTTTTACTGTATCATGGTACCAATCTAAGTGAGAGTCTGTCTCGGTGGGATCACCAGCAGGGATTGGGCCAGCTTTTGTGCCAGGTGCCTTTGGTAGTTTTGTGGCTGGGTGCCTGGGTGCTTACTGTCCTGCCTAGGGCACTACATTGAAGGCCACTGGAGAGTATTAATCCATGGCCCCAGGGGAGATGAAGTTAAGGATAGGAGGGGAAGGGAGTTGGGGCTCAGCTCCTCCTAGGAGCCATCCTGGGGTAATGCCCCACCCCTAAATATAACCATAAGTAGAGCCACAACCCTGCATTGAATTCTCCCCCCCAGCAGCAACATGAAGCCCACCAGGCTTGTCTTCTTCCTAAGGCTCACTATCTTCTCCATGCTATTGCTCCCGGGGCTGGGGAGCTTCCGTAAAGGTATTTGCCGGGATGGGATCCCTTGGAAGAGTGTCTATGTAATATAGGAAGGGGGCCTGGACAAATGCTTGTGTGTGTTGGGAGTGAAGGGTTCCAGGTACAGCGAGAGAGGCCGTTTCTTAGCAGGTAGGAACCCAGGCTTTCTCTCAGCCCAACCCCCAAGACCCATCTTTCCACGTAGTCTAGGATAATCATTCAGGTTGTGGATTGGAAGGATGAAGAATTCTAGGAGATCTAGACCTTGAAGGACCTTAGACCATCTACTTCAAGCCTTTCATTTTATTCCTCCCCAATTAATAGTTTTTATTTTTTCCTTTTAAAAAGAATCAGAATAATTTCCAAACTTACCGATCTCCCTTCCCCCTGTAATTCTATCTTCTCTCTTAACAAATAAAAATTCAAGCCAAATTCAGCCATCAAAGCAATGACATCATACTCATAGTGCATCCTTCCATATCCACGGTCCCCCCACCCCTCTGCTAAGAGGAGAGGCGAGAGATATGTTCCGTGATTGATCATTGCAATTACTAGTTTAAGAATGTTTTTGCATTGTTTTGCTTATATTATTGTAATCATTGCATGCATCATTCTCTTGGTTTTTACTCTTCTCTCTGCTTCAGTTCATCCAACTCTCCCCATATTTTTTGAATTCCTCTTAATTCATTATTTCTTATGGCACTGTAATATTCCATTCATATATCACACTTTGTTTAGCTATTGCACAATAGCTAAAACTTTGTTTCCTGTTTTTTCCTACTACAGAATGCTTCTATGAATATTTTGTTATATACTTTGTGCTCTCTCTCTCTCTCTCTCTCTCTTTCCTCCTCCTCCTCCTCTTTGTCCTTTTCCAAATCACCTCGTGATCATTTTGTATATACTTATATGTACATGATTTAATCTCCTCTCAATAAAATGTAAGCTCCTTGAAGGCAGAAATACATTTTTGTCTTTGTATGTCCAGGATAGTTTCTGGCATGTAATAGATGCTTAGTAAATACTAATTGATTGGCTGATAGGAGATTTTTCTTTTTGTTGTCGACCTTGGAATATATGCTCCATAGTGGGATGGCTGGGTTAAAGGATATGAACAGTTTAGTGACTTTCCAAGTCCTTCATTTTATAGATGAAGAAACTAACATGCAGTGAGAATATTACCAAGATTATAGGATTTTATAGCAAGAAAGAACCTGAGACATCATCTAGTCCAATCACCTAAATTTAAAGGGAGGGGGGACTGATGGCTAGAGAGATTAAATGTCTTGTCCAAGGTCACACAAGAAGTAGTAAAACTAGGATTTGAATCCAGATCATCTGACTTTAAATTCAGTGTTCTTTCCAGGATATCACAATTTAATTTGCAATCAACTGTTCTCCTAGCCCCACCTCCTGCTAACAGGGTTCTCCTTAGGCAGGAGGGACTCAGGAACCTGGGATATATCAACAGCCTTGAGCATTTGGACAAACCTAGGAGCCAAATATCCCAGGAGGCAGGCAGAGGATGCAGAAGTGGACATAGAGTACATTCCAGAGACATTGGAGCCATCAGAAGAGGGTTCAGAGTTGTGGATGGGGACAACTTTGAGGGGACTTTGTGGTGAAGTAGAAAGAATACTGGTTTTGGGGTCCAAAGACCTGAGTTCAAATTGACAAACATTTATTAAGTGTCTTTGTGGTTTTTCAGTCATTTCATTCATGTCCAACTCTTTATGATTCCATTTGGGGTCTTCTTAGTAAAGATACTAGAGTGCTTTGAAGGAAACTTCTCCAATTCATTTATTTGCAGATGAGGAATCTGAGGCAAACAGAGTTAAGTGACTTGCCCAAGATCTCACAGCTAGAAAGTATCTAAGGCTAGATTTGAACTCAGGTCTCCCTGACTCCAAGCCTGGCATTCTATTCACTGTGCCATCTAGCTGTCCTATTAAGTGTCTGCTTTGTTCAAAACTATGCTAGGTGCTGAGGCAGTTAGGTGGCACAGTGGATGGAGCATGGGGCTTAGAACCAGGAAGGTTTATCTTCATGAGTTCAAATCCAGCCTCAGATCCTTACTAGCTGTGTGACTCTGGGTCATTTAATTCTGTTTGCCTCAGTTTCTCATCTGTAAAATGAGATAGAGAAGGAAATGACAAACCATTCCAGTATCTCTGCCAAGAAAACCCCAGATGGAGTCATGAAAAGTCAGACATGACTGAAAGAAAACTAAAATTTAACAACATGATAGGTGCTGAAGATACAAAGATGAAAGCAAAACAATCTCTACTCTCACTCCACTGGTCTCAGAGGAGGAAGCTCTTCCTCACTACCCACACAATGTGCCCCTTGACATCTTATTTCTGCTACTTACTTCCTAGGTTGACTTGGATAGATCACTTCCTTTCTCTGGCCTCAGTTTCTTCCTATGATGCAATGATCTTGTGCAATCTGGCTCCCATCCCTCTTCCTCCTATCATGAATCACTGACACTCAGGGGATATGGGAGGAGAGGGCAAAGCAGTCCTGGAGAAAGCAAAGTATAATGGAAAACTTAAGCAACCTAATTTGGCCGAGGGATGTAACCAAGAGGTCCATTAAAAAGAAAAAGATCGATACAGAAATGGGTAGTTTTCAAATAAGAATCTAGTGATGAGCTGTATCTCCATAGTCCACGGATTGGCCCAGCTAAGGACAGAGAGGTTCACTATTGGTGGGTTGGTCACCTAAAGAAAAATTCTGGGGACCATTCTTTTGCTTTCAGCTACTCATGGGGACACCAGGGATGGAACACTTAGATGCTACATCAGTGAAGGGAGCTTTTGCAGTGGACTTAATGATGCATTTGGAGCTGAATCCTGGCTTGGTTTGAATCCTGGCTCTGCCACCTCCTACTTACGTAATCTTGGGTTGAGATTCTTAGGCTAAGTTTCTTCCTCTGTAAAATGAGGCAGTTGGGCTTCATGGCCTCTGAAATCCCTTACAGCTCTAAATCTAGGATCTGATGACATCATGGACCTTTAAAGTGATAACTCACAGTTCTAGAGAGCTTTATGGTTTTGTGAAGCATTTTCCTCACAAACAACCCTGGGAGTTGGGTGGTTATGAATATGATTCAAGGTCACATAACTCAAAGAGTCAGAGCCAGGTCTACAATCCAGTTCTTCTGAGCTTGAGTCTGAGGGTTCTTTCCACTCCAATATTCTCTCAATAGTACCACTGGCATCTTTCTATTCTCCCACTAATTGGGACTGGGGAGCAAAGGGGAAGAGCTTTGAAGGCAAAGACTTTCATGAGTATGCCTCTCACAAGACAGAGTCCAGTGGGTATGCTGAAAAATGTCCTTGGATCTGGAGATCTGGACCCAGGAGCCCTCCATTCAAATCTCAGTTCAGATACTAGTTATATGACCTTGGGTGATTAACTTTCCTTCCTTCCTCATGAACCAGAATAAGCATTAAGTATCATATGGATAGACAGGTCATGCTCCTCTGTAGCTGTTCAGTTGTTTGTCAGTCATTCTGACTCTTCATGACTCCATCTGGGGTTTCCTTGGCAAAGATACTGGAGTAGTTTGCCATTTCCTTCTCCAACCCATTTTCCAGGTGAGGAAACTGAGGCAACCAGGGTTAAGTGACTTACCTAGGGTCACACAGCTAGGAAGTGTCTGAGGCCAGATTTGAATTCAGGAAGAGGAGTCTTCTTGATTTCAGGCCCAGCACTCTAAGCACTGCTGCACCTAGCTGCCCTCGAAGCTCCTCTGCTCCATCTTCCAAAATGAGAGGATTGGACTGGTGTGAGGTCCTTTCCACTTCTAAATCTTATCCTCCTATGCTCAGCCCCTCACCCAATAAATTCATGAGTGGACACCCTTCATTTTATATCCCACATTGACTTATTGAGCCTCAGTTTCCTCATCTATAAAGTGTGAATAGTAACACTTGCACGACATCCCTTTCAGGATAGTGACGGCCACCTGAGGTAGTGCCTGGGAAAGTGCTTTGTAAATTATTTCGTATGTTCTATGGGAGAGGCAGCTTGGTAGATAGAGGGCTAGCCTCAGAGTCAGGGTGATCTTTTAACTCCCGATATCCATGGCAATTCTCCGTTTCTCTCTAAGAACACTCTTTGCAGAACAGTTGCTGTTCTACATTGATGGATGAAAACAGGTCCAGCCAAAATTAAAAATAAATATAAGAAGAAACACAAAATGTCCCTTACCCTCCTGGAGACAAAGAGAATCTTGAATTATCTCCTCAAGGTGAGGACAGAAGAAGCTTTGAATAGGTTAGGAATAGGCAAAACCCCAGACCTGGGAGGGGTAGGGTTAGGGTTAGAATTTTTCTGTTAATCCATGGTCTTCATGTCCTCTCTGGACTCACTTCAAAGGAAGTAGCTTTTTTGATCTAGGATTAAAGTTGGACATTTTGATTCCTTTTTTTTTCCTTCAAAATGTAAGACTTGGACGGAGGGGTGCTTTTGGACATTGGCTACTCCAAGATACCATAGGTTCTTAGATCTAAAGCTGGAAGGAATCTCAGAAGCAATGGAGTCCAGTGGAGTCCAACCCCCTCAAAAGCCCACGGAGGTTGTGACCTGCTTAATGTTGGGGGTGGGGTCACAATGCAGGTCCATGACTCCAGGGCCAGTGGTTCTTTTCCCTTTACTACAGGGGAGAAAAAGAAGCCTGGCCTTAATGGTGGACAACAACGTCATGTAAAGAGAACAATGGATTGAGAAGCATAAGATTTGGGTTCCAGTGCTGACTCGTGGTCACTTACTAGCTATGTGACTGCGGGCAAATCGTTTCCCAGAGCTTCAGTTTTGCCATCTCTAAAATGGGGAAGACTTAATTGATACTGCCTGCCTTACAGGGTTGTGGTAGAGAAAGTTCTTTGTAAACAGTAAAGAGCTATTAAAATGTGAGGTGTGATGATCATTGTTCCTTTTCTCCCAAGCTATTTGCGGCAGGCCCAGGGTCAGTCCTACAGAAGAAGTCAGAAATTCTGCCCCAAATTCCTTGGCCCACGGACTCCCTCCTCTCCTGTCATATGCAGACTGTCTCTTGCCCACACACAGATCCCATCCTTCACATAGTCGCCCCCATTTAGCTAACACAATGTTTCTGATATTGAATGTCTTATAGCAATTCCTTCTCTTGTTGGGCCGTGAAAGGAGCAGACTGTTCCCTGGCCTAGGGCCAGATGCAGCCAAGCACAGCCAGGCTAAGAATGGACTGTGCCCAATCAAAAATGGATGGAGATGGCCTCCAGGGTTGAACAGCTGGAGCACGGCCTCTGTGACCTTTCACCCTTCTCTTCACCCCCTCAGGGATTGTCACCCAAAGTCTTCCTGGGCTCCCTCCTCCAGCTGCTGGGATGGAGCATCTCCCATCTGATGATGCTCATTCCATCCAGGAGATACGAGTTCCCAATTCCCTAGCGTAGGCCTGGAGGCTTCCTTTTTCTTCCTTGAAATCACCCGAGACAAGGGTTAGGTTTTCAGAAAAGCTTTTTTTTTTTTTTCAGAAAAGTGAGAGTGCTGTGCCTGAATGTTTGGGTTTGGAGCTAGCCTCTGAAGCTTACTCAGGCATCATCTCCTACACAGCATCTTTCCTGATTTCTCTCTTTCAGTTGTTCTGACTCTTCATAACTCCATTTATTTTTGGCAAAATGTTGGAATGATTTGCCATTTCCTTCTTCAGCTCATTTTACAGATGAGGAAACTGAGGTAAACAGGGTTAAATAACTTGCCTAGGGTCACACAGCTAGTAAGTGTCTGAGGCCAGATTTGAACTCGGGAAGAAGAGTTTTCCTGACTCCAAGCCCCTGTACTCTATCCACAGAACCGCCCAGCTGCCTGATCCCTCTTTCCCTCTCTCCAAATGCTAGTGCCTTCCTCTCCTGAATACCTTGTATTTATTTCTTATCCATTCTCTGTCTCTGTCTCTCTGTGTCTGTCTGTCTCTTTCCTTCTCTCTCTCTCTGTCTCATATATATATATATACACATATATATGTAAATATGCACATGAATATTTAGCATGGTTTTATTTACGTGCCTGTTGTCCCTGACAAAATGTAATCTCCCTGATTAAGAGATTTCTTATTTGGTATCTTTGTCCCTAGTGCTTAACATAGCACCTGGCACATAGTAGGTTCTTAATAAAAGCTTGATGTGGGGCCATTGGCAAGTCACTTTACCGCTTTGAGTCTCAACATCCTCGTCACAATACTATTGTGAGGAAGTCACTTTGTAAAACTAGAAATGCAAACTCTTGTTATTTATCATTATCAACACCATTACTATTGGGAAAAGAGAATGAATGGATGAAAAAACGTTTTTAAAGCACTCCCTATATGCCAGGCACATAAGCATGAGGACAAATGTATAAAAATGAAGCAATTCTTGCCCTCCGGGAGTTTATATTCTAATGGAGGAGACAACACATAGAGAAGTGTGGTGATCAGGGAGGTTGAAAAGCATGATCTCAGGGTGGGTATTTGGAGCTCAGCATCTGAGCTCCTCTTGGACTTGGGCTCTGGAGTTTCAGAAATGAATAACACAGACTCCTGTGTTTGGAAATGATTAGGCTTCTGTGGTGCTGGAAATTAGTGGTCCTCCACACCTAGAATGCTCTCACTCTTCACTTCTGCCTCTTAGGAACTCCCTTCAAGACTCAGCTTACTTGCCACTCCCTCCTTTGAGAGGCCTTTCCTTAGTCTCCCTTATTGTTAATGGCCCCCACCTGAAATCATGCTGCATTTATTGTACATATATTCTGTATTTAATTGTCCATGAGCAAATTTGAAGCTTTTCCTGGAGGACAGAGATAGATCCTCTGAAGGGAAAGCAGCTGTTTGTCCTTCCCAGAACAGCCGCAGAAGCTATTAGGTGGGAGAGCAGCCAGTAACTGTCTGAGGACAAAGAAAAGAGGGGTGATTGTTGGTCATTTCTCTGCCTCAAGGATACCAAGGCAGCCAATCATCAATCTGGCATTGACACCAGAGAGGGCTGTTGACTTCCCAGGACATGTATCCTAGATAATCTACTAAGTCTTATCCAAACAAATGACCACTATCCATTACTGGTGATTCATTTGGTTATAAATAATGATGTATTAGCAAAGTTAACAAGATCTTGAATAAGAAATCAAAGACCACAAGGGCACAGGTTATATTTCCCTCTCTGCTTTCCATTTAAGCCAAGGGATGCAGAAGAGAGAAATTAATCTGGGATGTAAACATCTGGTAAAGAAGGTGCTATGGGATTTACATTTTCTGGGTCATGGCTTAAAATTAGGGATGACAGACTCCTGGCCACTGATGTTGCATACCTCACAAAGGCTGGTAAGAATATATTTGCTGGATATTTTGCAAATATCATCAAAAGGGCTTTAAATAAAAAATGATGGAGGAGGGAGAGACCTGCCAGATACCGTAGAGGATAGCTACAATGAAAGTAAGCGTGGCAGTTGGGCTATTCAGAAATTCACGGGAGAAAAGCAGCACCCAGATCACTGCTTGGAGTGGATGTTGTTCTTCACCCTTCATTCCAGAAGACGACCAATGACATCACAAGGGTGATGTCTTGAATTGCACAGGATGGTGTTAACTGACGACAGAGAGAAGGCAAGATCTGCTTAGTCTTCACTTTGCTTCTCTTTTCTCTAATGACAATGATGGTTGCGCTGGAAATGACAAAACAAGAATGGCTAGCAGGGAGTTGATGGCCAAGATAAGTGACATAATAGGAAGAGAGCCTCTAGCTGCCCTCAATGAGTTCAGATCACCGGGCCCAGATGAGCTGCCTCCCTGGGCATTGTAAACGCTGGCAGATACAAGTGCTAAACTACTGTCATATCTGAAAGATCATGGAAAATAGGTGAGGTCCTGCAGGTCTGAAGAAGGGCAAATGTTCTGGTTTTCGAAAAGAGGGAAGAAAACAGAGTTTGCAAACTATAGGACTGTGACCTTGACTTCAGTTGCTTGGAAAATTCTGGAATAGATCACTAAAGAGATGACTAGTGAACAACTTGAAAAGGAAATGTCAATTACCAAGAGCCATGATGTCTTCATCAAGAACGGATAATCCCAGAATAACCGGATTCCTTTTTTTTTTTGTCATGGTTATTAAAAAATAGTTGATTAAGGGAACGATACAGATATAATTTGTGTAGATCTTAATAACCAAAAAATTTAAAACATCTCATGCTATTATTATGGAAAATATAGGGAGATATGCACTAGACAATAATACAATTAGATGGATATGGACCTGGTTGAATGGCTAACCTCAGAGAGAAGTCATTAATGGGCCCTTGTAGAGTGTCTCAGGGATCTATATTGGGCCCCTGCTGGTTATAATTTTTTTTTAACAATTTGGATAAAAGAATAATAAATGGTATGCTCAGCAAAATTATGATAACACAGATCTAGGAGGGATAGCTAATACCCAAGATGAGAGAGTCCTTTGTAACTCAGATTCTATGATTCCGATTTCATTTTTCCCCACCATCTCTACACACTCCAGACCATAAGAACGCACTTATAGAGCTTACCCATAGAACTCTGAGGGATTGCATAGCAATTTTTCTCTTATATTAATACAAGAATTTTGAGCCATCATCCTGTGCATTTCCCTCCATACCAACTGACTAGTTAATATCTCTCCAGTATCAACTTGATATCACCATCAGTCGATATAGCCTCAATATCAATGAATGAATTAATATCAATTAGCTTTTACAAAGAAATATTTACTGAGAAGGTGAAGCAGGAATTGAAATACAAGAGCTTCTGAAACTAGGATTCCACTTTCCTCTCCTGCTTCGGTCCCTGGAGAGGATGGCCTCAAACTTAAAGTCATGACTGCTCCACCATGTTTACTTCTGGGTGGGGCAGCTGCTGGACAAGTCAGCTTGGTGGGTGATTTGGGGGAGAGAGCACTTTGCAAGACTGCTGTAGGGACCCAGATAGGCTTCACCTTTCAAAACTTCACCTAGAAATACGTTTTGTATGACTATACATATATGACCTATATCAAAGTGCTTGCTTTCTCAATGAGGGAGGCATGCAGGGAGGGAGAGAATTTGGAACTCAACTTTAGAAATGAATGTTGAACATTGTTTTTACATGTAATTAGAGGGAAATAAAATACTGAATTTAAAAAATTCACCTAAATCGACTACAATGGCAATAAAAACAACTTCACCACAGCGAAGTACTGTGTGATTACCTGGAAATGCTGCAGTTATGGATTGGAAGCCCATGACTTTGAGGTCTAGGAGTAGTATTTTGGGAAAAACAAGCACTGATCTTGGAATCAGAATGCTTGAATTTGCATTCCTATTTACTGTGTGACCTTGGGCAAATCTCTTTACCTCTCTGAGACTTAGTTTCTATAAATGATGTGGCTTGATTGACGACGTCATCTAAAGGCCCTTCTAATTCCGACATATACTAAGGTCTCTTCAGGCTCTTAATTTTGTGACTTTGTGATTGTATATGGGTAGAGAGGCTCTGACCCCCTGTTCCGAGGAGGGTATAATCATTAACTGAGATGGGCTTTAAGCAGAGGCGGGTGTAGGTATGGGCAGAGGGTTGTGTAGCCTAGGGTTACAAGGCAGCTGTGAGGCACAGTGGTAGATAGAGTGCTGGGCCTAGAGTCAGGAAGACTCTAGTTCAGTCCTACCTCAGAAATTTACTAGCTGTGTGATCCTGGGCAAGTCACTTTACCCTGTTTGCCTCAGTTTCCTCATCTGTCGAATGAGCTGGAGAAGGAAATGGCAAACCACTCCAGTACCTTTGCCAAGAAAACACCAAATGGGGTCATGAAGACTTGGATGTGACTGAACAACAACAGAAAAAACCTTTGTTTCTTTTCTTTAAAATTGTTTTACATAATTTATTATGCTCTGATGAAAAATCCATACTATCCCCACAGACAAAATCTCTGTAGTATCTTTTTATCCTTTTTCCTTTTTGCCAAAATCAACCTTTGCCTGTGCGGCACCTGCTACTTACTTCATTCTGTTCTTGAGGGCCTTTCCTTATTTTCTTGGTGTCTTTTTTCTTCTTCTTTAAGGATGAAAATCTGTGCTTTGGTTTGCTTTTCTTTGTAGAGTTGTGGGAATCACATATTAAGCCAGAGCCTATTGTTTTGCCATTGCCAGAATGGGTTTTTAACACAAAGACAAAAATGGAATTGTCTTGTTGCGTTGGCCAATTATTCTCTAATTTTAGTCTTAGGTACTGTGGCTTTCTCAGAATGGAGGCCATCTACCATCATCTGTTTATGGTGAAGAAGTCTGCTTGTTACAAACTTCCTGGTTCTGATGGCCACAGTCTGGTCTATGATGGGTCTCATTGTCTCTATGGGGTAGAAAATCTGCTCATTTTTGAGATGAGCCTCAACTGGAAGATTCCTCTTGCACTTTCTCCCTGTTCCCTTTCACTAATTTTTTAGATCTTTCTCCTTGTATTCTCGATTCTGTGGCTTCCAGATTCCAAGACGATGTTTGATTTTGGCCACCCAATCTTTTTTTAAAAATTAATTTATTTTTAGTTTTCAATATCCATTTCCGTAAGATTTTAAGTTTTAAATTTTCTCCCTCCTCTCCTCCTGCCCCAAGATGGCATGCAATCTGATATAGGCTCTGCATATACATTCATATTAAACATATTTTCACATTTGTCATATTGTAAAGAATTAGAACCAATGGGAGGAACCATGAGAAAGAAGGAAAAGACAAAAAGAGAGAGTGAATAGTATTCTTTGATCTGCATTCAGACTCCATAGTTCTTTTTCTGGATGTGGATAGCATTTTTCATCATGAGTCTTTTGGAGTTGTCTTAGGTCCTTGCATAGCCGAGAAGAGCCAGCTCTATCAAAGTTAGTCATTGCACAATGTTGCTGATTCTATGTACGATGTTCTTCTGGTTCTGCTCACTTCACTCAGTATCAGTTCATATAAGTCTTTCCAGGTTTTTCTGAAGTCTGTCTGCTCATCATTTCTTCTAGCACAATAGTATTCCATTACATTCATATACCACAACTTGCTCAGCCATTCCCCAATTGATGGGCATTCCCTCAATTTCCAGTTCTTGGCCACCGCAAAAAGAGCTGCTATCAATATTTTTGTACATGTGGGTCCTTTTCCCATTCTTACGATCTCTTTGGGATAGAGCCCTAGAAGTGGTATTGCTGGGTAAAAGGGTATGCACATTTTTGTAGCCCTTTGGGCATAGTTCCAAATTGCTCTCCAGAATGGTTGGATCAGTTCACAACTCCACCAACAATGAATTAGTGTTCCAATTTTTCCCACATCTTCTCCAACATTTATCATTTTTCTATTTTGTCATATTAGCCAGTCTGATAGGTGTGATGTGATGTGAGTTCTTGCTCTCATCTGCTGCGAATAGGACTTGAGTTAGGGAACAAATTTCCTTAACCTGCCTCTGGTAAGAGGAAGTGGTAGGGAAGCTTAGCAAATACATAGGCTTAGAAGTGGAGGAGTGTGTGTGTGTGTGTGTGTGTGTGTGTGTGTGTGTGTGTGTGTGTATGTGTGTGTGTGTGTGTGTGTACCACGACTCTTATGAAAAAGATAGACAAATGCAAATTTTGCTAGAGAAATGTGAATCTAGATGCAGCTTGATGTTACCCAGAGTTAGAAAGACAGGAATTCAAATCCATCCTTAGACACTTACTAGCTGTGTGACCCTGGGCAAGCCACTTAATCTCTCTACCTGCTTCAGCTTCTTCAACTGTAAAATGGGGAAAATAATCACACCTCACAGGGCTGTTGTGATGATCAAGTGTGATAATATTTGTATGTGCCTGGCACATGGTAGAAGCTTAATAAATGCTTGTTCCTTTCCCTTGCTTCTTTCCCATGTTCACTGAACGTAGAGGAGACTGTGATCTACTCTGGGGAGGGAAATACTCAAGCTGCAGTTTATCATTGTCCCTCCTCCTCACCAGTTTCATGCACTGCTCAAATTGTGCCCAATTCAAGAATGCTCTCAAGTAACAGCCACATAACTGTGTCCTTTGCTTTGTTCTGTTTCCACATTTTTCTCAATGGCTTCAAGGTTTACTTAAAATGAAGTGAATCAAAGGTACAGTGCAAAGAGTACTGAATTTAGAGTCAGAGAGCCTAGGTTCAAAAGCCTGCGTCTGCCATTGATTACCTGTTTGACTCTCTGGGTTTCAGTTTCTTCACCTGTAAAATGAAAGGGTTGGATCAGATCACCTCTAAAGGCTCTTCTAGCTCTCAATTTCTGATGCTATAATAAGAAGCATGTGGGCAAAAGCTAAGGATTTGGAGATAGAAGCCAGTTTCAAAGTGATCTCCATAGACCAGAAGGATGGACTGAAATTGAGATGAAACTGGACAAGATTAAATGTCAAACCTGCACTTAGGTGTAAAACTCCACTGCGGAAGTACAGGTCGTGGGAGATCTGACTCGACAGCAATTCATATGAAGAACATGGACCCCTAACTGAACAACATGAGGCAACAGTGTCATGTGACTAGATTAATATGATCTCAGCTGACATGAATGGAAGTCCACTTTCTAGCACTAGGGAGATGAAAAGCCCCCTGGTCACAACATAAGGGAAGAATTGTGGGCAGTCCCTTGGACCACATTTTAGTGGTAATGAGGAGGGTGGACACTGACAAACTGCAACTTGAGTATTTCCCTCCCCAGTGTAGATCACAATCTCCTCCATATTCAATAACTTCAAAAATTGCTGTGTCTTGATCACAGTGGATAATTTTTATGGTGGTTTGTATTCCACTTGCTGGTATTTTAAAATGAATATTTGTTAATAATATTCATCTATGATTTTCTTTTTTTGCCTTGTGCTTCCTGGATTTGAGGATTGGAGTCATGTTTGGTTAGAAATAATTTAGTATGATGCCATCTTTCTCAATTTTCGAAAATAGTTTATCTAACGTTGTGATTATGTAGCCTCTGAATGTTCGATAGCATTCACTCATCAATATATTTGGTTCTGATGTTTTTGTTTTTAGAAAAGGTTTATTAAAGAATTCTTTTTCTGATATTAGTTTATTTAGATTATCTATTTCTTTTTTTGGTCAATTTGATTATGTTATATTTTTTTAATTTAACCTGTGGCTAAGGGCCCCCAAGACTTTGGTCTCAAATTGACTGGGTTCAATCCTAGAGTCTGACCCAATATGGTAATATTTTTCTTTCTGGCTTATTTGCCTCCCTCCTGGAATTTACTCCAGGATAATCTCCAAATATTGCTTAGGTCTAGCTCTTGTCTAGGTTTCCATGAATGTAAGCAAAACGAGTACCCAGCTACAGTACAAGTACTCATGGTAACAACATACATAGAAACAAATATAGCACTCAAATAATTGTCCCTGGAAGGCAATCATATTTGGAGGTTTCTGAAAAAGCGACAGCCTTTCCCACAGGGTTTCTAGCAAGCATCTGAATCACTCATAGTAATAGCAAAGAATGGCAAGGTCTAAACCCCATGCTTCCCGAAGTCAAGAGTCTCCTTCATTTCTCGCTGCAGAGGCCACGTGTCTGATTCCTGAACTCTCAAACTTAGGAAATTTGAATTTGGGGTTACTTGTAAGTCAACTCCCAAAGTTGGTGTTGCCAAGATTTCCCTTCTTTGGTTAAAAGGCTAGATTTTGAGTTCATGCTGCCCAGAGAATTGAAATCCCCACCTCCTTTATATAGGAGATTGAATTTGGGAATGTTTTACATCGAGTTCTCTCTCAGGATTAGTAGACAAGGATATGTCTCCTTCTGCCATATGCTTCTACCCCAAAGCGGCCACTACCAGTTCCTAGGGTTGGGAGGAGATGACATGTATCCAGGCTTCCACACTCCCCAGAACATGGACCTACTCTGGTCTGTCTTCTGGATAAGGAAAAGGTATAAAAGACCAAAAGGCCAGAAGTGGTCTCTTGATTTTCATGGGCCAACACAAAGGGGGCAAGTCCTGCACTAAGAGTTTGTCTTGAGTCTCCTCCAGGAAACCATCTTGGGAGCAGCCAGAGTCACTGGAAACTGAGTTGCCAGAGTTGTCCAAGAGTTGTCAGTTGTCTCCTTGACAAGGTACCAACAGGCAGGTTCATATTCTGTAAAGGGTAGAGACACATTCAAACTGATTGTGGGGAGCCTGAGCATCTGGTTCAACAACTTCTCTTGCACAAATATTTATCCCTTGTACTTTTAGTTTTATCAAGATGTAATTATGTTATATGCCCTAATATACTTCTTTATTTCTTCACTATTTGTCATGATTTTCCTCCTCGTTTTTTTGTTTAGATAAGCTGGTTTTCTTTTTTCTTCTTTTTTGTGAATTTAGGTAATAGGACATTGATTTTGTTAATATCATTGCCTTTTGCCTTAATTCTGTTAATGGTCCTTTGATCTTAGTGATCTTTCCTTTCATGCTTATTTCTAGTATATTAATTTGCTGATTGCCTACTGCAAACAGCTCATTAATTTTGTCTCTTTTTCTTCTGTAAATATAATCATTGAGGGCAATACATTTTCCTCTAAGAACTGCTTTATCTGCATCCCATAAATTTTGGCATAATATATTATTGTACTAATTTTGACATGGTTTATAATGTTTTTATTATTTTTTCTTTGATTCTATCATTCTTAAGCAAACCTTATTTTAGATTTTAATCTTTTAATCACGTTTTCCTTATGACTACTCTAATTATATCATCATCTATAAAAGTAGCATTTAAAAATTTATGATTATAAATTCTTTATTCCCTTAGGGTTTAATCAATTTTTTATTTATGCCTTATGCTTATTTTAAAAAAGATAATTGTCTATTAAACTGTTTCAGTTCCCTCCACATATATATGAAGTCTATTTTTTCTAGCATTATGTTAAATTTTATAACTTCACTCCAATCTTTTAATTTAACTTTCATTGTTGGTTGTTCAGTCATATTCAACTCTTTGTGACCCCATTTGAGGTTTTCTTGACAAAGATACTGGAATAGTTTGCCATTTCCTTCTCTAGCTCATTTTTCAGATGAGAAATTGAAGCAAAGAGGGTTAAGCGACTTGACCAGGGTCACACAGCTATTAAGAGTCAGAGGCCAGATTTGAACTAATGAAGATGAGTCTTCCTGACTCCAGGTCCTGCACTTGATCTGCTATGTCATCTAGCTGCCCTTATTTGCCTTATATAACAAAGGTGGGGTATTGAAATCTCTCCAAATTAGTGTTTTTCTATCTAGATTCTTTTGTAATTTGGCTAACTTTTCCCTCTAAAATTTATTTGTTATATAGGCATGTGCATATATACTTCTTCTGCTAATGATTAATTTAATTATTACATAGCTTTATAGGATTAAAAGATTCTAGGGGAGAGAGAATTTTATCATTGCTGTAGGGCTCATTACACCCATGAAATCACAGGTCCAGACCAAAACAAACAGACTAATATATAAGCAAACAGTGCAGCTATTAATTCATTTACCTTGTATAATTTTGAAATGGAATTCCCTTCTATTGATTTAACAATTTAGAGTTTTACCTGATATTCCCCACTGATTTTTGTTCCTGGACTGATGTGCATACATCAAAGGCTTAAGCCAGATCTTTTCTCTTTCCTTGTAAAAATGATCAGAAATGTTGTGAGGAATTAAAAATATTCATTAAAATGTTTTAATATCAGTACTGGTTTAGCTTAGGTATAGGATTCTGGGGATGCAGTTTGATTTTTCTTTCTTAAAAGCATATTCTAGTCTTTTCTCTTTTTTTCTCATGATGCACAAATGATCTTATGTGGTTTGGAATTGAGGTACCTTGAGGGAGACTATTTTTCCTTTCCATTGCTTGTTAGATCTTCTTTACTGCTGAAGCCCTCACACCTGAAAGTTCTTCAGGGGTGGGCACTCAGCCACTCACCTTCCTGTCCCACTCACTGCCCTTCTTGATCCTTAGGCTAGTCGCCTTAGAGAGCTAGAGTTTGGAGTGGACTGAGCCCAACGGATGGCATTCACTGCCAATCTTACTACCAGGGTTAATCCTAGCCCCAGGCTGGCCTCTCCTCCCACCCCTCAGTTCACCCTGCTTAGCTCCTTTCTGACACTCATTTTTTTTTTTTGCAGGTAGGTGCCACCAAGAAAATAAGTATTTGTTAGGATAGGGAGGAGAACCTTGTGGGGTGAGTATGCCTAGGAAAGAAGCCTCTGCCAGTCCTACAAAGGCTACAGAGGGTGAGGAAGTTGCTGAGTGGGGGAAGGCTCTCTTTACCTAGAGAGGGACCCTCCCAGGCCTGTTCCTAGGCTGAACATTCCAGGCCCAGGGTCCCTGCCATGACTCAGAGCCTTTCTCTGGGGTCTCCTGAGAATGGAAAAGTTAGGGAGGATAATTGCTGTACCCAAATCTTTCCATCACTTCGCAGGCTGGGGTTCTCTCTGAGAATAGCCCAGGAGCTTGAAAGGTTTTAACTCTGAATATCGTCAAAGCCTGGGATCCTAGGCCATTTAGGGGAAAGGCGAAGGATAAAGTAGCAGGCATGGGTTTTCCCTTAGGGAGGGTGGGGTCAGGACCAAGGTCAGAGATCATAGTTAAGGATGAAGGATGAGGGTCAGGATTCTAGGATGAGGAAATCAGAGATGAGTCTGGGATTAAGGCTAGTTCTGAGGGCAAGGGCTCAAGGCCCAGAGTCAGAACTCAGGGCTAGTGGTGAAGTCCCACAGATAGGGCTCAGGGGTCAAGGTCAGTGGTTAGTACTGTTAGAAGACTAACTATCTCTTTCTCTCACCAACATGACCATTTTTACTACTGCTCCTATCACCGCACCATGACCACTGCCAGCGGAGTTACCAGGTAAGAGCCAAGATTGGGGGAGAGAGGTGTTGGGAAGGGGGTCATTCAGGCAGAAAGGAATCACAGGAGTTTTCTATAGTAGCTTCTGTCATGTGATTTTTAGTATGTTCATATGTTTATGTGAATATGGGCTCCCACACAGGCATGTACATATATGAGCATGTCTGAATGAATATGTGTTCTGTGATTTTGCTTGTTGTGATATCACCGTGAATGGGCTTGTTTAGGGCATGCTAGGGACCATGGGATAGGGGAGGTCAGGGGGCTGTCAGGCCTGGGAGGGACTCTCCCAGGAGACAGAAGACAGGCCTATCCCTTCAGGGCCAAGAATTCTACCCTGGTTCAGATTAATTTTGTGGGGCCTCTTGGAAACTGGGAGCCATCTCCGCTGGGAATATAACCCGGGAACCATTCTAGGGGTGCGAGAGAAGGCAGATGTTGCAGTGACCATGGGGGAATGCGTTGGCTGCCAGAGGTAGGACCTCAGCACCAGATGATTGGCCTCAGTAGGAGGGTTCCCAGGTATAGGGTAAGACAGTGTTAGTGGTTGGGCCGACAATTAAAATGACTCTTGAATTTTCTTTGTTGACAACTTGAAACCATTGCTACCTACCTCTCCTGATGCTGCCATGCTGCCCAATAGGAAGCATCCCAGGTGAGTACTGAGGGCTAGGCTGGGCTAACATTGTGGGGAGCAATTTAGTTTATAGATACTCCTCCCAAAATAGTTGCTATTACAATGAAATAATAAAATCATATTTAAGAACATAGAATATTGAGTTAGCACAGTACTGTGGAGGAACATTGGATTTGAAGTCCGAAGACCTGGATTCAAATCCTGCATTGGGCATTTACTATCCATGTGACACTTGGCAGCTCATTTAACCTCTCTGGGCCTCAGTTTCCTTCTCTGTAAAATGAAGGGGTTGGACTAGCAGTTTTGGGGTTCCCCTGATAGAATACAAATTCCTCGAGGGCAGGGGCTGTTTATTATTTTATTTTTTAACCTTAACCCCTAGCAATGTCTCTGGCATATAGTAGATGCTTAATAAATGTGTATTGCTTAATTGACTAATTGACTAAGTGCCTTCTAAGGTCCCTTCTATTGCCAAATTTGTGACCCTAGCATCATGCTATATTTAAGACTAAAGAGACCCTAGACTAGAGAGCACAGACTGTCAGAGCCAGAGGGAGCCTTTGATACCATCCAGTCGAAGCAAAGGAAAATGGAATGAAATAGAATAATAATTTACATAGTGCTTTAGGGTTTGAGAAATACATTATATACATTATCTCTCAGAGAGCAAGGATCATCTCTTTTCTATGTTTCTATCTCCAGTACCTAGCCCAATGCCTGGCACTTAATAAATGCTTATTGATTCGCCATCTCTTTAGAATTTCATAGCAACTTTGCATAGCAAAGTACCACAGGTATTCTTATCCCTTTGATGGGAGTAGAGACTGGGGCTGAGAGGTTAAGTGACTCACCCAGCTAGTCTCTAGTGAGGGATTCGAACTCAGGTCTTCCTAATCCCAAGCCCAACACTTTCGTCCACAATTACTGCCAAAACACCTTAGAGTGTCGGAGCTGGAAGAGACATTAGCAATCCATTAGTCCAGTCTTTTCATTTTGCAAGTGGGGAACTGAAGAGGGGAATTCGGGTTAAAAAGACAACCTAGGGTTGCTCTGATGAGTGTGTCTGGCCAGGGTCAGGGAGGGACAGCTGTTTCTGGTTGCTGCTCCCAATCACTGTTTGCTTACATCGTTGCTGTAATTGAGGGTCTGCTTTACCTGTAGCTGTCCATGGGAGACCAAGTTGTTTCTTGGGGGCTGGAATCATGGGAACTTGAAATGCCCTGATAGGTGGAGCCTAATGCAGTAGAAAGAGCACAGATTTGGAGTCAGAAGAGCAGGGTTCAAATCCTAATTTTGATACTCGTGCAACAGTTCATCTCTCTGGGCCCCGGTTTTCCCATAGATCCTTGCATGAACTATCTTAGTGAGTGAGATATAGGCTGAGCGAGAAGAAAGCACTCTAAAACCTCAGAGCCCCAGAGGAATGAGGGTTGTGATGGTGAAGATACAAGGGGATGGGGATCATTGGAGCCCAGAATGAAAAGGTCTCCTGTTGGATTCCGAGGACCCCTCCCTAACATTGTACCTCCTGACACTGTATGGCCTTGCACCCAGAGATCTGCACCCTGCCCATGGGCACTGGAAAGTGCAGGGGTACTTTTCCTCGATACTACTACAACAAGTTTGCCCGCCGCTGCGAAATGTTCATTTATGGGGGCTGTGGAGGCAACAGGAACAACTTCATATTCCTGGAACAATGTCAGTTGGCCTGTCGGGAAATCAGGAATTGAGGTACTCATCCACTGTCCCCAACCTTCGAGTCAGGTAGGCAGGGATCTTGTGGGGGAGTGGGGTAAGTAATGGCTCTGAGGCCTCGGCCCACAGAGCCTGTAAGGCAGGGGTCCAAATCTTGGAGAAAAGAGAAGTGGATGCTTTTACTGAGCTTCCAGTGTGCAATTTAATGGCATAGAAAAGGCTCTGGCTGGAGACTTAGAATCTGCTGGATTATAGTACTGGCTTTGTACTAAGTTGTGTGACTTTAGAAAAGTCACTTCTCTCTGGGTCTCATTTTTCTCCTCTGTAACATGAAAGGATCTAAATAAATGGTCTCAAAGGGCTCTTTTTATGCAGTGATATATGGAGCTCACACGGGAGTGAGGAGGAGGAGGGCTGTGGCTAGGGTTGGAGAGAGGTGAAGGGGTTTTTATAAAAACTTCTGTTTGTTTTCCAGATGAGCCATATGAACTATATCTGCCCCAAGCCAGGCTCCCTGTGTTTCCAGTCCTACATCTTAAGTTCTTGCCTTGCTCTTTTTCAATAAAGCCTACCTGCCCTTGAGTTCCTGAAGTGATGAGAGGAAGTAGGATCCAAGGAAGTAACCAAGACCAATGAGTCTCTCCCATTCAGAGCTTTTGACCTATACTTACCCTCTGTGCTGTGGGGTTACTGACCTTACTCTTCAAACTGCTGGCATTTGGCTGGTTCAGTGTCTCTCGATGGTCGTATCTGCTCTGCTCCCCTCTCCCCCCCCCTTCACCAATCCTTTCTTTTGCCTTTGCAATCATAATAAATTATTACTGATCTTTCTATAGTCTTTTAAGGTTTACAAAGCATTTCTCTCTTAACAACCAGAAAGACCAGGGGAGGCGGAACAGCCCAGTGGAAAAAACATTGAATTTAGAGTAAGAAAACCTGGACTTGCATTGAGGTTCTGCTTCTTATTCCTCAGGCGATATCGGGCAAGTGACTTCACTTCACCTCTAGTGGGTCTAGTTTCCAAGGATGTTGGCCTAGATGCATGACAGCAGTTTCCAAAATTCATACCATCCTGGGCTACATTAAGGGAGACACAGAGTCCCTAATGAGGGAAGTGATAGTCCTTCGGTCTTCTGTCCTCATCAGGCCACTTCTAAAGTTGGCTTTAAGTTCTGGGTCATGCAATTTAGGAAGGACATTGACAAACTGGAGTCCAGAAGAGAATAAATAGAATGCTGAAAGGCCTCAAGACCAACTCATACATAACTGATTGAAAGAATTTAGCCAAGAGGATATTTGGAGAGGGGACATAATGACAGTTTTCAATTATTTGGAGGGTTGCCATGGAGAACAGGAGCAGATTTGTACTGCTTGGCCCTGGGAGCACTAGGTACAAGTTGCAGAGAGGCTGACTTGGATTTGATGAAATTTTAAAAAGCTTTCTGTAAGGAAGAGTGTCTGTAGCACCCCACTTGCTTCTCAGAATCCTCAGAAAGCTATCTCAAAGTACTTTGTGAGTGACAACCTCCAGAGTTGGGTCTAAGAAAGACAAACAGAATTAGGTTGTATGAATGCTTTATTTCTCCCAAAGCAGGTGGGCATGCATATGAATGCATGGGAGCTACAGGTCTGAACTGGGCTCAGAAAAGGATTAGTTGAAGGAGATTATATGCCCATTGAGTAAAAAGTGTTCCATTTTCCCTCCCCCGGCCCCAACTCAGGATGCCTGTATCTTTTTGTCAGCCAAAATTGTAGTTTCCATAGAACAGGCTTGTACAACATATGGCCTGAGTACCAATTATGGCCCAGCCAAAGGATTTCTGGTGGCCCTCAAAAGTTGTAGAGGATGTAAAATAGAGCTTCACAACATACTGCCTAAGGCCCAGAGGCCATATGTTGTGCAAGCTTGCCTTAGAACAAGAGAGTGCCCCCGGGATGTCTGGTTTCTGTCAGCCATGAACAAGGGAATGTCATAAAACTAGAGAGTGTCATAACAAGATAGTGTCTTAACAAGAGAGGGCCATAAAACAACAAGATAACAGGAGAAATTCCAGTAATCAAGACAGTGTGTGGTTCAAGGCAACTGGTCTTTATCAGTTATAAATAGGAGAATGCTCCTGGGCAGCTTAATCCAGTCTTGGGATTGCTGACACAGCAGGAAAACTTTGATATCTCAATGGATTATTGGTACAGTAACTCAGAGTGAGCCAAAATGTCCTTTTCTGATTGGCCAGTCTAGGTTTTCAACCTCCTGGAGTGATGAATGGCTCAGCCTAACATTTCCTCCAAGGAAGGTATGGGGAAAACCTCACTCTTCCCTAAGAAGTGGGAAGGGGAGCTCTATAACCCTTCCTTAATCAACCAGGGGGCTTCCCTACTTCCACAACCTCCTTCGTTGGAGGTGGGTCCTGCAGACTGAAGGAGAATGACCATAGAGAACATTACTTCACTCACTAAGGTGGTGGAGTGTTTGGGGCCAAAGCCAACCCCTTTTGGAACCAGTGTAAGATAAAAGTGAATATAGTAAGCACCCCAACAGCAGAAAGGAGGGATCTGATTAAGTTGCCCACCTGGGGGGAAAGGGAACTAAACATATCATACCACTGGGCCACTGCAGCCTGCTCCCTCAATTGAGTAGCATGAGAGTGAAATGCGTTTGTACTATCCTGTATCTATTGGGATTTATTAACATAAAAACAGCATTCCTTGTTGAGGAAGACAAAGACACACCCAGTCATTGGCAGAGATAGGTTGTACTGAAGCAACCCCTAGGTACAACCAACAACTGGGCAGGTTAAACACTCTGACTGCCTCCTGGCCTAGCCTCTGCATCAGGTGAGTGGGTATGGAGAAAGAGGGCTCCTCTTTCCCCCATAATTGGGTACCCCAGGAGACAGGCAGAAATTGCCAGGTAACTGCGAGTATGCAGAGGAGACCAAAGGGGAGCCTGAGTTAGGGGGGATGGGTGCATAATGAAAGAAAGTAATAGAGCCATGGCAAATGAAAACCAAAGCTAGGGCAGCCAAGAGACATGGGCAAATGACGTATGGCATGTAAGGATCTGGAAAGGGGGGTCCAGTAGAGGGAAGCCTTTCCTTTTGCAGGCCTGGTTCAGATTTTTAGGGGAGCCATCTGCTTTAATTGTTGTCTTCTTTGGACCGTCGCAAAGCCAAAGGGCAAGGCCTCCAATGGGTTCGGACATCCATTGAAGCGGGGGCCATCTTCCGATGATCCAGGAGTCAATACCCACAAGTTGGCAGCTGTGGGAGTAGTCAGAAGGACCTGGTAGAGCCTTAGAATACATATGGATTGACATTTGAGAGAAACCTCCTTGTATCAGTCTAGATCAGAGTTTCTGGTGAGCATAATATAGATTCTTGGTTAAAGGCACAGTTTCCCATTCACGCAGGGCTTGGTTCAAACAATACTATAAAGCTGTTCTCATAATTCTCTAATTGCATAATTACATCAAGTCAGGCACCAGTAAACTACTTAGAGGGCTCACAATGGACTAGTTTTGAGAAGGGAGTTTTATGTGGCATCAAGGTAAACATGAAAATTTAAACATAAACCATGCAAAGCAATACAGTCATTACTACCAATGTTAACCAATGTCTCCTTGTATCCCAGTAACCCATTCTCAATGTCCATTCAATCAGCACTTTTTGAGCCTGGATCGTTAAGGAGATACGTGCAGCTTCTTTAACTATTTTCAGGATCAGATTGCACAGTATAATGAAGGTGCTCACACCAGATTAGAATCAGTATAATGTTTATTCTGTACACAAGGACAATATATAGCAAGATTAAAGAAATATAGGAATAGATAGATAGATAGATAGATAGATAGATAGATAGATAGATAGATAAAGCCTAGCAGAATAATAGATATATTTACATACATCACCAAATCAGGAAACACCTGCATCTGGCTACATCTGGGTCATGTGGCTGGGGAGTCCTGGTTCAGCCTCCAGAGTCCTGATTGGGAAAAGGTCCCTGGCAGAGCATCCTCCCCACCGGTGAACTCCGAAGAGTAAGGGGATCTCTCCAGGTTATATCCAGTTTTAGACAAAAAAGGCATTGGGCCAATTAATTGGCTTATCACCAAAGTCTTACATGACTTAGAGTAACTTACTGTACTGGATGTGTTGCAGTTCTGGACAGGGCCAAAATCCAAAGGAGCAAAACATTCGTGATTAATATGGCAAAATGTCTGTGTTCAAAAGGACACAGGATGGATTTTGTTTGTTCCTAGAAGGGCAGCCAACACTCCCAGGAAGAAGAATCAGCCAAGGGCAGGTTGAACTTTTAGTCCTGGGAACCAGGGCAGGGTAACTTTTTTAGTCCTGGGAACTTGGCGCCTGTTCCAAGGAGAAAAAGCAACATACGCATTCACGTAGGCCTATAAATGTACAGGAAAGATCTTTAATATTTCATTAACCCTTCAGAGTCTCAGATGTCTCATGCAGTTATCTGGTCCCTAGATATCTCTTCTTGAACAATAGGCTTTATTCTCAGGACAGCTCTTAAGGGGGTTCTGCTTCTCTGGTTCCAAATCTAGAGGTTCCTAGATAATTCTGACTTGGTATAGTTTAGTACAATCACTTAAATTTGGTTCTCCAATTTTGAAACTTTGGAGAATTTCAGTTTATATGCCATTTGTTGTTTCTATCCTTACCTAAATCCTGTACCTGATATAAGAATCTTTTTTTTAAATGAGGGTTCAATCATAAAACAAGTTCTTCTGCCTTGTAAAATTATCAAACAGATGCCTTAATAATGGGAAAATAGATTTACTTTCCCATTACCCATAAATATTATGTATAAAATCCAATTTTGAGAACTTATTACCAAAACATGCTCAAAGCCTAAATTTCCATGATAGATAAAATTTGGAAGCCAGTCATATACATTTGAATATAGTTCTTTTGCTTTTCTATTTACTATTCCATTTAATTAGGAAATTATCACATTAAATCTTTGTCTTCATACTTGTCTAATCATTTCACCCTTAGGACTATATCATCCCTATATTATTATTTCACCACAAATATAGTTTAAAATTGTAAGATATTCATACTTGCATCCTACTGTAGTAACTCAGAGATGTTCCAGTATCAATCTATTATTTAATAGATTTAGCATTATACTTAAAGAACTTCTTAATTATAGAAATTTGCTATAAAAGGAAAAAGAGGGACATGGTTATAACAATGTCACATATCATAACAGAGGAGAAAACTTCCTTAGCTCTGTTTGATTTCAGGCATGAGTATCTGACATATCTGACAGCCAATCATGTAGTCACAACGCATTAAAAGCAAAGCTCAGGATTAACCAGGTGGGAATTTTTGGGTAATAGAATGAGGAAGATCCTACCTAGGCCATGTCTGAGGCCATCCCCAGAACTTTTCCCAGGCATAGACATCCTCCTTTACCAGTTTCCAGACTGTAGCACATGCCATTTTATATTATTGGATTCATGACAATTCAGGCAACTATCCCTATAATCAAAGCTCAAAATAATACTAAATTATAGTCCCAAGAATTTTACCTTAAATGGCAATATTTCACTAACCACAACTTAGGGCTCGAATATCTTTCCTGATGTTTCTCTAACAGTTAACATTTCATTTATATTTCAATTGTAAATTAAAACTACTCACATTCTAGGGCTTCAGACATACCTCAAATACTTGATTTTTGACTCATCATTAATATGTTGAAACTACATCTTTAAACCACCTTGTATATACTTTCATAATAGCCAGCTTTTCAAATTAAAATCTGCTATTATAGTAAATATTATTACCTGTTTATAATTAAAAATACATCATTAAATATTTAATAGTATTCAAGTTATTTAATTTTTTATCACATCCTTTTAAAAGCCCAATCTATATGCAACAAAATCCAGATTAAAAATTCCTTTGTCTAACATCATTTCTATTTTATAATGGTTTCACAAATATCACAATATAATACATAAATATCACAACTTAGAAATATAATCGTAACACAAACAATAAACTGTAGATAATATCAGTTGCATTTCCAAATTATCACATATAGAAATCGTTGATCTTATTACTTTGGCATTTTAAAACCACATTAAAGTTATCGGGTATGGAACAGTTACATTAAATTAGAGAAATAATGATAATGTAGTACTTAGCATATGCCAGACACTGTGTTAAGAACTTCACAATCATTATATCATTTTGATCTCACCTATTATTATTTTTCTTTTTACAAATCAGAAAACTGAGGCAAACAGAGATAAACTAACTTGCCATAAATTACATAGCTAATACATTTCTGCAACTGGAACAGAGAAGGGTGGACTGACCAAAGGGAGAGTTTGGCTGGCTCCCTCACCTTGTGCTGCCATGCTAAGCATTGCCAGGGGTTCCCAGATTCTCCCAGGCAGTAGCTGGGAGAGACTGGTCCTGACCTAGAGACACCAACTGACTTACCGACTGGGCTTTGGGTGGGGGGTGGGGGTGGGGAGATGAAGCAGCAGAGGGCACTGCCATGCGGCTGGGGTGGCTGGTGTCAGGACCTTCCCAGTGGTTCCTGGTGGTAGGGCTCAGGGAATGCTGGCATGGAACCTGACCCATCCCCACTCCAACAGCTGCAGGTGATGCTGGGGCTGGGGCCACTTGCAGTTGGTGGGGCAGGGTGAGCAGGATGTATTGCACCTGAATGATATCCCCAGGCTTGCCTAGAGGGGTAGGCTGCAGGATGCCCAGGGATCCAAGGCTGTTGGGCCCATTGCCAGTGGGGCCCCACTGTAGTTGTTGCCTGCCCCACCCCCCATCCCCCACCCCCACTGTGGAGAAGGGTGATTCAAGTTTCCCTACAATTCTCCAGCATTCTCTTTTCTTAATCTGATCTGAGATGAGAGGGGTTAACAGGGAGACATGGGCTGTTAGCAATCCCCATACTGAGATACACTCTTAACTGAGATACACTAATTGACTGGGGGGTGGGGGGTAAGGCAAAGAGGTTTATCTAATTCTCCAAAGTCTCAGGAGTTCTCTCCTGCAATCTTAAAATGATTAATTTCCAATCTTTGTAATTATTAACCTCCAAACTTCTAGAATCTGCTAAGATGTTTTCAGTGGTTCTACAACTTTGATTATCTAATTTTATTTCTGCAGCTATAATTTATTTATTTATTTGCTTATTTATCTATCCATTTATTTCTGTAGTGTTGGGACCACAAAAAAAAAAAGTCTTACCAGCTTTTCCTCTTTCTTTATAACCTAACCTCCTTCGGAAAGCCTAAGGTGGGAGTTAATAAAGTTAATAAATCTTTTCCAGTGTTCTCTCTAACTATAGCCCTTAGAAGTTTTTCTGGTTGGCTGTATTTTAAATCTTTCCAGGTAACAGAAGCTAGCTGTCAGCACAAACATGACACAGACACAGAGACATAGACACAGACAAATACACAATCTAATTTTAGAATGACAGGGAGAAGGGAAGTCCATAAAGCTTGGAGGGGCTTGATAGAAAGCCCCCAGCACCAATAGGCTATCATTACTCTGAAGAAGAGGGAGAGGGGAATTTTCAAGGATCTAAGACTGACAGGGTGGCCACTGTATCCACCAAAGTGGAGATGGGGTAGCCCTGTATTACCGTGGACACCTCTCCTAGTTGAGAGAGGAGCAAAGAGGAGGACCTTGGTGCCCCGGTATTATTTATTCTGCATAACCCTGAGGCAGATCCTACACTCAGATTTAAAGGGGCAGGTGCCAGTTAAGTTCAAGGATTTGGTTTGTTGGCAGGGTTGACAGGTCTGGACTGGAGCCCTCAAGGGAAAGGGAGGGGTGAGGGGGCAATGAGTAGGGTGGAGGGGCAATATTGGTAGGGAAAAGGCAGGCTAGGACTATTGTGCTAGAGGGGAGGAGAGGGTAAAAGGGGAGTAGACAGTGCCAAAGCGGGTAGGGGTATTGAGCAAGGAGGTGGTGGGGCCAAGGTGCCTCCATGAATTTTAAGGAAAGAAGCTTCCACCTTACATTCTCACTCTGCTACTTCAGCAAACCAGCAGTGGAAACATTCCCATCCTAGTCTAGACATCTTGTTGGCTTTTTAGTTTGTTTTTAAGATAAATCAATTTAGACTCATCAAAGAGCCCCAATAATTCAACGCTATCTTCACTTAACTGACCCATTACTACAATTACCTTTACACTAGTGCTGGCAATATTTATGGTCATACCAAATTACAGAGGATATCCTTTACCTTTCAGAAGAGACCTGTCCAACATAGTGTTATTTCTGCCCCCAGAATCAGCTTAGAGAGAAATTGCAGACTGCACAGAACAGGTAGGAGTCCTAGGATAGGAGCAGGTGATAGAGAACGGACTTTATGCCACTGCCCCCCTCCACCTCCATCAGGGCCAGAGTTTTAGGAGAATTAATCCTTGTGGCACCAAGTTGTGGCATTGCCAGGGGTAAGGGTCCAGTCTCTAATCAATGTCATATCTGAGTTTCAGCACAAAAATGACAACGTCCAAAGTTGGGCCTAAGAAAGACAAATGGAATTAGATTGTATATGTGCTTTATTTCATCTACAAGCAGGAGGGCATGCATATGAATGCATGAGAGCTACAGGCCTGAACTGAACTCAAAAAAAGGTAAGTTGAAGGAGATTATATACTCATAGAGTAACAGTGTTCCCTCCTCCCTCCCCCTGACTCAGGATGCCTGTGTCTTTTGTCAGCCAAAATTATAGTTTCCATAAAACAAGAGAGTGCCCCCAGGATGTCTGGTTTCTGTCAGCCACAAACAAAGGAAAGTCATAAAACAAGAGAATATCATAACAAGATAGTGTCTTAACAAGTGAGGGCCAGAAAATAGCAAGATAGCAAGAGAAATGCCATTAATCAAAACAGTGTGTGGTTCAAGGCACCCAGTCTTTATCAGTTGTAAACAGGAGAATGCTCCTGATCAGCTTAATCCAGTCTTGGGGTGACACAACAGGAGATCTTCGGTATCTCAAAGCATTATTGGTATGTTAACTCAGAGTGAGCCAAAATGCCCTTTCCTAATTGGCCAGTCCAGGTTTTCGGTCTCCTTTGGATGATGAAGAGCTCAGGTGAGCCTAATTTGAGTTAGCATCTACTCAAAACCTTTGCTCACAAGTGCTGCTTTTATTAGGTTAATCAAATAGCATAGCTAATTAACAGTAACCTCCACTCCCACACACACACCCTAGGGAGCACATATTGATCAGAGGACTCATGTGCAGGGGTACTAGTGAAGGGACCACATATGGTGCAACAACAGGAAGGAAGCTGCATAGAGATAAGATTTAGGGAGCATACGTGGCTGGGACAGATACATGGCCAGGGAACTCATAATTTTAATCCTGCTAAACTACTGATTCTATCTTTGGGTTTTACTTTCTGTTCTCTTCTGGGCAATGTTTGTTTGCTCTTCTCTGGGTACTATATCTCTATTGAAAAAGGCAGGTGAATTTCGCCCTACAACAAAATCTCTAATTTTTAACAATTGCTATCTTTTTGAGTTACTTTCTGGCCAACCCCAAACAATGGTTTCTCTACCTCCCCCAAAGTTGAGCCTCTATAGCTATTGTAGTCCCATTCAATGGGGAGACGTTCAAGCTGAGTTGGATGGCTTCCCGTCATTGATGTCTAAGGCATTCCTGTCTAGGATACTAAGCTAAATTAGCTAAACCAGGAGATTTCTGAGCTTACTTCCAATTTTGAAATTCTGTGATCTCTAAGACGCCTTTTTTTTATAAATTTATTTTTAGTTTTCAACATTCACTTCCATAAGATTTTGAATTCCAAATTTTCTCCCCACCTGTCCCCTCCCCCACCCTAAGATAATTTGATATAGCCTCTACATATACATTCATATTAAACCTATTTTCACATTAGTAAGACTCCTTTCTGTTCACAGCCTATGTAAATAGTGCAAGTATCATTATACCCATTTACAGATGAAGAGATTAAGGCTCAAAGAGATGAAATGATTTGTCTAAAGGAACCTAACTACCGAGTTCAAGGGCTGGGCTTTCAAATCCAGATATCCTGAGCCTATGTCTCATATTTTCCTCTATATCAGAACTACCTTCCTAAAGCTGCTCCCTCTAGAATGGTCAGATTTTTTAAAATGGTCTTTGCCAGTATTTATGGGAAATAAGATAGTACAAAACTAACTTTCAGAGAGTTATAGAGCTTGGGCAACCTATTCTAAAATAAGAACCAAATCTATTAGGCAATTTTGAGAGGACGGTCAATGGAGAACACTGACCTTGCTTCCTTAGATTACCCTGTGTCCTGTTTCAAATTCATTCACAGCTAAACCTGAGAGGATTTGGGGGTTGGAGGTGGGATACAGAGAGGGCTACCTGAGAATGGCCAACTCTAAGTATAATAGCTCTAGGTAACAGAAAGCTTTGCTCTCTGGACCAGTCATTAAGCTTGAAAAAGATAGATTTAAATTGCTTTGAAGTACTTTGCTTGGCTTTTGTTAGGTGCGTGTGGTGGTTATGACTAAAGAAGTATTAGTCTGCCTTTAGCTGGGAAAGGTTCTAGCTATTACACCTTAGCAGAAAGCAGGCCCAGCACATACTCTCCCATTCTATCAGGGATTAGAACCAGTGGAGATGCCTACTGTCATGTTCTCATGATAAGGAGCAGTCCCAGAAGAGATACTGCCCTGCCTGGTAAGGAGCTGGCCCACTGGAACAATTAGGATGCTTTGAAGGAAGCCTTCTTCTCTGGGAAGAAATCACTTTCAGAGAGGAATAGGCTTGCTGAAAATGGAAAGATTGTCAAGAGATATCATCTTGCAGCACTGGAGTCAGGCATCACCCCTCTCCATATATTCCTCACATGTGGACCCCTCACATCCTCTTATGTGCGATCTCCTGGAATGCTTATTCTTCCCACTGGTGGCGTGTCTTTGTGGAAGAACATGTTATTACCTATGTTTATGGGAAAGGTGGAGGAAATGATTTATTAAAAATCTTCTTACTATACTATTTGACTAAATACCTTTGCTTTTAATTATCTTTTCTGTCTGACTTCAGAAAAAAGTAGACATGTTGAGTAGCTATCATAGACAACTTTAAACCTGGGGTGATAGCTGTTCTGGGGACCTAGGTGTGCTAGGTGAGTGCCATAGGTTCTACAAATCTATAATGTCATCAATGTGAATGGACCCTCTATTGCCACAGATTGTAAAGCATTCAGGCCTTCTTATCTTGTTCAAATCTTCCCTCCCAAGTTTGTCCCATTCTTATGCCTGGGGACCTGTGATACACTGGTTTTCAGGGAATACTTGGGGTCAACAAATTTAGTGCCTGCTGGTCTGGATGGAATCCAGAGTCAAGTGCTTTTGTTTTTTTTTTTTTTTACAATATTGTTTTCTTTGTATAAATTGTTTTCCTCATTCTTTTCCCTTTATTTTACATCATTTCATACATCTTTCTGCTTTTTTCTGAAATTCTGTCATTATTTCTAACAACTTACAACAATACTATTGTATTCTATCACATTTGTATACTATAACATATTCAGTTTTCCCCCAATTTATGGGTATCCCCTAAGTTTCCATTTCTTTGCCACCATGAAAAGAGCTACTTCATTATTTTCATATCTTTCATATCTTTGGAGTAGTATTGCTAGGTCAAAGGGTATGCCTAGTTTTATAGCTTTGGGGGCACATTTCCAAATTGTTTTCCAGAACAATTGGAACAGTTCACAGCTCCACCAACCATACAATAAAGCACCTGTTTTCCCACAGCCCCTCCAGCATTTGTCATTTTCCCTTTTTGTCAACCTTACCAATCTTATTGGTGTGAGGTGGTATGTCAGAGTTGTTTTGGTTTGCATTTCTCTACTTGCTAGTGGTTAGAGCATTTTTTCATATGGCTATTGATAGCTTGGACTTCTTGAACTGACTATTCATATCCCTTGATTATTTAGCAACTGGGGAATTCAGTGACTTTCAAGTCCCTCAGTTCATTCCAACATTGAACCTGAACTAAAAGGGTATTGGCATTAGAGCTGTACCACCAACACAGTTTAAGAATGAAAAACAGGAAATTAGGTAAATGACAAGAAGAGAAAGCCATTGTAGCAAGAAGATGCAAGAGAGGAGCGCTGAGAAGATGGCAGAGGTGAAACCCTACAATGATTCCTGATCTTGGGCTACAGGGATGACCCAAGTAGGAACTGTGGTTCTGGGAAAAATCTGCCCTGCTGACTGATCATAAACCAGAAAGGACACATCCTTGTCCTCTCTCTTGCCCTTTCTCTAAGAAGAAAGCCAAATAAATGTATTGTGGGTTACTTCTCTGGGCTCAGGAAGCATTAGTCTTTGTTCTATATACTCACTTTCACTTTTAAGCCATGAAATGTGATTAAAAACTATTAATCAACATAAATTCACACTCTGATATATTTTAACTTAATGGTCATGTCCATAGATAAAAGAAGAGAGAGGGAATTTCCCTGTTTTAAAAATATATTTAGTTCAGGTCAGGGCTGAACCTCAATTTTTGAAGATACACATTTAAGAGAGAGGAAAGTACATGGTTTTATTGAGTGTCGTTTAAGAAGGAAAAGATGCTATCATGAGCAACTACTACTAGTAAAATTCCCAGACAACTTCAGTGCAGTTCTAGTATTTAGCATTTAAGCATTTAGCATTTAGCAGTCCTAGTATTAAGCCATTTTCTGTCTTTCTATAGAAGGCAGAGCATGTGGTGTTTTATAGGAAATCTATGCTCAAGAAAGGGAACTAATTGTAAGGGAAGCTCAGTCCACAAGAACAGAGTGGCAAATGGGTTACCCAAATATTGGAAGTCAGGCTTCCCCAGGATTGATCACTCAAGCTTCTTTTCTCATCAGTGCCACCTGGTGGTAATATTTGCAAACCCCCAGTCACTGTACGATTAGTGAGTCTATTCTCTCTGTTCAGCCTCGGCTGTAATTCTTTACCAAATGGTAGCTGAGTGTTTCTTCCAGGATGTCCAACAAGCTTTGGAAGTCAATCCTTCCTCAAGTTAGGATCTCTCTCTCTCTCTCTCTCTCTCTCTCTCTCTCTCTCTCTCTCTCTTTCTTTCTCTCTCCCTCCCTCCCTCCCTCTCCTCTTTCTCTCTCTCTCTGTCCATGAAAGACAGATTTCTGTTTTGGCCATGTTGAATTTGAGATGCTTTACAAAGGACATCCGTTTAGAAATGTCCAATAGGCAGTTGGTGAAGCAGAGTTGGAGCTCAGGAGAGGGATGAAGACTGGGCACCTAGCTCTGAAAATAATCTGTTTAAAGGTAATAATTGAACCTATATGAGTTGATGAGATCACTGAGAGAGAGTATATGTATGTATGGTTTGAAAATAGTCGTGACACAATTTTAGATGGAATGGAAGAAGGAGGCCGACAGGGCCTTTGATCTTTTTAGATATTCACTGAGTTATCAGCTCATCTAGCTTCTCATTCAATAAAAGACTCTTCCTTATCTGAAAGTGGAAAACAATTTAGCTGTGGGCCACACTTGGTGAAAGTAGTCCATGCAAATCCCACATGGTCAACAAGAAATAAGAATGTAAATTCTGAGTCTCCTCCATGGGATGGCCCCTACAGGCCAATTCAACCTTGGTACTTTGAAAAACAATTTGGGACCATACCCCAAAGTCACTAAACTGTACATACCTTCTGACCTCTGATATTATTGTTGTCAAAGGCTTTTTCTGTATCTATTTAGGTAATAATGTGGTTTTGAATGTTTTTGTTGAACATTGATTGTTTTTTTTAATATTGAACCATCTTTGCATCCCTAGTATTAATCCAACTTCATCTTAATGAATGATTTCTTGGGAAAATGTATATAACCTGACAATTTTATTTTAAAAATTTTAATGGATAATCATTAATGGTTTGGGTTGGTAGTTCTGTATTTTATCCAACTCTAGGATTATATTTGTCTCATAAAAAAGATTCTGAGAAGCTACTTTCTCAATTTTTGATAAGAATCTGTGTAGTATGGGTACTAATATGTTCTTTAAAAGTTTGATAGAATTCTCCCATAAATATATCAGGACAAGAAATCTTTTCTTTGGTAGTTCATTTACAGATAGTTCTATTTCTGAGAATGGATTATTTAAGATGTTGATTTGGTCTTCTGTTAGTTTGGGTATTTTATATTTCTTTTAAAAAAATTTAAGTTAATTTATTTTAAACTTAAATTCAAAAATTTAAATATGCAATAAGAAAAGAAAAAGAAATATAAACTTAAATATTAAAACAAATACAAAATAAGAAAAGAAATGTTTCTGAAGGTATTCTATTTCTTTTCTCAGTTTTGTTAGCATATAACTTATGATAGGTTCTGATTAATCTTTTCATTTCTTCTGGTTTTGTTGTGCTTTTACCTTGCTAATTTGATATTTTTTTCATTTCCTATCCTTTTAATTTTTAATCAGATTGGCTCAACCAAAACTTGAGTATGTCCTCAATACAATTTTAGGAAAAATTATCCTAACTTTCATGGACAGAGGCTTGGGATATTACTCCTACCACAGAGACTAAGGCTCAAAACATTATATAGCTTACTAGTGTAGTGGCCTTTAAGTACTCAAGACAACAAATGAGGAGTTAGGAGCTCCTTTCTCAGTCTTGGAATGTGTTTCTAACTGATATGTCATTATGACCAACACAGAAGTATGGAAGGTGCACCCAAATGAATCAAAGCTATATCCTTTCCATATTATGACTAACTAAACTTGCTTTTATTTATTGTTATATGGCCTATGAGTGTCTCATTTTGTTAGTCATGACCCTTCATCAACAGACCAACCTGAAAGAAGAAATCAAAGCTATCAATAGTCACATGAAAAAATGCTCTAAATCACTATTGATTAGAGCAATGCAAATTAAAGCAACTCTGAGGTACTACCTCGTATTTATCAAATTGACTAACATGACAGAAAAGGAAAATGACAAATACTGGAGGGAATGTGGAAAAATTGGGACACTAATGCATTGTTGGTGGAGTTGTGTACTGGTCTAACCATTCTAGAGAACAATTTGGAACTATTCCCAAAGGGCTATAAAACTGTGCATATCCTTTATCCAGCAATATCACTACTAGATCTGTATCCCAAAGAGGTCAAAGGAAAAGGAGAAGGATCTACATATACAAAAATATTTATAGCATTTCTTTTTGTAGTGGCAAAGAATTGGAAATTGAAGGGATACTCATCAGTTGGGGAATGGCTAATCAACTTGTAATTTATGATTGTGATGGAATTGTGCTATAAGAAATGACAAAAGGATGCTTTCAGAAAAACCTGAAAAGACTTATTGGAATTGATGAAGAATAAAGTGAGCAGAACCAGCAGAACATTTTACACAATAACAGCTGTATTGTACAATGATCAGCTGTGAATGACTTATCTCTTCTCAGCAATGTACAGATCCAAGATGATTCCAAAGGACTTAGGATGAAAATGCTATCCACTTCCAGAAAAGAAACTGATGGAATCTGAATGCAGATTGAAGTATACTGTTTTTCACTTTATTTTTTAGTGTTTTTTTTGGTCTGTGTTTTCTTTCACAACATAACATGACTAATACGGAAATGCTTTGTATGACTGTACATGTATAACTTATAATCAAATAACTTCGCTGTTTCAGGGACGAGTAGAGGAGGGAAGAAGGGAGAGAATTTGGAACTCAAAATTAAAAAAGCAAATGTTAAAATTGTTTTACATGTAATCAGAAAAATAAAATAATAAGTACATAAATATTAAAAACAAATATTGCATTCATCAAATCTTCCTTTTTTCTATGTTGTTAATGTATACTAGCAGAGGTATGATTTTCTCCTACAGACTGCTTTAGCTGCATCCCAGAAATTTTGGCATGTTGTTTCATCAACATAATTTTCTATCATATAATTATTAATTACTTCTATGATTTGTTCTTTGACCCAGTCATTTAGGATTTCTTGGTTAAGTCTCCATCTGGGTCTGTATTTTTATTTTTATTACCTGAAGTGGTTACTATTTTTATTGAGTTATGTTCCATAAAGGATATATTTATCATTTCTGACTTTGTACGTTGTTTGTAATATCTCTATGACTTAACATATTCAATGTTTATAAAAGTTCCACATGGTGCTGAGAAATATGTATATTCTTTAGCAATCCCATTTAAAAGACATTTAGCTCTAGTTTCCCCATTTGTTTCTACATTGTATTATCTCATTCTCTCACTTCCTACTCAGCTACACTCATTTTGAACTTCTTTGACTTCTTCAGCAGCACTTCTTTTGTCCTTCTTTGATTTCTCTACTCTGCCCCTGTAAACTTTTAATTGGGAAATCTCCTCATCTTGCAAGATTGAATCAATTTTGTCACACATCTTATCAGTGTCCTCTATCCTTCTGTTTGGAGAGTGGAGCCATAAATTCTTTCATTTAAGGAGGGGAATAGGACTGATATCTCTTCAGATGTTTCCTCCTCATTTCTCACCAGCTGTACTGATTTCAGACTCTTTTACTTCTCCAGCAACACTCATTTTGGACCTCTTTGGCTTCTCCACCACGCCCCTGCACCAGGAACTTTTTTCAGCCTTTTTTTTTTGGATGTTGTCTTCCCTGATTATATTATAAGCTTCTTCAGACCAGGGACTGCTTTTCCTTTTCATATTTGTGTTTGTAGTACTTAGCATAGTTCTTGGCACATAGTAGGTGATTAATAGTTTCCTTGTTTATCCATTTTATGTTTTGAATATTTGTTTTTATTTGTCTGATAGGATGATTGTGACTTAGCTTTTTTTTTTTAAGTCACTTGATACATGATAAAATTTTTCAAGCCCCTCATTTTTCTTCTGTGTATGTCTTTGTTTTTTTAGGTTTCTTGTAACCAACAGATTGTGGGGTTTTGATTTTTTTATCTGATCTGTCATTTTTAAAAAATTTATTGGATTGTTTAATCCATTAAAATTCAAAGTTGTGACAGTTAAGTTTACATTTTCCTCCATTTGTCTCTAATGTTAAGATTTTTTTTCTCTCTTCCTCTGTAAACACAGTATCATCTCCTCAGTTATTTTAGCTTAATCTATTTTAAGACCATCATGTTCCCACAGACTCTCTTTGCTTCACCTTCTAATCCCCATCCAACCCATTTGTCACTTCTTTCTCTGGTTTTGAAGTTTTGCTTAATTAGTTCCTTTTGTTTCTTGCTTTTAAAGAAAAGAGGTAACTAGTTTTGAAATTAATAACTAGTTAAAATTAATAACCAACTAATAATTTAATTCTTCCTTTCTTTTTCCTCTCACTCTTCCTTCTTCTTCCTCTTCCTTCTCCTCCTTTTGAACGTATGCTGCTTATTAGTTTTTTAAATTTCATGCTCTGTGCCCTTTTCTGAAAAGGATTCACTCATTCTATTCATTATGTATCTTCCCTTTCAAGACAGAAGAAGGAAGAGGCCAATCCCACTTCAGGTTGCTGAAGGAAAAGACTGTGGGAAGACATGAGAGGAGTGTACAGTCTCCATCATGTCCTATTCCCAGCTTACTTCTCCAGAGACTTCTGGGAGTTTCCTCTTGGATGAGATCCAGGACACTAACTGGAATTGATTTGTCTTGCTCCCAGTGAGAGATCACCTTCACTCTATGTTGTTAAATATATCCTCTGTATTCCCCTATATATACCTTCTCTGATTTCTGCTTTGCTATGATTTCGATAAATGGTTTTCTTTGTTATTCTCTGTGTGTTCATTGTGGAACTGGTATTTGGTGGGAAAGAGGTCAATGTGCCGTGGATATAGAGCTTGGGGTCTTCCTTCCCCCCAGATGACAAAGAGTTCAAAAGTTAGGTGGAACTCAATCATGTCTCCTAGGTTAACAATAATTAATTTTAATTAATTAATTAATAATAAATAATTCATCTGCTCAATACCCTGAGACCAGAGTGGTGGCCTCCACCTGCTGCTTCTCCTCCTGGCAGGAATGAAAGTCTCCCTTGGAAGAAGGTGCCTCCTTTTGAGCCACACTCTAGGATAGCCCCCTTTCTTTTCACTTGGAGTTCTCACTACACTTGTGGGGCCCTCTCCCTCTCTGTAGCATCGCAGATGTTTAGCCATCACCTGGCAATTATTTCTGCCAGACATTGCTCCATGCTGGTGTGATGAGATCATCACTCAGCACTGCTCTGCTCCTCCTTTGTTCACCACCGGCCACTGCCAGACCTAATTCTATTGGGCACAAATTGGTGGGTCCTCTTTCTGCATCCAGATTCTAGCCTTAGCTAGATTCCCCAGCTGAGGTGCTCCTCTATCATAGGACAAGTGACTCCACCCTTGATCTTTTGGTTTAAAACATAAGAGACCTTGTTTTGCTTTGGTATTTAAATTATGCTGTTTTGAATTTCTATTGATAGCTTTTATTTTTACCTCACTTATTTTGTTGTTTTTTGGGGGGGGGCAATTGGGGTTAAGTGACTTGCCCAAGGTCACACAGCTAGTACGTGTGTCAAGTGTCTGAGGCCGGATTTGGACTCAGGTCTTCCTGATTCCAGGGCTGGTGCACTATGCACTTTTACCTCACTTTTATTTCCTTTTTTATATCCTCTCCTCTCCTCTCCCCTCCTCTCCCTATCCTTTGTAAAAAAAAAAAAAAAAGATGGAATAAAGGCAATTCAGCAAAAACAATCAGCACATAAATCATATCTGATAGCATGAGCATCATTATTATTACACACCCACCTCTGCAGAGAATGGAAAGAGATGTATTTTCTCATCTCTAGGGTCAAATTTGGTCATTATAAATACACAATATTCCATTTTTTGTTGTTCTCAAATCCTGCTTTAGATGCTTACTAGCCTTGGACAAGTCACTTAGCCTTTCTGACAGAATTAGATAATAGAAACAATGCGAGGGTGGGGAGGATTGGGGGGGTATGGAGAAGGGAGAAGCCTTAGATCCGCCCCATCCTTGGATGTGGCCTGTGAATATGGGTCTGTTTCCTCTTTCCATTTACATTGTTGTAGTCACTGTGTATATGGCTTTCCTGGTTCTTATCTCATTCTCCATCACTTCATATATCTTCCTCTGCTTCTCTGAAATCTTCATATTCATCATTTCTTACGGCATAGTAATATTCCAGTACATCCATGTATCACAATTTGTTTAGTCATTTCCCAAGCAATAAGTACTTCAAGGGTATGCAAACAGTGCCTAAATGACTAAAAAATATCTTTAAAAGATCTTTTAAAAAGTAGTTTTGCATTTGAATTTAACTGCATGATATTACTTCTTACTTTTAAAAAGCAGATTGTCATATTATACAATAAATACCAAATTGCATGAAAGAGATTTGATAGAAACACATAAGAAGCCTATGTTCATTTGCATTAATTTTAGGTAGCCACCATATTAATCATATTAACCTTGGCCCTCCCCTTCCCTCCAACTAATTTTCTAGAAAATTCTTTGATCTCTCTAAGCTGTATCAGACATGCCCACCACAGTGTAGCATTTGTACTCTTTTTCACGTTTATGTTACTGAAATAACATGACAAGTCCATAGTTTTATGTTTTAATTCAATCCTTTGTTACCCCTTTTAAATTTTAAAATTAAAGCAAGTCTGCTCAGGATATTACTTCAGATCAAGCAAATTGCTCAGGATGTTTCTGGCAAATCCGAGCATGGACTATAGCTTCTGGACGCTGGCAGCTGGCCCTCTTGACCTTTTGAAGCTCACTCACAAGGTCATCGCTATCTCCAATACCCTTTACCCAAAAACAGGGAAGAACAAACACAAAAAGGAAAAGAATAGAGGCCCATATTTGTGGGCTAATAGGCCTTGGATGGGAAAGGCCTCAGGCCTCTCCCAATCACAGTATCATATCTATCATTTAATGCAGGTTAAGTGACTTGTCCAAGACTATAGTTAGTAAGCATCTGAGGTGGCATTTGAACCCAGGTAACTCCAAGCCCAGCATCCTCATCCATTACATGATGTTGCCTCTTCTTCAATTCTGTCTTTCATCCATCTACTCCTCTCCTCTCCTTAGTACCTTGGGTCTGGACTATTGAAACAGCATTCTGATGGTCTCACTTTTCTTCCTGCTCAGTCCATCCTTCACATTATTGCCATAATGATCTTTCTTACACTGGATATGCCATTTCTCCACTCTAAAAACTTTCTTTAATTCCTTGTTGCTTAAAACGTTTAAATTTCTTGGTCTGAAATTCAAAACTCCACGATATGTCCTCATCCAACCAAATCTATTTCTCCCAGTTGTGTACTTTCAGTTTCTACCAAACTGGGCAACTTTGCTCCTGAAACACGTCATCTGTATTTCCACCTCTGATTTTATTCAGACTTTCCTCTATCCCTGGCATGCTTTCCTTCCCTATCTTTGCCCGCTGAGTAACTGTGCAGCCCTTAAAGCTCTGCTCAAATACTAAGGACTCCACAAAGTCTCTCCTGATCAGCCTAGTTGATAACACCCTTTCCCCTCTGAGCTCAAAAAGCACTTTATTTATTTTCTAAGATACTTAGCATGTAACATAGTGTGTCCTGGCCATCTTCCCTTTTCATAGTTGTGTCCGCAGTGCTTAGCACAGTGCCTGGTATATAGTAGGTGCTTAATAAATGTTTATGGAATATTAGTGTCTTGTTCCCCCATTAGAATGTCTGTTCCATAAGATCAGGATTTTTGTCTAATCTAAACTTTGTAGCTTCTCCAATGCCTAGAACAGGGCTCTGTATACAGTAAGTGCTTAATAAATGTATGTTGTTTTGTACTGTATCTCAAGGCACAAAATCTTCGCTGGTTTTCTTGGGATTGTCCCAAGATACTTCTTCTACTGTCATAAAATAAGGAGTTAAGGGGCAGGTAGGTGGTGCAGTGAGTAGAGCACCGGCCCTGGAGTCAGGAGGACCTGCCCTCAAATCTGGCCTCAGACATTTGACATACTTGCTAGCTGTGTGACCTTGGGCAAGTCACTTAACCCCAATTGCCCTGCCTTCCTCCTTTCAAAAAAAAAAAGGCTTATAAAATAAGGAGTTAACAATAAAGATGTTTTTTTTTTAAACTTATCCACTAGTCCCTTAACATTAGCTTTGTTGATACATTTTGTTTTATTTTCCATTAAATTTTATTTTCCATTAACAAGTAACATTTCCTATGACAGCTTCCTGCTGGTCAGAGGGTGCAAGTTCCTCCTGCATTGTCTGCAACTCAAAAGTGTCAGAGAGAAGAGCAGCAGCCTCGAGTTAATGTAACAGAATTGGTTACGTGGAGCGCCTAAAGTCATCCTAATATCTTTATGAGGGCACTATGAGGAGGAATGAGAGGAAAGGACATAAGCATCGATTAGGCACCTTCTATGTGTCAGACACCGTGCCAAGCATTTTACAAATACTATTTCACTTAATCCTCGCAATAACACTGAGAGGCGTGTGCTATCATTATCACCATTTTAGAGTTGAGAAAATTGCAGCACATCTGACTCCAGGCCCAGCGCTCTAGCCATTGGTCCACCTAGCTGCCTCATCTGAGAAAGAGTCATGGTGTTTTATAGACAAGATGCTAGAGAAGGCACTGGAAGATGCCAGAGAAACATGCTAGACGCTTGCAGGACAAAAATGTCAATATGGCAGTTGGCCATGGGCCCCCTCCAGTGGCTGACCGGTGAAGTGTCCAGCAGTTAGAAGAATGTGGAAGAATCTATGAAGGCATCAAATATGAAACTCCACAACGGAAGGTAAGAGTGCTAAGTTATACACATAGACCAAAACAACAAAAAACCAAAAAACACCCAAGAGAAATAAAGTTTTAAAAAAAAAGCTTGCTTCAATTTGCATTCAGACTCCATCAGGTCTTTCTCTGGAGGTGGATAGAATTTTTCATCATAAGTCCTTTGGAATTGTCTTGTATCATTGTATTGCTGAGAATAGCTAAGTCATTCACAGCTGATCATCTTACAATATTGCTGGTACTGTGTACAATGTTCTCCTGGTTCTGCTCATTTCATTTTGTATCAGTTCATATAAGTGGAAGTTTAACAGGGGATATGGCTGATTCTTCAGCTAACCAATAGCTAGTCACCCTCTAATTCTATAAGGTTTAATTAGGGAACCTGCATCTAGTTTGAGATGTCCAACACCGTTATGTCACAACACAACTAATATGGAAATATGTTTTGCATGACTGCACATGTATAACCTATATTAAATTGCTTGCCTTCTCAATGAGGGGAGGGAGAGAATTTGGAACTCAAAAATTTTAAAAATGAATGTTAAAAATTATTTTTACATGTATTTGAAAAAATTGTATATGTATATATGCATATATTATATATGCATTTAAGTGGTAAGTCAAGGCAGAGACTGCCCCACAATTTTTCCTTTTGAGACCAAAATAAGATGGATCCTTCTTTCCCAATACAATATTTGGATGTGCCTGGGTCACACCATGTGTAGAAGACTGGGTAAAGGAAGTGGAGATTTCAGATCTCACGATGTTGACCGCCATTCAATGGTTTTAAAGCCGGCCTTGTTAATTTCATTTTCATTTAGTCAAGCTCATCTACCATATAAGCTACATTTCAGTAATCCTTTCAGGTCACAGAAAGTTGGGGAAGAAATTAAGTTGCAAATTAATATTGGAATATTTATATCCTTGGAAGAAATAATGGCAAACCAACAAGTGGGGCTGTAATCTGAGTATAGTCATTTGTTAGGGAGCAAATTGCTCAAAACAGTGACCCAGACAAGGCTCAAGCAGACACTTTGGAAGTGAGTTGGAAGAGCTTGAGCTTGGAAAGTCTCCTGGTGGCTTGTGAAGATATATTCTGAATAACTATTTTAGACGTGAATTATCTGTGTTACCTCTGTGTGGATATGCATGTACCTTACACGCATGATCATTCAAATATAGAAACAAGAACAAAAGAAAGATAACTAAAATGACAAAAACTAAACAATATAAAAAAGCAATTGTAAAATATTTTTACAAGTAACCATATGCTTCTCTTATTTATTTATTGTTGAAAGGAACAAAAATAGTGTGTTAAATTATACAAAGTGGTAACAACGTGACTTTTGTTACTATTATTGGTACCTATGCTTACAGAGTTATAATTAGCATGCATTTTGTTCTTGTCTGTTTTCTTCACTCTGTATCGCTTGGTCAGTCAATAAACATTTTATTAAGCACCTACTTTGTGCAAGGCACTGTGCTTTGAGCTGAGGATGCAAAAAAAAAAAGGGCAAAAAACCAGTTCCTTCGCTCAAGAAGCTTATATTCTAATGGGAGAGACCATGTAAATAGCTAGATACGTACAAGATATATATATAGCTGAAATGGAAAGGTAATATTACAGGAAATGCACTAAGAGTGAAGGGAATAAAATCAGGGAATAGACTGAAAATCCTAGATGGGATTTGAACTGAGTCATAAAGGAAGTCAGAGACACTAATAGGTAGAGGTAAGGAGGGAGGACATTCTAGGTGGGTAACCGCCAAGAAAAAGACGTGGAGATAGACGGAAGGGAGAGTGTCCTCTTTAAGGATCAGCAAGAAAACCAGTGCCATTGTATTGTAGAATATATGGAAGAGAATAAAGTGTAAGAAGACTAGAAAAATAGAGAAAAAGCAAGTTGTAAAGAGATTTAAAAGTTAAATAAAGGATTTTACCTTTGATCCTGGAAGAAAGAGGGAGCCACTGGAATTTATCGAGAAGGGGAAGGATGACATGGTCAAACCACACTTTTTGGAAATGACCTTGGCAGTTGAGTGGAGGGTGGATTGTAGTGGGTAGATATTTAAGGCAAGGAAACCTACCATTGCAATAGTCTAGGCATAAGGTGACAAAGACTTGCCCCAGGGTGACAACTGTGTAAATAGAAAGCAGAGGACATTAATGAGAGATATTGTGAAGACAGAAGGTAGAAACAAGAGTTGGCAATAAATTGGATTTGTGAAGTGAGTGTGAATAAGGAGTCAAGGATGACGTGGAGCTTGCGAGCCTGGGTGATTGGAGTGTCTACAATAGTAATAGAGAAGTTTAGAAAGGTGGGGTTGGGGGTCTGTTTTGAGTATGTCAACTTTGAGATGCCTATGGAACATCTAGTTCTAGTTGATGATTTGAGACTGGACCTCCGGAGAGAAGTTAGACATAGATATACAAATCTGGTGATCATCTACACAGAAATGATCATTGAACCCATGTTAGCTAATATGATCACTGAGCAAGTTAGTGTGGAGGAAGGAGAGATTAGCACCCTGAACAGACCCTTGAGGAAACAAGCCAGGGTTACTGGGCATGAGCTAGGTGAAAATCTAGTGATTCTTCATATTTATAAAACTCCTTTTCAAGTTAAGTCAACGAATATTTATTAAACACCTACTATGTACCAGATTCTCTGGCAACCATTGGAGATACAAAGGAAAGCCAAAACAGTCCTTGTCCTCCAGGAGCTGACAGTCAAATAGGGGAGACAATATGCAAATGACTGTGTGCAAACAAGATATAGATAGCATGAATTGGAGCTAATAATCTCAGAGAGAGGGCACTAGCATTAAGGGTGATGGATTCTTGAAGAGGGTGAGATTTTAGCTGGGATTTGAAGGAAGCCAGGGAAGCAAAAAGTAGAGGTGAGGAAGGAGAGAATTCCAAGCATGAGGGAACAGACAGTGAAAATGCATAGAGGCAAGAGATGGAGAGTCTTGTGTGAGGATGCTTAAAGGTCTACACCAGGGTGGGGGCTCTATGGGTGGAGAGAAGGGGACATAAATGAGAGGAGTCCTAAAGGTAGAAATAACAAGACTTGACTTGTTGTGTGTGAGGTGAGTGCATGAGATGAGTTGAAGATGGCACTGACCTTGTGAGCCAAGGATGACAATAATCCCTGAAACATTAATAAGGATATTCAGAGGACGGAAAATTTAGGGGAAAAGATAATGAGACACGGTGTCCGTTTTGGATGTGTTGAGTTTGAGAAATCTACAGGACATCGAATTTGAGATGCCCAACACCTTTATGCCAAATTAGAGCCACAAAACTAAAGAATGTCAAAACTGGAAGATATCTTAGGCCATCACCCACAAAATGAAGGAGCTAGCTGGAAGGACCTTAGCTTCTAAGTTTTCATTAAGGGTTCTTTTTTTGTCATGAACGTCTTTGACAGCCTGGCCAAATCTATGTGCTCCTCAGAATAATGTTTTCAAATGAATAAGATAAAATATGCAGAATTGTAAAGAAAACTGGTTCTATTGAAATTCAGATGCAATTTTATTTCCTTCAAGTTCACAGATAAGTTAACAGCAGAGTCAAGAGTTGAACCCAGACTGCCTGACTCCTCATCTTGGACTCTTTCTGGTGTTTCAGAATGCCCCCTCCTCCTAGGCTACCCCCTTGCTGGTCCTAACAGAACAGAGCATTCCCTGGGCTCAGGCCAAACTCCTGAAAGGACTGTTAGTATGTACACTCTGTACATTGATGAATTGATACAGCTCATGACTAGTCAAAGCAGGATCTGTTCTGACCTGGACTGTTCAGATTCCTCCAAAGGGCATGAAGGACCACCCAAGGACAGAAGAGAACAGGTCAAAGGGCACAGAACCATCTTGTCCAGCCTTGCCCCAGGCAAATCAATTGATTAATCAACATGCATTTACTAGGTTACTTGTCTACGCTAGGCATTGTGTTAGGTGCTAGGTGGACAAAGACAAAAATGAAATAGTTCCTATACTCAGGAAGTTTATAATCTATCAGGGGACGCATTGGACAAGACTAGAGGTTTCCATGATGATTGTGGTGGTGATGTAGCAGACCTCAGTGGCACAATTTACATTTTCCTCGTTTCCCTTGATGTCTGGGGGCTTAGGGGCCTCAACATAGCTTTCACCCTTACCTCTGTTAAAAGATGGGACTATAGGTGGGAAATGAGATTAATCAAATACAAATCCCACTTTAGGATTGTGGTCTACTTCTATTTTTCGGTACTTTTCTCCATCTTTCTACTCGACTTGCTGGGACTTCCAGAGTTGCCATGATTAGTGTGACAGGGTACACTCTGGGAGAAGAAAGATGGCAGGTATTTCCAATGAGGGCAGCTGCTCTAATGAGGTCAGGTGCTTTGATCCCACTTTCAGGCCACCTAAAGACAGCAGAAAAGAGCAGGAAGTACTTAGACCATGGTGCTGGCCTTTATAATATGACTGTATCTCTCGTGTCGATAGGAGGGAGACCAAGAGAAAGGTAAAGCCCCTGTGTGCTATAGCAACATAGCCACAGGAGTGTGGCTCAGTGAGTGGTTTTCACTGTGTTTCTGTTTTTGTGTTTCCTTGCATGTTTTATATGACCTTAGAAGAGTCTCATTCATTGGGCTGTGCCAAAAGCTGGCTGAGTTTATGAGCACAGAGAACATTAAAAGGCTAGATAGTGGTGACTTTGTGTCAGTTACAGTGCCTTTTGAACCCTTTCGTATTGTCCCAGACATGTCAGATTCAGAAGGTGAAGGAACCTTACAGTCAGTGACCATGGGACCCTGATGCCCATGACCCATTTTGATGTGGCTTTTTCTGTGTTCCCCTATGGCTGCTTCCAATCTGTTCATGGCCTTCAAGGTGCTCCATTTTCATTTAATTCCCCTGGCTTTTACCATCGTTGCTTAATACATGACAGGGTTTGAGGAGTTCCTAAAGCTTAATTATTAGCTAAAGGAAGTAGTCTTAAAAGTAAGTCAGAGTTATAGAAAGAACACAGAATTATTCAATGACAGTTGAAGAATCTTCCCTAAAGATATTCCCTAAAGAAAGCTGTCACAAGATTCTGGATAAAATTCCCTGTTCCCCATTTAACTGGACTTTGGCCTGGCCTTACCACTTTGCCTTCAGCAGAAAAAACCCAACATGCATCTTCTACCTAGTTATGTCTAAATCAGAACTCTCCTTTCTTTTTGTTTTGGAATTTAGGTTAAAGGAAGCACAGAGATTGTAAGGACCTTCGAAATAATCTAGTTCATGATCCATACATTCTGGAGAACAATTTGGAACTGTGCCCAAAGGGCTATAAAACTGTGCATACCCTTTGATCCAGCAATACCACTGCTAGGTCTATGTCCCAAAGACATCTTTTTTTAAAAAAAGGAAAAGGACCTAGTTGTACAAAAATATTTATAGCAGCAATTTTTGTAGAGGCTAAGATTTGGAAATAGAAGGGATGCCCATCAATTGTGGAATGGCTAAACAAATTGTGGTATATGATTGTGATGGAATATTATTGTGTTATAAGAAATGACAAGCAGGATGATTTCAGAAAAACATGGAAATATTTAGAAGAACTGATGCATAGTGAAGTGAGCAGAACTAGGAGAATGTTGTACATAGTAACAGTAGTACTGTATGATGAAGACTTGTGAATGACTTAGCTGTTCTCAGCAATGCAATGATCCAAGACAATCCCAAAGGACTAATAATGAAGCATACTAACCGCTTCCAGAAAAAGAACCAATATTGTTTGAATACATACTGAAGCATGCTTTCTTTCTTTCTTTTTCTTCCATTCAAGTCTTCTTGTACGAAATGACTAATATGGACATGTTTTACACGATTGCGCATGTATAACCTTATATCTGTTTGCTTACCACCTCAGAAGAAGAGAGAGATAGAATTTGGAATTCAACTTAAAAAATGTTAAAATTGTCTTAACACAATTGGAGAAAAATAAAATATATATATTATTAGAAAAAAAAGAAATCGTCTAATTCAAATGCTTCATCCGGCCTTCTGCCCTGGGCCCTCGCTACCAGGTCACCAGGTTTGGCCCAGTCATAGAAAATTGCCCCACCTAGTCCCAAGGATAAGAAATAAAATCAATATCATAGCTAGAGTGTGAGGCCGATCTTCTCTTTCTGATGATTGAAGGATATATAAATAAGCCATGCCTGAGCCCAGTACAGGGTGTCCCCAAAATCTTACGCATTTTTAAGTTTTAATAACTTCAGGGCTAGAAATACTATAAACTTGCAAAGGATAGCATTTGAAAAGTTATTTGTTTAAATTTTTTTAACATATTGATTATTCTAGTTGATTTCTGAATTTTGTAAAAAGAGATTTTTAAAAGAGCAAAAAAAACCCCACATTAAACCAAATAAGAGCCCCTCCCCCTCTCTGCCTCCTTTGCTCTCCTGGCAGCTCTTCAGCTTTGCCCCTCACCCCCTAAGAATATACACCTGCACCAAGTTCATCTCTACCCCTGCCTTGTGAGGAGCAGCTCTCAGCTGCTGAGTAGACCATTATCTATAGTGGTGCTAAAACAGCCAGAGGTTCGGACATATGAGAACCTCAGCATTTTGGCAGCATCAGGTCCCTTGGCCTCACTTGTCCCCAGATGTGGATTCCAAACTAGCGATTGTCTCAAGGGACATTGACACAGCAGCCAAGTTCACCGGGGCTGGGGCTTCCGCTGCGGGGGTGGCCAGCTCTGGAGATAGGACCAGGATTGTGTTTGGAAGTCTCATCATTATTTATGCCAGGAACCCCTCCCTGAAGCAGCAGCTCTTTTCCTATGCCATCTTGGGCTTTGCTCTGTCTGAGGCCATGGGGCTATTTTGCCTTATGGCCTTCTTCATCCTTTTTGCCATGTGATGGAGCCATTTCTATCCCCTAACGTTTCTAAATGTTCCTCCTCATCCTCCTAGTCCTTCCAGGTCTTTTTCAGCCTGTGTATACCTCCTCCTCCATCTTACTAGGCAGCCCTGGGGAAAGCCATGGGCTCAGGGTTTGACAGAGGGGAGACAAATAAATACTGTATTAATAAAAAAAAAACACCAAGTAAGAATGTTAGAGGATAAATTAGAAAAAGAAATGAGAGGTATGCAAGAAAATTATGAAAAGAGAATACCTTGGTTAAAAAAATACTAAAGAAAATAACTTCTTAAAATTAGAATTGGCCAAGTAGCAGCTAATGAATTAGCTGAGACATCAAAAGTGTATCATGAAACATCAAGAAAAAATAAAACAAAGTCAAAAAACTCATAAGAAATCTCATAGGAAGATCTCATAGGAAAAAAGGATTGACCTGGAAAACAGATGGGAGAAAGATAACTTAAGAATTATTAGACTACCTGAAAGTCATGATTAAAAAAAGAGCTTAGACATCATATTTCAAGAAATTATAAAGGAAAACTGCCCAGATATCTTAGAACTAGAGGGCAATGTAGAAACTGAATGAATATACTGGCCACCTACTGATATAAATCCCAAAATGAAAACTCTCAGAATATCATAGCTAAAATTCAGAACTCCCAGGTCAAGGAGAAAATACTGAAAGTAGACAGAAAGAAACAGAGCCACAGTCAGGATCACACAAGATTTAACAGCTACAACTATAAAGAAACAGAGAGCTTAGATTCTATGCTAAGTCTTACAGTATGATATCCTTGAAGGCCCAGGGGCTAGGATTACAACTAAAGATAACCTACCCAGCAAAACTGAGTACAATCTTAAAGGTGAAAAAAAGGATATCTAATGAAATAGAGAATTTTCAAGTATTACTGATGAAAAGACCAGAGCTGAATAGAAAATTTGACATCCAAGCACAAAATTCAAGAGAAATATAAAAAGGTAAACATGAGTGAGAAATAATAAGGGACTAAAGAAGATTAAACTGTTTACATCCATATAGGGTAAGATGATACATGTAACCCCTCGGAACATTATCATCATTAGGGCTGTTAGAGGGAGTCTATTTAGACAGAGGGCATGGGTATGATTCTATTATGTCAAGATGATCACAAAAGAAGAATGAAAGGGTGAGAAAGAGGGACATACTGGGAGAAGGGGAAAGGAGAAGAAGAATGGGGAAAATTATCTCAAAGAAATAAAATGTACAAAGAAGAATTTATATAATGGAAAGGAGAATGGGGCTAGAGGACTGGCAGGCAACACCTAAACCTCACTCTCATCTGAACTGGTTTAAGGAAGGAAAAATACTTATACACATAGTTGAGTACAGAAATCTATCTTACCCAACAAGGAAGTAGGAGAAAAAGGGGTTAAAAGAAAAGGGGGGCAGTTTAAGAGGGAGGGTAAATTAGAGAAGGTAGTCATCAGAAATAAAAAACAGACTCATGAGCGGGGGACAGGGTAAAAACAGAAATTGTTGCATACACAAAGCATAATGACAAGTACCCTAATTTTTTTAGACTAATTTATTTTTAGTTTTCAACATTCATTTCCACAAGATTTTGAGTTACAAATTTTCACCCTATCTCTCCCCTCCCCCTACCTCAAGATGGCATGTATTCTGATTGGCCCTTTCCCCAATCTCCTCTCCCTTCTGTCATCCCACTCCCCTCTCCATCCCCTTGCCCCTTACTTTCCTATAGGGCAAGATAGATTTCTATACCCCATTGCCTGTATATCTTATTTCCCAGTTGCATGTAAAAACAATTTTTAAACCCTATTTTGTTAAAATTAAAATTTAAAATTTATTATTCAAAATTTCCAGAGCTGAATAAGTAAGAAAGACATTTAAATAATTAAACTTTCAAATGATTTTTTTTAAGTTTGGCACATTTATACTTTTGAAGTTATTAAAGCTTAAAACTGAACTAAGACTTTGGGGCACCCTGTATGACTAGTGTAAAACATTTTCATGGACACAGGAGCAGTTTTTGATGCTGGTTCTGATGGGCATGACTGGTACTCAGGGTACTAGATCTGAATAAGCAACCAGGTGCTGTGCCAAGCATCAGGCTGCCAGCTTGAGTGACTGTGCATGTATGGTCAAGAACCAGCAGTCCTAGGGTCCCAAATTCTTTTTAGTTCCTATGCATTTGGGTAGAGAAGACCTACTTGATCACCTCATCTCTCTTAGCCATTCTCTTTTGGTGTCTCCTGGGGGTTTCTGACAAAAAATATAATGAATTCCTTTCTTAACTCATAATTAGTTTGGCTTATGTTCAGCCCATTCCACAGTATTCTAGGGCTTCTTTTCTCCCTTTTTCAACATGTCCCAATGAATTACCCATATCCCAACCAAAAGAGGTAAAAAGAACAGAGCTTTTGCACTCCGTGGTGACTATATCAACTCTTGATAAGATCAGAATTCTCAGCTACTCCTTACTTCTCTTCCGCATTCTGCTTCTCTCTATTATCACAGATAAAAATGTACCTGAAGGCCTTTTGCCAAGGACTGCTGGTTCTCATAATCCTAATTGAGGAAGGACAGGAAAAATCATCTCATCAGACTCCAGGTCCCCTGCCCCCTCTAGTGCCTAGTGACTGATTTCTATCTCCTGGCAGGCAAGCTAGGTGAATGATCAACCAATTCTTTTTTCAAGGAATTCAGTACTTGTACTCTTCTTGTCCAACCTCAGTCTCTTGTTACGAGCTGTCCTTGGGTCTCCATTTTCCTGGTACTACCCGTGGGGTTAGTAGCCACAGCTCACCAACAGAAAGGAGTGTCATGAGGTGTTTCCAGCTCCACTATCTCTTGCAATGTCATAGAAGCTGACACCTGTCTCTTTGTATGGGGGGAGAGCAGTAGAGGGGTCTGCCCCTTCCCTACCTAGCTTCTATTAATATAGGAATGTTCACTAATGGGTCAAAGATTGAAGAGGTGACTCTTTATCATAGACATAGGGCAGATCTAATGTATTCATTGCTGTGGTCCCTGAGAAAGGACATGAATTTCTGTATAGTTAATGTTAATTGCTCAATCTGACTTCCATTGACAGAACTTTCAGTTTGTATAACCATAGCATCAACTACAAGTTTCCCATATGGGAATTCCAATATTATGGCAATTTCTAAAGTGGTAGAGCTCAGAGGGGACACATGATGAAGCTTCTGGAGAGAGCTTCTGAAAATTAAGCCCTTGACTTTCCCTCCTGTTCCACTGCTGTGAAGGGAGCACTAGTCTCAAGCATCTGTTTCTACCTTTGTTCTCTGTTTTTCTTCTCTTTCCTGGTGGCCTCAGAGAACTGTGGGTCTCTCTCTTGGCCTTACTTGTTGACCTGAGCCTGTTCTGACTGGAACTAAACGAAAAAGCTAAGAGTTTGGCCTCTCTCCTTCCTTATGCTAGTAATTGAAAAGAAACTTGAGTCCAGGCGGACCTTGCTGGACATAGGGGGCTAATCTAGTGTCATCTTTGTTATGTAGATTAGAACCTTCCCTGGTGCTGATCTTTGCTATGACTTGCATGCATAATCTAGCTGCCCCATTGGGTTAAAGTTACTCTGTGGCTTTGAACTTCTAAAACTATAGTTCACAAACCTCTACCAATAAGTTTATCTCTAATCATTAGCCAGAGGATGCAATTAGTTCAAAGAAAAGTCATTTACTGAGATAATATTGCAAGAACAACTTCTACAAAACATTAAACCTGGGACACACTCTCCCACAAAGTATAAGTTTAAGAAGGAAGACTGGGCACACACAGAGTACGTTAGTAGAGAGCCATACACTTTGGGAATACATGTGGCCAAGGCAACCATGCCTCTGAAGCTGCAGGGCCTTAATGTCCTTTCTCTTCTTGTGGAATACTTGTTCTGTTCTCCCCAGGTATGTGTCTCTATCAGGCATGCCATTTTATCGGGCTACCAGGACCTGCTCCATGCTGTGTAATTACTCCTACTGAGTGAGTAAATCTGCAAGAAATCAAGGATAATGGCAACAAGTAGAGAAATCTCTTTTCCCTACCTCTGCAGCCAGAAGTCACATTCAGAATTGTCTCCTGTCTTGACTACTCCCTAGAGAAATGGAGATTCTTTTGCAAAGGACCAAAAGGAATATATATATGGGCAATCCTTTGGCCAGCCATGCTTTAATTACATAAAGATTAACTGAAGAATGTCTTCAAACCTTATAGAAGGATAACAGTGTAGACACTTCTTTGTCCTTAGTTTAAGATCTAAACCCTTTTTTTTTGTTTCTGTTACATGCTCCTTAGCCTTCTGTAATTTCATTAAATAGGCTGAGAGATCAATTGATCACAAGTATATGATCAACTCCCTCCCCTAGCAAAATAAGAATAATTATGTGCCTCAGATGTTCATTAAAAATTATATTTTTGGGGGGTGGAGCCAAGATGGCGGTTGGAAAGCAGGTACTAGCTTGAGCTCCCCACCAATTCCCTCCAAAAACTTATAAAAAATGGCTCTGAACCAATTCTAGAACTGCAGAACCCACAAAGTGGCAGAGGGAAGTGGGGCTTCAGCCCAGGACAGCCTGGATAGTCTCTGGGTGAGGTCTATCCCACACGGAGCTGGGAGCTGAGGGGAGCGGAGCTGAGAGGAGCAGAGCCCAGTGTGGGCGGCGCGGACTGAACAGACCATGGACCGACTAGACCCGAAGCTGGGTGGAGAGTGCCCTAGTGCCCTGAATCAGTGAGCTGCACCAGACCTCTCAACCCACAAACAGCAAAGACAACAGAGAAGGTTAGTGGGAAAAGCTGCGGGGGCTGAGTTTGTGGTTCGGCCACCACCCCTGGGGCAGCAGAGGTGGGGCAGCTTTAGAACTACAGCTGCAGTTGCTTCTGGCCCCAGGCCCACCTGGTGGGAGGAATTAAGTGGCTGATCAGAGCAGGAGTGAAGAGCCTGCTGAAGA
>CM053625.1:116293289-116311988 GCA_028646595.1 Phalanger gymnotis | reverse complement strand
AAGATGCACAGGCAATGGGGCATAGAGATTTATCTTGCCCTACAAGAAAGGAAGGGAAAGGGGGATGGGAGGGGAATGGGGTGACAGAGGGGAGGGCAGACTGGGGAACAGGGCAACCAGAGTGTACGCCATCTTGGAGTGGGGGAGGGGAGGAAATGGGGAGAAAATTTGTAATTCAAACGCCTGTGAAAATCAATGCTGAAAACCAAACATATTAAAAATAAATTTAAAAAAAAGAATTTTTAATAGCAAATTTAAAAAAAAAAAGAAAAAGACATTCCATCTCTCAATTGAGCATTTTTATTGGCTGGCCCCCCACTTGGAATGTTCTCCTTTTTCTCTTCCCAGGCTTCCTTCAAGTCCCAGCTAAACTCTCATCTTCTACAGGAAACCTTTCTGGAGTCCCCTTAATTGTAGCATCTTTCCTCTGTTGATTATTCCCAATTCATCGTGCATATAGCTGGTTTGTACATAGTTGTTTGCATGTTGTCTTCCCCATTAGATTGTGAGCTCCTTGAGATCAGGAATGGTTTTTTACCTTTCTTTGTATCTCCAGGGCTTAGCACAATGCCTGGCAAATAGTAGACAATTTAAAAATGTTTATTCACTGACTGATTAACTGACCCACACCTAGATACCCAGCTAATTATAGCACTACAGATGTAGCCACAAAAAGGCTAAAATTTCTGGGAGGGAGAAGGATAAGGAAAGGGAGCTGCTAAAGTGACTAGTCAGGCAGGTGAGTCTTAGAGGGCTTCCTGGAAGAAGTAATCAAAGGGAAGAGGAATAGAGTTTGTGATCAAAGAGTTTGCATGTTGCTATCGGTATATGTTTCTATGTCTAATTCCCCAGCACTCAAAAAGAGTCGAACCTGGGCAGAATAGAGAATGAATAAAGAAGGGCAGGAAAGCTAGGTGGCACAGTGGATAGAGTGCCAGGCCTGCAGTCCTGAGCTCAAATCTGGCCTGAGACACTTACTAGTTGGGTGACCTTGGGCAAGTCACTTAACCCTGTTTGCCTCAGTTTCCTCATCTGTAAAATGTGTAAAAATCTGTAAAAATCTGGAGAAGGAAGTGGCTTGACCAATTCAGTATCTCTGCCAAGGAAACCCCACAAAAAGGGGTCACAAAGAGTTGGACGTGACCGAAACAACTAAACGACAACAACAAAAAGAAGGGGCAGTAAATTTCCTGGGGCAGAAAATTGATAGATAAGCCCTTCCTAGTCGGCAACACTTATATTTCCAGGAATAAAAGTGTAGCAATACCATGTTGTCCCGTGTGTACCATGAGAGATGAATCTGCTCCACACTGTGCCTTCTATATTTGGGCCATCACCTCAACTTGGTAACCTAGACTCTGCTCCTGGGTCCCATGGCTCTGATAGGTGAGCTTTTGCCTTACTTTTTAGGGCTCATGGCCTTCATGTTACTTCCCTGTTGATTCCACACCAAGCTACTTTCTAGCTCTTCTTTATGTGTAGACCACCATCATTAGAATGTAAGCTTCTTGAGGGCAGGGGCAGGCTTGCTTATTTGGATTTGTGTCCCCAGCGCTTAACACTATGTCCCTCACATATTAAGCACTTAATAAATGCTTTATCTATCTAGACGACATTAAGCTCCCATTTATGGAAAGGGTACTGATGTGTACTAGTATTGGTTCCTGATAACATAATTCTAATATATGGCTTCAAGAGTTTCTCTTTCTAGTCTACAAGATGATTGTTTAGGTTTGTACATTGGCTCCATCTTATGGGGATCCAGAAGCTTCTCCATCATCTTCAGATCAAGATAAATGGAATTGTCTCCCATCTCTTTAAGGAACTCCTTCTCCTAAACTTTCCCTGCTTGCCACCATTAGCCACACGAGTCAGGATTAGCAGCTAGAAAATGTTCATATATGTGCATAAGTATCAACAACAATGGTAAGTGTCTGAGGAACAAATTGGTAGAAAATAGCCGTCCATAGCCCATAGTTGTCCTGGAGGAAGGGGCAGGGGAGCAGGTACATCACACTTACCCTATCCGCCTCCATTCCTCCAAGTAGTTCTTTTCCTTTCTCAGAATCCTTTTCCAGCGCCAAGTTCAAAGGGCATAAATCCTGACAGATAACTAAAATCCTGAATTCCTGTGGCAGTGCTCACTACCTTGCCAGATACGGGGTGGAAGCTTACAAAAAGAACTCCTCAGTGCCAATCCCCATCTTCCAAATGGCAAGAGTTCAGAGGATTTTGGAAGGAACCTTAAAGAACACATGACTTAGAGCTAAAAACAACAACCTTAGAGACCACGGGATTTAGAGCTAGAGAGGATTTCAGAAATGATCTTTTCCAAGTAGTTAAATTTACAGAGGACAAAATTGCAGACCAAAGAGCTAAACGATTTGCCCAAGGTCATACAGGTATTAAGTAGAAAAGCAGAGATTTGGAGTGGGCTCCAAGTTTAATGTTTCAAAGAACCAAACCATCTACCTCTAACTGTGCCTGGAGCTCTTTAAGGTTTACAACATTGGGTCACACTGAAGTGAGAAGGCATTTTATGTGGAATTAGAAATCTAAACTTCTTCACTTTCTGAACAATTTAATTGTGTTCATTCTGGATATCAGCCTTTAGAAGTGGTCAGTAAGCAAAGAAAAATACAGAGTCACCAGCAATGAAAATGTTTCCAGTTCATGCTGCCCCTTTTCAACTGAGGGGAAATTTATAACAATGGAGACAGCATGGCACGATGGGAAAGTTCTGGGTGTGTCAACTGGTTGTGTGATCTTGGGCAAATCACTTTCTCTGGCCTCGATTTCCTCATCTTTAAAATGGAGAGGGGGGAGTGAGACAAGAGGATCTTTAAGGGCTCCCTGAGCTCTGATATTCCATATTCTAAGATCATTTACAGATTTTTGACCTTACAAATCCTTGAGTAACAGGAGCCCAGCTGAGAGGCACTTGGAAAATAACTGTATTTTTTTTTTTTGCTTCCTCTTTAAGGCGAAAATACTAAATGCCAAGAAAACAAACTTCTATCAAGGCTTAACTTCAACTACCAACTTCTAGAGCACATCCTGGGAATGAGTATATATTCAACCCAATTGTCTGTACCTTCTCCATCTTCACCCATAGACCAGCATAATAAAATGTAAATATCCTTGACAGTGACGTTTTTCAAATTTAGGGTTGGTTTCCCTAGTACATTTTGTACACATTTTGTATAGTAGGCACGCACACACACACACACACACACACACAAAACCCCATTTGTTGGATTATCATTGACATTCAGAACTCCAAGGTTCTTGGTCAGCAACCAAAGAACTCATTGTGATCTTAAATTGTTCTCATAAGGCAAGCTAGTAGATTATTTCCTCTTACAAATATCATCAGCAAGTGTTGAAGCAATCTTGTCTGGTGGTATGCTCCCTTCTCTTAATTAAGATTTCAGTCAATCAACCAAGTATTTATTAAGCACCAACTATGTGGCTGGCACTGTGATAGGTAGTGGGGATACAGAGACAAAAACCAAATAGTGAGTGCCCTCAAGGAACTTATGTTGAATTGGAAGAAAACAACACATAGTGGTAAAATTAAATAAAGATAGATACAAAGTAAATGCATAGTAATGGAGTTGAGTGTAACACTAGAAGTTGGGGGGAATCAGGAAAGGATGCAAACAGTGTCACTCAAGCTGCACTTTGTAGGAAGCTAGGGATGTTAAAAGGCAGAAGGGAGAGGGAATTGTAATATCAATTAAGTTGGGACTTTTTTTTTACTGTTTTAGAATGATAAATTGATTAAGTGTCTTTGATTGAGCCTTTCTAGGTGCAAAGCCCCAGGCCCAAACCCCTATCTACTAGGTGCTAAGCCTATGTGGGCATAAAGCCCTCAGGGTCCTAAGGGAAGTTGCTAAGACCAGAGCCAATGGTAGGAGCCTAAGTTCTGGTCACTCAGATGACTGAGAGAACAGAGCTATTTGCTTGGGGCTCTGAGCCACAGGAGGAGTGGCGCATGACTCTAGGCTAGCCATTGTTATGAGCTCCCCAGCTCCTGAACTCAGATGTTGATGGTTTCTTTGTAACTATGAATTGTATTTGGTCTGTTTATAATGTATGTTTGTAATTTGTTTGTATTTGCTCTGAAGTTCAGGGTGCTGGCTTTTTCCCCTGAACTAAGTGAATGATATTTGTATGTTGGATTGAAATAAGCTTGTCAACTCCCTTAACATTACTTTCCTTAGTAAAGCAGATCAAAAGAAACTGTGCTGGCAGCATTCTTGTTGTTGGGCTTGGGTTAGTCTTTCACCCCCACAGCATTTGCTAGACTAATTGTTGAAACAGGAATGTACTCCAGACTTGGGGGGACAGCCTGTACAAAGGCATAAATATAGGCGATGCAATGTCATTGAGGAGCAGCAAGTAGGCCAGTTATGTTAGACTACAGCCTATGTGAAAAAGAACATGTGATAAGCCTGGAAAAGTACATTGGAGTCAGATTGTGAACAGCTTTAAGTCAGACAGTTAAGCATTTGTTAAGCCCCTACTATGTGCCAGGAACTTTGCTACGTACTGGGGATACAAAGAAAGGCAAAAGACAGTCCCTGCTCTCAAAGAGCTCACAGTCTAATGGGGGAGACAACAGGATAAATTGGAGATAATCAGCAGAGGGAAGGCATTTACCTTAAGAGAGACTGGGAAAAATTTCTTGTAGAAGGTGGAATTTTAGCTGGCACTTGAAGGAAGTCAGAGAAGCTAGGAGGTGGAGATGAGGAGAGTATTCCAAGCATGGGACACAGCCAATGAAAATGCCTTGAGTCCATTGAGTGTCTTCTTCAAGGAATAGCCAAGAGATTGATGTCACTGGATGGAAGACTATGTGAGGAGGGCATGGGGAGGGGAGAAGACAGGCTTAAGAGTTTGGTCCCAGAGAGTTTCCAGGAGGAGAGGATTCTCAAGTGCCAAGTATGCCACAGGAGGTGAAGAAGGATAACTTTGTATTGTTCAGTTGTCTTTCAGTGATGTCCAACTCTTCATGACCCCATTTAGGGTTTTCTTGATAGAGATACTGGAATGGCTTGCCATTTCCTTCTCCAGTTCATTTTACAAATGAGGAACTGAGGCAAACAGTAACTTGTCCAGAGTCAACCAGTGAATAAAGTATCTGAGGCCCAATTTGAACTGAGGAAGATGAGTTTCCTGATTCTAGGCCAGTCACTCTATCTACTGCATCATCTAGCTGCCCAAGATAAGGATTAATAAAAGATTACTGAATGTTGGAGAAGATATAGGAAATTTGGGATACTAATGCATTGTTTGTGGAGTTGTGAACTGATCCAACCATTCTGGAAAGCAATTTGGAACTATGCCCAAAAAGTAATCAAACTGTGCATGCCCTTTGATCCAGCAATGCCACCACTAGATATGTATCCCAAAGAGATCACAAAAAAGGGAAAAGGACCTACATGTACAAAAATATTTATAGCAGCTCTTTTTCTGGTAGCCAAGAATTGGAAATTGAGGGAATGCTCATCAATTGGAGAATGGCTGAACAAGTTGTGGTATAAGAATGTAATGAAATACTATTGTGCTATAAGAAATGATGAACAGGAAGATTTCAGAAAAACCTGGAAAGACCCACATGAACTGATGCTGAGTGAAGTGGGCAGAACCAAGTGAATACTGTACACAGTAACAGCAACACTGTGTGATGACCAGCTTTTGATAGAGTTAACTCTTCTCAGCAATACAATGATTCAAGACAATTCCAAAAGATTCATGATGGAAAATGCTATACACATCCTGAGGAAGAACTATGGAGTCTGAATGCAGATCAAAGCATACTATTTTCACTTTTTTTTGTTTTTTTTTGTGGCTTTTCCCTTTTGTTCTGTTTCTTCTTTTGCAACATGACTAACGTGGAAATTCAGGTATCAAAATTTTACCTTCTTTTGAGCAGAATGCCTTCAGCTAAGTGCATGACACCCCATGTGGAGAGAGGAGGGGAGAGGGAAGGGGAGGGAAGACAAAGGGAATGGGGAGGAAAGGATGAGTTGGCCAATTGGAACTGGCCAGTTAGGTCTCATTGGGTCAACTCAGACTACTGACAGTTTGTGGTTTGTCCTTCATTCTCCAAGAGGATCATGACATCATCTCATTGATTAGACAACAATAGGTCCCTGCTCCACCACCTCTTAATGGTTACTTTTTAGACCCTCCTGGCTCAGAGTGAAGGTAAATAGTAATTGTTTCTCTTTTGACCAGCAATCCTGAGGGTCTTGCCCTCCCAGTTTGATTTTTTTTTTTTATTAAAGGGGCCATCCCTTGGCTTACTTCTTAAGCAGGCCTATTCATTGTATGGGCATTGCCTCACTCAAAACGAGACCTCAGAAAGACTTTAGCTTAAAAAGGCCAAGGTCTCCCACTGCATCCAGTCATCCTGATCTATATTTGGACATCGACCCAGATGACTCTGGAGGAGAAAGTGAGGCTGGTGACTTTTTACAGCCCTCCCTCACTCAAATCTAATTCATTTGCAAGTCATGTTATCATCTTCCTGATGTCATGGTCCTCTTCAAGAATGAAGGACAAACCACAAGGTGGAAATATGTTTACGTGATTGCACATGTATAACCTATATCATATTACTTGTTGTCCTGGGGAAGGGAGGTGAGGAGAGAGGGAGAAAAAATTTGAAACTCAAAATCTTATTAAAAAAAATAGATGTTGGAAACTATTTTTACATGTAACTTGAAAAAATAAAATACTATTTACCCCCCAAAAAAGAAAAAGAGAAAAAAAGAATAGATTATTGGATCTAGGAATTTAGAAACCATTGGCAGATAGCAGTTGCAATTGAATGATAAGATCAGAAGTCAGAGAGAGTATCTCTACCACTATGTAGGTTTCAGGGAATCTCTGGAGAACTAGCTTTTTCAGCTCTAGGATGTTTTGAGGGCAACAGCGGTGCTACTCCTGAGAACTAATGGGGCTCAGCGTCAGGGCCAACAGTGACTGGTGAATCATTTTCAGGGTAAGAATTCATAGAACAGGAGACTGGGAAGGGATCTTAGAAATCATCTAGTCCAGTTTCCTTTTCTTATAGATGAAACAATCAAGGCCCCAAGAGACTAAATTATGTGTTAGAACATAGAATATTAGAACTCTAGAACTCACCTAATCTCACTACTTCATTGTACTGAGAAAGAGTCTTAGGAATGAAAAGCTAGTTAGTCGTGGCAGGCAGAGCTCACCTACCAGTTCTCTTGATTTCTGACCCTTGGCTTTTCTCCTGAACAGATACTTGGTCCATAGGGAGGGCACCTGGCATGTATATTGCTCTCAAGAAACTTGTTTACAAAATTGTAACAGGGACTGGACCCGAACTTTCACTGCTCCATAAGGAACTCCCAGGTGAGGAAAGAAGAATGCAGGTTGGTACCTTCTCTGCACTTTATAGTCTTGGAAAGTTGCCTAGAGGGACACTGGGAGGGTAAGTGACTTGCTGAGGGTCTCACAGCCAATGTGTCAGGTTTGAGGCCAGCTCTAAATCTACTATGCCACACTACTTGTTGCTTTCAGAATAGGTGCTAAACTGGCTCTCTGGTGTCCCCCAAGTGTGTGTGTGTGTGTGCGTCTGAGCTTATGTATCTATACGTATCTATCTATGCCATTGATTTGGTGCTTTGACCCAGTCCTTCCATGCTCACCTTCACTTCGTTTCCCACAGGTAAGCCGCATCCTACATATAGCCCCAAATACTTTGGCCACATAATGAGAAGACAGGACTCACTGGAAAAGACCTCGATGTTGGGAAAGATTAAAGGCGAAAGGACAAGGGGACGGCAGAGGATGAGATGTATAGATAGTGTCTTGGAAAGAACGAACATGAGTTTGGACAGACTTTGGGAGACAGAAGGCCCGGCGTGCTATGGTCTATGGGGTCACCAAGAGTCGGACACGACTAAACTACAAAGCTGACCCATTCCCCAGTCAAAGCTTGGGAACTGCCCCGGCCGAACTTCTCTTTCGGGTCACCAAGAGCCAGCTAGCTCCCCTGGCAGCCTCTCCTAGAGGGGACCAAGCCAAATCGGACTCTAAAGAGCTAGGCCCTCGGAGCCAAGCCCAAACTCGACCAAAGAAGGCTGGATACGACTGGCCCGATCGAACCTGGCCGAGCTGAGTCTGGCACCAGGGATCCACAGGGATGGGCCACGCCAGCCCGGGTCCCTGCCCCTGCCGGTTCTCTTCGCCCTTCTCCTTCTCCCCTCCCCCCGGGAGGAGGAGACTCCGCTTCCTTCGTCCCTCCTCCCGCCGCAGCCGCCGTCTTTGCTGCAGGAATCTCGGCTGCCCAGGCCGCCGGCTGCCCAAAGCCCGCTCCGCTCTGCGTTCCACGGGGCTGATCCGAGTTGAGCTGCGTGGAGCTTAGCCGGGCCAGGCCGGGCCAGGCCGGGCCAGGCTGGGCGGGGAGCGAGGTGGCCCAGGTGAGTAGGAGCGCTGCGGGGAGTGGGAGCCGTCCTCATACCGGGACATCCCGGAGAAAAACTTTACGCCCCTTCCATAGGACGAGTAGGGAGTGGAGGCAAACACTGAGGCTTTAAGACCCAGGGCTGCTACAGAATTACCGAGTTTCGGGGAGGAGAGAGCGGAGCGGATGTCTGCCAGTTCAGAATCCTCGACAGTCCCAACTCCTCTAACCTAACTTTCTTCCTCCAACTATTTTTTTTTTTAGGGGGAGTGTGGAGTGGGGGTGGGGGAAGGTTCCATTCTGAGTGTTTGTGTATCTATCTCCTGGGGGACCGAATCCCTCCCTCACTGTCCCTAGCCTGGGTGTTGAGGGGGAGGGGGGCACTAGGGTTTGGAATGCAGCGGTCCCGGGGTGGGGGGAAGTGGGGGAGGCCAGGGGTGGGATTTGGAGCTCTCCCCACTGAACTTAACGTGGTCACCATGGCGAGCGTGGGATAGACTAGCACTGGCGGCCAATCCTGGTGGGGAACCCTCTCGTCTCGATCTGTCGTCCCCCCCCCTCTCCGGAGGGGCCAATGAGGGCCTCGAAGAAAGGGGTGGGCGGGACCTCCCGGTGTTGGGGGAGGTGGGGAGTAATTGGGCGCTGGGGCAGCAGGAGGGAGAGGGAGGTAGCGAGGTACGGATATCCTTATGAACTAAGAGTCTAATCCTTGAGCGCTGGCTGTTTGAAGAAGAATCGAGTGTATCTCTTAGGAAAGAGGGAGGAGAATTGGGTGGAGGCAGGAATGCACATCTGGAAATGTGATGCCAGAGGCCATAGAGGACAGGTGGAGGGGCCCGGGAGGAGACAGAGATGAGTTACCCTTTCTGGCTTGAAAGTAGAGGGTGGGAGTCAGTTTCTTATCAAATGGGCATGATCCTAGGCCTGCTTACATCGTAACTATGCAAACAACTTCTAATAACTGGTATGTGTACAACTATTAAGTTTTCACTAATTCTCTGATTTGATATAACAAATGACAAAAAAAAACCTATTTATTAAATCACTCTTGTATGCAAACTATTATGCTAGGCACCTGGGTGAGTGACAGGACTTAAAAAAAGAAACTATCCCTGTCCCTATGGAGCATATAGTCTAGTAGAGAGGCGAATTGATACAAACTGAAGACAAATACTATATAAGGATTTGTGTTTCTATTTTTGTGAGCCTTTCCTTTATTGCTCCAGGTCGCATGCCCTTAGAGAAATAGAGGAAAGTTGCCATGGCCAAAACATTCATCACTCTGCAGTCCATCTGGTGATGAACTTCTTCTGATGTATTTAGGCTGGTGCTCAGAGAAGAGGCATGTAGCCCACCCCCCAGTCCATATATGTAGACAGCTACCTGGAATCCACAAGTTAGCATGGAAATGCAAAAGAAGGTGAGGGAGGGAGAAAGGGTGAGAAAGAGGAAGAAAATCTGTATAGGAATTTTGGGAAAGCTTTATAGAGTGGCTGGCCATTCGTATTAGATTTTAAAGGAAGGATAAGAATTCAGCAGGTGAAGGAAGAAAGGGATATTCTAGACATAGGGAAAAGCATGAGCAAAGGTACAGTGGTCCGATAGGTCAAGGTGGGGGAGGGGGAAGAGCATAGTCCAGTTTGAAGTATAGAATATAGAGAAGGGATTAGTTTGAGGTAGGACTAGGAAAATAGGGAACCATCAGATTGTTGAGGGCCTTGATGCCTTGAAGAGGGTTTGACATTTGCTCTGTAGGCAGTAGAGAGCCCCAAAAAATTTTTGAGCACTCAAGTGACATGACTAAATAACATGCACAAGAAATATCATTTAAGATTATTTAATGCTTCTGTCTGGCATTTAAAGCCCTTCAGAATTCAGCTCCTGCTGAAGTTTTAAACAACTCCTATCATTCCCTCTCATATACTTCATGTTCCAAGCAAACTGGTCTACCTGTTCTTCCCCATATGTGACATTCCATTTCCTGCCTTCCTGCTTTTTGCAGAGGCTATGTGCCCCATGTCTAGAATGTTCTCCTTCACTTCTGCCAATTGGAATCCCTAACTCCCTTCAAGGCTCAGGTCAAATGTCACCTATGAAGAACCTTTCCTAATCCTCCTCTGCTACTTACTACCTGTGGGACTATGAGCAAATCATGTAATCTTTTTGAGTCTCAGTTTCCTTATCTGTAAAATGAGGAGTTTGGAGGAAATGGCCTCTGTGGCTCCCTTCAGCTTTCAGTCTATGATGCTACAATTCCTCTCAGTTGTTAGAACTCTCTCTCTTCACTGAATCACTTTGTATGTATTTCGTACTTATTTGTGTACATGATCAAATGAGATAATGTTTATAAATCCTTTGCAAAATTTGACCTGCTCTCTGTTATTTTATTGTTGTTATTGCTTATTTAGGCTCCATGAGGGTAGGATCATTTCTGGTTTTGGTTTTTGTGTCCTTATCGACTTGCACAGTGCCTGGCATATAGTAGAAGCTTAATAAATGCTTATTGAGTTGAGAAGTAAGTTTAAGAGGAAAAATGTCATTTGGACATTTTGCATTTGATGTGTTGGTAGGAAGCACAAGTAAAAACATACTAAAGTCAATTGGAGATACCCAAAAGAGGGATCGGGACTAGAAAAGTGATGAAGAGAATGCGGGTGGGAAAACCTATAAGAAAATTATTGCAACAGTCTATTCAGGTGATAGTGAGACACTTATCCTCTTATTAGTGCCAGTGGGAATGGTGGGCAGGAAATTTAAGAGATGTTGCAAAGATGGAATCAACAGGATTTTTTTTCTTAATAAATGTTTGTTTGTTGTTTGATCAACGAAGGCAGAGTACAAGAGGGGGCTGTTTGGCTCCCTAGTACTGGGCGCTATACATCTCTTTTTTTTTTAAATCAACAAGATTTTGTAATTGATCGGGTATGAATGGTGAGGGAGAGGGAATAATTTAAGATATACCTGAAGTTATGAACATTGGAAGCTAGTGAATATTGTTGTCACAGACAGAAGTAGCTGAGTCAGAAAGAGAAGTAAGTTTAAGGGGAAAGATAATGAAATCAGTTTCGGACGTGTTGACTTGGATGTGTTGGTGGGACATACAAATAAAAATATCCAGTTACAGTTTTTGGTCTGGAGTTTAAAAGAGATCAGAAGTAGGAGGGATAGAGATTTGGAAGTTATCTCATAGAAATGGTTGCTGAAGCCAGGGAAGTAAATGAAATTGCTAAGGGAGAGGATATAGCAAGAGACTATGGGGGCAGCTAGGTGGTGCACCAGCCCTCCTGGAGCCAGGAGGATCTGAGTTAAAATCCTGCCTCAGATACCTACCATTTGTGTGACCCTGGGCAAGTCACTAGCCCACATTGCAGAGAGAGAGAGAGAAAGAATACAGCCAAGAGCAGACCATTGGGAATCTACATTAAGGGGTTGGAAAGGTGAGGCACCAGTGAAAGAAACAGGTGTGGTTAGAAAGGTAAGAAGAGAACAAGGAGAGCATGATGTCTCTCTCTTTGAAGCCAAGGGAGAAGAGAGTATCCAAGATGAGGAAGCAGTCAACAGTGTCAAAAAGCCACAGAGAGGATGAAGGTTTTTCTTTAAAACACCATTAGATTTGACAAGTCAGACCTTGTGGTGACTTTAGAGGAGTTTCAATAGAGTAATAATGTTGGAAGTCTAATTGTAAGGGGTAAGGAGAGAGGGTAGTGAGGAATTGAAGGTGTCAGATTTAGACACCCTTTTCAAGAAGTTTAGTAGAAGAGAAATGAAGCAGAATTTGTTGTTCAATCGTTTCTGACTCTTGGAGACCCCATTTGGGGTTTTCTTGGCAAAGATACTGGGGTCATTTCCTTCTCCAGCTCATTTTACAAATGAGGAACTGAGGCAAACAAGGTTAAGTGACTTGCCTGGGACCACACAGCTAGTAAGTGTCTGAATCGAGATTTGAACTCAGGAAGAGGAGTCTTCCAGATTAGGCCCTGCCCTCTATCCACTGCGTCACCTAGCCAGATGACATTTTAAAAGTCAAAAGCAGTTTCCTTTTGTTGTGAATTGAGGTGACCTGAATATATCTGTAGGCAGATGGGAAAAAAAATGGCAGGGGAGAAAATGATGTTGCTGGAGCAAGGTCCTAGAGGGAACTGAAGAATGAGATCAAGGGCACAGGTAGGAAGATTAGCTCGATCCTTAGTAGGATCATAGTTCTTTAGTTGGAGGGGACCTCAGAGGCCATCTAGTCCAACCCATAACCAAATAAGTACCACCACAGCAATATACCAAAAAAGTGGTCATCCAGTCTTTGTTTGAAGACTTCCAGTGACGGGTAACCCACTACCTCGAGAAGCAGCTGTTCCATTTTTGGATATCTTCAAGAATTAGGGAGATTTCCCCTGACATTAAGCCTAAATTGGCTTTTTTGGTAACTTCCACCCATTATTCCTGGTTCTGCCCTTTGGAACCAAACAAAATAAGTCCAATCCTTTTTACACATAAGGGCCCTTCACATCCTACTCCCATCCCCATTAACCTCAATGGAACTGCAGCCATGGACTCTTGCATCAACCCTCCACCATTTGGGTTTCCCTCCTCTAAACAGTTTCCAACTTATCAATGTCTTTCCTCCCTCCCTCCATGCCTTTCTTCTTTACTTCCTTCCCTCCTTCCCTCCCTGTGCAGAAACCACTCAGTGACCCAGTCCCACTGCTTATTAGCACAAAAGCTTTGACTTGCTCTGTTTCCACGCTGAACTGATTCACCGCTCCTTAGGTAGCGTAATGGATCCCTGCTCTCAGGGGCTTGCCATATTGGTGCCATCTGGCACCAGTACTACCCTAGTATGAACACCTGATTGGCTTTAGCCCTGCTGTATGTCACAATTCCCAGACTCAAACAATGTACCAGCCTTAGCCTCTCTAGTAGTAGGAATTACAGGCATGATTCACCATATCCATCCCAATGTTATTTGTAACACATGCTGCCCATAACTGAACATAAGGCTCCAGATGTGGTCTGATCAGGGTAGAATACTGAGGGACTGATTCTTCGTCTCATTATTGAGCCCTCCTGGCTTAGAGTGAATGTCAATGGTAACTGTTTCTCTTTGGAACAGCAGACCTGAGAGTCTTCCCCTCCCAGCTTGATTTTTTTTTCTTTTTTTCCTAATTAAAGGGGCCATCCCTTGACTCACTTCTTAAAGAGGCCTATTCACTGAATGGGTGTTACCTTACTCTAAGTGAGAACCTGAATAGGCCTGAGCCTAAAAGGGCCAGGGTGCCCCATTACATCCTGGGCCATCTCCAGTCATCCTGATGAATATATCAGGCCACTGGACCCAGATGGCTCTGGAGGAGAAAGTGAGGCTAGTGACCTTGCAGAGCCCTCCCTCTCTCAAATCAAAGTCAGCTGCAAGTCATGTCATCATTTCCCTGATGTCATGGTCCTCTTTGAGAACAAAGGACAAACACAAACCTAGATGCTATTCTTCTCTTAAGAGTGTTGGACTAGATTTCTAAGTTTTCTCCCTTAGCTCTTACATGTTATGATTCTACACCTAAGTTGGATTATGAGGAAGGAATATAGCTCAAGTGGCCAGAGTAGGGAACTTTTGAGATCAGGATCACTGGTTCAGTAGTCACTTAAGCCAGTTCATTTTATTGTTTCCATGACCACAGATTGTACTCTATGGTGGTGATCTGGATAGGGCACCAGTCCTAGAGTCAGGAAGACCTGAGTTCAAATTCTCCCTCAGATACTTGCTAGCTGTGTGACCCTGGGCAAGTCACTTAACCCCTTTAAGCCTCAGTTTCCTCATCTGTGAAAGAAGGATAATAATTGCACCTAAGTTGAGGACCAAATAAGACAACATATATATGGCTCTACAAACCTTAAAGTGTTATGTAAATACTAGCTAAAATTACTTCTAAACTCAGCCTTTCCACAAGCCCTCCTTCACAATGGGACCCTAGGGGAGAGACTTTGGAGATGTCAGTGCAAATCTGTTCCAGCATCTGCCTGTTGCACACAAGGCCCCTGGATCCTCAAGTGTTGCTTAATCTCCATGACACTAGGGACCAGATGTACCTTTGAGCTATCCAGCCAAGGGGAGTAGGGTATAGCAGGCTTTGCTGATGTTCAGAAGATCCACTGAAGAAGGCACCTGGGAGAAAACTGCCTTGTAGATTCTGCCCTGGAAATCTTAAAGTGGGCAAAGGACTTGCTCTGTGCTATTAGTGGGGCTGGTTTCTATGCCTTCCCACCCTGGTGGTATGTTCATTGCCTTGATCCTTGACACATGTAGGAGCCATCTGGAAAGGACTTAGGGTGGGATAGGGTGTCATCTTTGCAGGCCCTAAGCCAAGCTCCCTGCCTCTACCCCAATATGGGAAGGGGACAGGAAATAAAGTCATATGGGGATTGGTTGAAAGATCTGGGAATAGTCAGCCTGAAGAAGAACAAAATTTATAGATGGCATAAAAGATTTCGCCCAATATCTGAAAACCTTATGTAAAAAGGGAGCAAACGTGATGCTTGTACCCAGAGCGTCAAACTAGTAAAGTAGAAGTTATATGGAAGCAGATTTTTAACCTTGATGTAAAGAAAAATTCATAGTACTCAGAGTTATTCAAGAGTGGAATGCACTGCCTTGTGGGGTGGTGGATCCCCCAGCATTGTAGGTCTTCAAGCAAAAGCTAAATGACCGCTTGTTGAAGTTGTTATAAAGGGTTTCCTGTCCAGATTTGGACTGGATTAAATGACCTCTGACGACTTTTCTGTGTCTGGGATTCTATGTTCCTTTTGTCCTGGTCATACTTTAAGGCATAGGCCAGGATTTCTTCCCTTCCCAGGCTCATGGGTCTCTCCACAGTTACCCAAGACCGGCCTGCAGGTTATATGGAAAAGGCTTCCTGACACTGTGGGCTGACCATTCTCTATGCCTCTGTACTTATCCAATTAAGGCACCCTCCCATTGAGGTTTCCTGCAGTGGCTCACCAGCCTGGCTGGCCCAGCAGGCCTGTGGCCACAGGTCTGTCTAAAGTCCTCCCCCTCCTCCCAGGGGCTGACAGAGTGTGGCCTCCAAGTCTGGCATTGGAGAAGTATTGGCAAGGAGTAGGAGGTGGGGGTGGATGGATAAGGCAGAGTATGGCTGTCCCTCTGGGGAAACACACCCTTCCCTGGAAAGCATAGAATACCTCCCTGTCAGTGGAAGCGATTCCTATTAATCAAGAAAGCGGGTAATATGGAGTTAGAGGAGATTGCAGGTCTTGACTAGCAGGCTCTTTTCAATTCCCATCATTATTTCTGTGGATAGTAGTAGCTAGTTAGAGCCTCATTTGACTGTGAGTAGGAGTGAAGGTTCAATCTTTGTGTGGGTCAGTTGGCCTTGTGTGGTCCAGACCACAATCTGTTTCACCAACTCTGACCACAGGTGCTTTTCAATCCAACAAACATTTGTTCTGTTCCTATTATGTGTTAGACTTAGGAGGAGAAAGTTTAGAGAAGATGCCTGCCCTCATGGACTTTTCAGTCTGGTAAGTGGATATGACTCAGACGTAGATAACCAGTCAAGACATGCTAGCTGTTTTAAGTATCTGTCATATGCAAAGATGACTAGACCGCCTCTTTTTGGCCCCAAATGGTAGAACCAGAAGAAGTGAGTAGAAATTGTGTAAGAGAGAAAATTAGATCTGATATCAGGAAGAACCTCCTAATGATTAACGCTGCCCAACAGTGGAGGTGGTGGGTATCTTCTCCTTGGAGGTCTTGGAGCAGAACCTGGATTACCACCTGTCAGCTATGTTATAGTGATGCATTCCCTTTTTGGTACAAGTTGGAGCAGATGGCCACTAAGATCCCTTCTAGCTCTCAAATTTGGTGACCTGGATCTCAGGGACATGACACTCCTTCTAGCAGAGCAGATCATAACCTACCCATGACTTCCTCATCTTCTTTGCAATGCTTGTCCATGTCCCTCCTTAAGTCCTCCAGAGAGAATCTACCAATCACAGTGGCAACCTTCCTCTAGTTCTTTGAAGGTGCAGCCCTTGGCCCACCCCTCTGAGGTTTTGATTGTATCCTTGGTGCCTAGCCTGACATAGCACCTGGCTCTTAGCAGGTGCTTAATAAATGCTGTTTGATTGATTGATACTAGTCCTACACAGGATCATAGGGTCATGGATTTAAAGCAGGAAGGGATCCCAGAGATCATCTACTCCATCTACTTCATTTTATAAATGAGGAAATTGAGGCACAGATTACACAGTCAGTCAACTAGCATTTATTAAGCACCTACCAGGCACTGTGGTAGGCATTGGTGGTAAGTATCAGAGCCTGGATTCAAATCCAGGTCTCCTGACTCCAAAGCCAGCATTCTTTCCACCGTTTCACATGTCCTCAATAAGCATAAAGAGATCTTTTAGACCAGTTGCTTACAAGCTGTCAAGCTTTTTTCCACTTGCCCTGCCCTTAGAGTTACCTGTAGTTCTGATTCTTATGGAATTCTGCTGATATTTACACAGACCTATAAGGTTTGCAAAGCATTTTATGAGCATTATCTCCATGGATTCTCACCATACCTCCGTGAGTAGGTCCTGTTGTTGCTATTGTTCAGTCTTTTTTGGTTGTATCTGACTTCATGACCCCATTCTTGGCAAAGAGACTGGAATGGTTTGCTATTTCCTTCTCCAGCTTATTTTACAGATGAGGAAACTGAGGCAGGCAGGGTTAAGGACCTTGTTCAGGGCCACATAGCTAGTAAGTGTCTAAGGCCAGATTTTAACTCAGGAAGATGAATCTTCCTGACTCTGCTACACCACCCAGCAGCCCCAGGTCGTATTATCACCCTCATTTAACTGATGCAGCAAACTAAGGCACAGAGAGGTTAATGGTCTTACCCAGGGTCACACAATTAATAATTGTCTGAAGCAGGATTTAAAGCAATGTAGAAACAATTAAGACGCTTACTAGCTGTGTGACCCTGGGCAAGTCATTAAATTCAGTTTACCTCAGTTTCCTCGTCTGCAAAATGAGCTAGCAAAGAAAATGGCAAACCGCTGTAGTATCTTTGCTAAGAAAACCCCAGATGGGGTAACAAGGAATTGTACTGAAACCACTGAACAACAAGAACAACAAAAATTAAGAGTCTTAGAGAATTGCTATAGCTAAAACATAAATCACTCAGCAGCCATCCTGAGGTTCTTCGAACGTAGCTACCAGACATGTAGTCTATCGCTAGGCCCTTATTCAAAATCTTTCCAGCTTGGTAGGACCTATGAGAGTTTGTCCTTCCCTTGATATAGACTTGGACAATTCAAGGTCACCTCCACGCTTCGATGAGGTATCAGATTAGGACTTTAACAATCAAATAGATCTGAAATCTCACCGCGTTAAGAGGCATCATAACATCATGTAGTGGACATTAGACTTAGAATCAAGAAGATCAGGGTTCGAATGCCATCTGAGACACTTATAGCTGTGTGGCCATGGGCAAGTCACTTAACTTCTGGTCTGATTTCTTATTGGTGAAATAAGGGAGTTTGGCTCAATGACCTCAGAGGTCCCTTCTGTCTCCAAATTTCTGAATGATGATTGATTGCAGCTCATCCATGTCTGCCCATTCTATGTGCAACTCTTATCTATGTCTTCCTAAAAGTTCACCAGAGGGAGTCTACCTAATGTGCCGGAAGCCTTCCTCTCATTAATACAAAATAATATGGCATAGGGTAGCTAGGTGACTGACCTACTTGTACAGGAGGTGGCAACAAAAGCCATTCCAAAGAAAAAGAAGAGCAAGAAAGCAAAATGGCTGTCTGATGAGGCTTTACAAACAGCTGAGGAAAGAAGAAAAGCAAAAGGTAAAAGAGAAGGGAAAAGATATACCAGAATTCCAGAGAATAGCAAGGTTTTCTTAAATGGGCAATGCAAAGAAACAGATGAAAACAACAGAATGGGAAAGATAAGGGATGATTCAAGAAAATTAGAGATGTCAAGGTGTGTTGGTAAGCAAAATGGGCTCCTTAGCACTTAGTTCAACAAGTGCCCTTGAAGAGTTTGGCATTTGTTTGCTTTGAGTAATTCAGCTATTTCATTGAATCTTACTAAGTGCTAAGCCCCAGGCCCAAACCCCTATTAGGTGTAAAACCTATGTGGGTGTGGATTGGCAACTAAGGTGGGGCCCAAGGTGGGGCTAACTCCAGGAAGGGCCTAGTTTACATGTCTGGGACAGCAGAGGCTCTTAGACCACGTGGGTTTAAGT
>CM053625.1:116278902-116292789 GCA_028646595.1 Phalanger gymnotis | reverse complement strand
GCCATCTTGGCTCCACCCCCCAGGGACTAATTCTTAATTAAATTTTTTATCTCCTCCAGTATCTAACACAGTGCTCTGTACAAGTAGGCAACCTTTGCTAAATCAATGGAGAATGTGGTATGGTAAACAGAATGCTAGATGTAGAATCAGGAATACCTGGGTTCAAGTCCTGCCTCATACAATTACTAGCTGTATGACTCTGGAAAAGTCATCTAACCTTTCTGGGCCTCAGTTTCCTCCTCTGCAAAATGGGTTAGAGGGAGTTAGATTTGAGAACTTCTAAAGTCCTTTCCAGCTTTTCCCCCAGGAGCTTTCTCTGTTCCCACTGCTTATCCCAACCCAGAGGCACAGCTTGTTTCTTGATCCTCTACAGGAGGGCCGCATGACTTCCAAGGTCCATACTGACTCTCAGGGCATCGCTTCTCTAATATCCTCTGTTCTAAAGTAGCCCTTTCAGTGCTCAGTCTTCTGGCTCCGATTCTGTCTGTGCTCTACTCTTTGCCCTTCTGCCACCAATTGTGCAGTTTCGTCCTTGCCCTCTGGATTCTCTGGTGTCCCAGACACATGGGGCGGGGAAATCGGTGTTGTCTCCACAGCTCAACATCCTTAAAGAAATGCATCAGGATGAACTGGGCCGTATGTCAGAGGACCTGGAAGATGAACTCGGAGCTCGGTCCAGCATGGACAAAAAGATAGCAGAACTTCGGAGTGAGGTAAGGTGGAGAGAATGGGAAGGGCTGAGGGGATTCAGAGGCCCAGCCAGCAGGCTCAGCTATGGATCTGGGAAGTTTCCAGGATCCTGCTCTTCCACTTTAGCCAGGCAGGTATTTATCATTCATAGGATTTCTACTATGGCAGGCACAATATGGAGAGAAACAAGGCAAAAGGAGATAGTAATTCCCATTCTCAAGGAGCCTCCATTATGATGGGGGACATACCAGCGATCCACCAACATTCTGTGAGTGTTTGCTGTGGGAAGATCTGTGTTCAATGCTGGGAGAAACAGAAAAGCGGCCATAAAGGACCCTTTCTGTACACTCAAAGAAGTGCCAGTTTGGTTAGGGAGATAAGTGGTGTGTGTGTGTATGTATAGACATATGTGTATACACAAATATATGTATACATATATATATATACACACACACATACATACACATATATACATCTATATATACACACATACGTGTGCATATGTATGTATGTCTAACAGGCATATTATGTGCATGTATGTATACACATGTGTATGTGTATGTACATGTGCACATTTATATGTTTCTATACATATGTGTATATTAATACACACATATCTATCTATAGCTATATATATACACATACACACACACACACCCATACCTATACAAAGACAGAGGTTCCTATCCTTGAGGATCTTCTAATAATAAGGTTTTATCCTTCAGGAAGCCCTTGTTGTGATTGGGAGCCTCAACCCTCAGGAAGCCCCCAGCCTATTTGGGGAGGACATGCACATGTGGGGAAGGCATAAGACACGTACAACACAAATGTACAAATAAATCCAAGCTAATTATAGCTGCTGCAGCTGGACTTACTTCCTATAGCCAGAAATGGCCCAGCAGGATTGGGAGCTAGGGGAGCCCAGCTGGGGCTCTTCCATCTTCCCCATGCAGAGTAGGTTTCTGAGATTCTCGCACAACTTTACTTCCCCCCGCCAGATGGAGCGTCTGCAGGCAGAGAACGCCGCCGAGTGGGGTCGCCGAGAGCGGCTTGAGACAGAGAAGCTAAATCTTGAGAGGGAAAACAAGAAGCTTCGAGCGCAGATTGAGGACCTAGAGGAGGTGCTGGCCCGAAAGCGGCGCCAGACGGCCAGCGCCCTGGATTCGGACCTCAAGGCCATCCAGGCTGAGCTCTTTGAGAAGAACAAGGTGGGGGGACCTGGACCTGGGTGGCTACTTCAGCTGTGGGTGAGGGAGGAATGGCATTATCAAGTGTTGCTAGCATTTATATAGTGCTCTAAGGTTTGCCAAGCACTTTACACATGTGACCTCGTTTGATCTTCATAATAACCCTTTAAAGTATCCCCATTTTACAGATGAAGAAATTGTAGCTGAGAAAGGTTAAGTGACTTGCCCGGGGTCACATTTTAGCAAAGTGGCAGGATATAAAATAAGCCCACACAAACCATCAGCATTTCTTTACAGCACCAACAAAACCCTGCAAGAAGAGATGGTAAGGGATCCCCCAAATTGCGAAAATTATTGTTTCAAATGACCTTTACTTGAATTTCTAGGATTTTCCAAGTATATCATAATATCATCTGAGCGAGATTTGATTTCACGTCTTCCTGAGTCCAAGTCCAATGTTCCATCCTCTTTATTACCTAAGAAAACCCGTGGCCAGGACACAAGAATGAACCACAGCCAGGGAACATCTGATCTCTTCTACTAGAGTGGGCTCCTAGGAGAGTCAGTCAATAAGCAAAGCACCTACTGTGTGCTGGGCACATACAAAGAAAGGCAAAAGACAATCCCTGCTCTCAAGGAGCTCACAGTCTAATGAGAGAGACAAGATGAAAACAACTATTAGAAACAAGATATAGACAATAAATTGGAGAAAATCAACAAGGTGACAGACCTTGACTGAGCTAGGCTGTGATGTTAGAAGCAGAAACATTGTCTCCATTTTTTGCCCATGGACCCCACAGTCAAGGAAGACTCTTAGAAAAACTGTGAGGGATTCAGGTTTGTCTTGGTGTCTTTCCCTTTTTCCCCTGGAGGATTGTGTCCAGTTTTGGCTACCATATTCTGGGAAGGATTTACAATTCAGAGGGTGTCCAGGGGGGTGACTAGGGCAGTGCAGGGCCTCAGGATCATGGCCTATGAGGTTCCAAGGGAGCAGAAAGCTCCTTGAAGGCAGAGGCTATTCTTCCTTTCTTTTTTCTCTTTCTTCCTTCTTCTTCTTCTTCTTCTCTCTCTCTCTCTCTCTCTCTCTCTCTCTCTCTCTCTCTCTCTCTCTCTCTCTCTCTCTCTCTCTCTCTCTCTCTGTCCCTCCCTCCCTCCCTCCCTCCTTTCCTTCTTTCTTTTTTTCCATCCCCTAGTATAGGGCCTATAGTAGACACTTAGGTGCTTTTTGAATCAATAAATCAGGTGATTTATTTGATATTCATTCTAAAGGAAAAAAGTCTTAGAAGAGATATGATAGCTGCCTTTAAATATTTGGTGGGACTTCACAGGTGCTGTTTGACCACAGAGGACCAAACTAATAACAGTGGGTGGAAATGAGAGACAGATTTAGACTTGGTGAAAAGAAAAACTTCCTCCAAATTAGAACTGTTCAAAAGTGGAGGTAGCTTCCTTGGAAAGTAGTGAGTTTCCCTCTTCCCTAGAGGTTTTCAAGCAAAGACAGGATGATCATTTGTTGAATATTTTATAAAGTGGATTATTGCTCGACTGTGGACCTAGATGGTCTCTGAGATACCTTCTGAATCTCAGATTCTGTCATCCTCTGGTGGTGCCCCCTTCCTTAAGGACCTAGAGTCCTCATTCATTTAGCATTCAGCAAATCTTTACTGAGGGCGCTTTCTCTGCCCATCCCTATCCTAGCAACCAAAAGAAGAAAGCCTTTTCATTCCTCTCTCAAGAATAGCAATAACCCATTCTTGGCCAAAGTCTGCAGTCTCTGCCCCATTTTTCTCCCTTCCTGGCCTTTCTATTACACTTTCTTTTATGGCCTCCCACCTCTCTTTCTTAAAAACCTCTTCCTTTGGTTTCCATGATGTTGTCTTCCTGGTATTTCATCATAGCTTCTTAATAAACAAGTATGTCTTAAGTGTTACCTATTCAATTCAGTTCTGCAAACTTTATTGAATGTCTGCTATGGCAAGGCAATCATCCATTTGAGGTGATTCTGCCCACCAAGAACTGACCATCTAGTTGGGAAAAGAGATGCATATGGAGTTTAATTCAGAAACACTTCCAGGTGATGGATTACCCAGTTCGATACCTGTGTGAGCTTGAACAAAGTCATTTCCCCTCTCTTTGTATCCCCAGCACTTGGCACATAGTATGTACTTAATAAATGCTAGTTGACTGACTGACTAGCTGTGTGAAATGATGCCAATCACTTCCTCTCTCCAAGCCTTAGCTTTCTCATCTATAAAATGACAATAATAATACTTGCCCTGCCTACCTCACGGGTTAGTTGTGAGGGTCAAATGAGATTATATAAGCACTTTGTGAATCTAAAAATCATCATGTCCCTAAATCATAGAATCTCAGAGTTGACCCTCGAAGTCATCGAGTCTATCCCATACTTAAGTCTCCTCTACAACAAAGCCAACAAGTAGTCACCAGACCCTTTGCTTGAGGAGCTGTTGTGAGAAGGAACCAAGTGTCTGCCAAGGTGGCTCATTCTGCTTTTGGATAGCTCTAATTGTTAGGAAGCTGGTTGGGTTTTTCTAACATCAAACCTCAATCCATTACTATACCTCCACCCACTGTACCTCATTCCACCCTTTGAGGCCAAGCAGAACAATCCAATTCTTCTTTCACAGCCCAGCCATCAAACGCTTAGATGGTCACCACGTGTCATATCCCCTCAGTCTTCTCTCCAGGCTAGCCATCCCTAGTTCAATCAATCAATTAACAAGCATTTATTAAGGCTTACTGTGCAAAGAAAAAGAAAAACAATCCCTTCTTACATGGAGTTCATATTCTAATGGAGGAGACAATATAAATTAGAACAGAGAAGACAAATACAGGATAGGTGAAAGTTAATCATTGAGGGGATGGCCTTAGCACCCAAGGGGACCAGGACAGACTCCCTCCTGGATGAGGGTGCCCTGGAGCTGAATCTAAGAGAAGCCAGGCATCCTCAGAGCTAGAGGCTGGGCAGGAGACCATTTCAGGCATGAGGAACAGCCGGGACAAGACATGGAGATGGATGATGGAGTGTTTTGGGGGAGGAAATGGTCTTGGTCAATATGACTGAATTGAAGAATATGTGGAGGGGGAGTAGAATGTAAAAGGATTAGAAAGGTAGGAGGGGGCCAAGTTGTAAAGAACTTTCACTATCAAACACAGGACTTTATATTTGATCCCAGAACCACTCGAGTTTATTTATTAAGTTTGTATATGTTGGCCGGGGTGGGTGATGGGGGTACACATGACGTAGACAAACCTATACTTTATGAAAATTACTTTGGCAGCTGAGTAGAGGCTGTATTGGAGTGGGGAGAGATTTGAGACAGAGAACTGGCTTGAAGACTGTGACAGCATTCCAGGAGAAAGGTGATGAGGACCTGAACGAGGTAGTGGCTGTAGGGGTAGAGAGGGATGCTTTGAGATGCTTTAGAGAAGGAAATGACAAGATTTTGGCAACTGCTTAGCTATGAATGGTGAGTTAGAAATAAAAGTTGAGGATGATACCACGGTTGCAAACATGGGTGACTAGAAGGGTGGTAGTCTCTTCCACATTAATAGTGAAGTTTGGAAGAAGGGAGAGGTTTTTGGGGGGAGAGAAATAACGAGTTCCTTTTTAGACATGTTGAGTTTATGAAGCCTGTGGAACATCTCAACATTGGCTTCTTCAATGAGACTTCATTATACAGGCTGATGTCAAGGCCCTTCACTCTCCCCATTGCCCTTTTCTGGATGCTCTCCAGCTCCTTGGTGATGATACTCAGAACTATACAGAGTGTGCCAGATGAAGGCATCTAGATGGCTTTGTGCATAGAGTGATGAGTCTAGAGTTAGGAGGACCTGAGTTCAAACCCATCCTCAGACATGTACTGGTTGTGCGGCCCTGCGGAAGTCACTCAACCTCTGTCAAACCTTTCAGTTTTCTCAGCTGTAAAATGGGGATCACAATAGCACCTACCTTCCAGAGTTGTCGTAAAGATCAAATGAGGTGGCATTTGTAAAGTGCTTAACACGGCGCCTGGCACATTGTTATTGCCGTTGTTCAGTTGTGACCGACTCTTCATGACCCCATTGGAGGTCTTCTTGGCAAAGACGCTGGAAGGGTTTGCCGTTTCTTTCTTCAGCTCATTTTACAGATGAGGAAACTGAGGGAAACAGGGTTAAGTGACTTGCCCAGGGTCACACAGCTAGAATGTGTCTGAGGCAGGATTTGAGCTCCGGTACCCCAGAGTCCAAATCCAATACTCCATCCGCTTCAACACCCAACCCCCCTGGCACATGGTGGGAGCTATATAAATGCTATCACCGTCATCATCATTATTTTTACTATTATTCTGTTTGCCTACATCCAAGTCGTTGATAACAATGTTAAGTGGGAATGGCATGGTGACAAAGTGGATAAAGAGGTGGCCTCACTCAGGAAGTCCTGGGTTGAAGTCTTAACCTCTGACACATACTGGCTACATGACCCAGAGTAGGTCCCTTAAACCCTCAGTGCCCGCAGGCAGCTCTCTAAGACTGAACAAAGAAGATGCAGAGAAAGCTTTCTTCTGCTTTGGTAGAACAAGTCGTCGTCTAGCATGAGCTCCTTGCACCGATGAAATTGTTGGTCTGATTTTTAAAAAAATGTCAGAGCATAGAGCCACGCACAGATCCCAGGGGCACTCTACTAGAGACAGACAGCCTTTCAGGTGGATTTTTTTTAAACCTATGTTTTCACTGACAGAGGGAACCCCCAGTGTGAAAACCTCCTCTGTCAAGGCAGGTCAGTGCCTTCTAGGCACCCTAGAGCTTTAAAGATTTTCCTGAGTCACTGAGAATGTGTCAGGGGCAGAACTGGACACAGGCCATCCCAACGCTAAAGCTGGCTTTTTATCCACCATGATTTGCTTCCCACCACCCAAGTGAAGCAGATTCAGGACCATTATTTAGGTCCTGAATCCATCTCACTTTACTTTTGTTGGGCTGTCCTATGAATAAAAATAGGTCCGTAAATGAGAACTATTATAGTTTGATAACAATAATACCTGGTAGGTGCTGCTTCCTCTGGCCCTTTTCCTGCTGGGTCTAGTCCTGGCCACTAAGGTGGCAGTATCTTTCCTTCCCATCTCACCCTTAGCCCCTACCTTCTTCCCAGGAGCTGGCAGACCTCAAGCATGTGCACACCAAGCTGAAGAAGCAATACCAGGAGAAGATGGCAGAACTGGCCCATGCAAACCGGCGGGTAGAACAACACGAGGGTGAAGTCAAGAAGCTGAGGCTGCGGGTGGAGGAACTGAAGAAGGAGCTGGCCCAAGCCGAAGACGAGGTGACCGAGGCTGGAAGTGTGGCCGGGCAGTGGTGCTGGTGATAGGGAAAATAATAGTGATTACAGCTGGTGTATATCTATATCTATAGATATCTAGATAGCTAGATATAGTATACACATATACATATATATACATACACACATATATATGCATGTATATGTGTATATATATATATGCATGTGTGTGTGTGTGTGTGTGTGTATGGCTTTGTGATTTCTAAAGTGCTTTGCATACATCTATTAGCTGATTTGATCCTCCCAACAGCCCTGGGAAGAAAGTGCCATTATCATTCCCATTTTATAGATGAGAAAGCTGAGGCTGACATAGGTTAAGTGATTTGCCCAGGGATACCTAGATAGTCAGGATCAGAAAAAGGATTTGAACTCCGGCCTTACCTGACTCCAAGTCTAGCACGCTCTCTACTAGGATATCCGATGACCAGACAGGGGTCTCTGAAGGACTAAGAAAGTTGCAAGTACACTTTACATATGTTATTTCATTAGCTCCTCCCAACAATTCTATAGGGTGGGTGCTATTATCACCTCCATTTTACAGATGAAGAAACAGAGACTGAAAAAAGCTCAGTAACTTGCCCTAGGTCAGGTAGCTAGTAAGTGTCTGAAGGCAGGATTCGAACTGACTCCACCTAACCACCTAGTGGCACAGCCCCTGTGCTGGGGCTCAGGATACAGAAATAAGAAAGGTACAGCCCCTGTCCTCAAGGAATTTCACATCTAGAAAGAAAGTTGAGATAGTGACATATAAAAAGTGAGCCAGTAATACTATAGAGATAGCTCGTGTAGTGGAAAGAGCATTAGATGGTAGACTTGTCAGCAAATTCCAGTTTTGACCTATAATTGATGAATGGCCTTGAGCAAATCACAACCTCTCTGAGCCTCAGTTTCCAAAGGAAAATAATCTTTGCACCACCTGCCTCACAGGACTGTTGTAGGAAAATCAGGTTATATTATAAATACTACATTATGTCTGGTCATATATAATATAAATATTGTAAAAATAAGGATTCTCATCATTAATGCAATCAAAAAATGCTGCTGCTGCTGCTAGGCAGTATATGTAGAATACCAAGTGAGTGAGAGGGAGGGGGTTACAGGCTGTAGGAGCTCATGGGAAGGAGGGATTGCCATGAGCCGAGGGGGTAGGGTGGGACAAAGATGGCTGCATGGAAGAGTTAGGGATAGGCCTTGAAGGGTGGCCAGGATTTGGAAAGCAAGGGAAAGGGGAAAGGCAGACAGAGCAGAGGATTGGGGTGGAGGGAGTTGTGAATTTCAACCGCTCACAGAGGGGTAGGAAGGAACCCAGGCTGATTGCTGCTGTCTCCACCCCATAGCTGGATGAAGCCCATAATCAGGCTCGGAAGCTGCAGAGGTCCCTAGATGAGCAGACAGAGCACAGTGAAAATCTGCAAGTGCAACTGGAGCATCTGCAGTCAAGGTATATATGCGTTGGACAAGGAGTACAGAGGCCTTGGTGGGGGGCAGGCGGGGAGAACAGTAGCCTGGTGCATCCCCATCAAAGTCACCCCTCCCGTTAACAGTGATCACACCCAAATTTCCTGTGGCACCTCAGTGGTTCAGGGAAGACTCGCTGGATTCGGGCCCATGGGATTCTGGGAGATCTGGCGAGCCACAGGGGTCAGCTTTGTAGTAGGCCCCACAGTAGGTTTCCTATGCTCAGCTTGGTCAAACAATCCTTACCATGAACAGGCTTGACACAGTGGGGCATAACCTGGAATGGGGCATTTGGGAGAAGACTCAGCTCCTTCGAATCCAGGGGCAGGATCCTGTTGTTGGCCAGACGGGAAGGGAAAGGGGCCAGGGAGGAGTGACCTGAGAAAGGAAGAGGATGGGGATGGGGGAAAGACTTGGGGGTGGGGAGGACCAGGAAGAGGCCTGCACAGCTGGAAAAGTGAGGATTGAAATCTGGGGAAGGGGAGACCCGGAGCAATGAGAAGAACAGGAAGGACACATATCAAAGGCAGGAAATAGGGGTGGAAGAGTTAAGGAAGGATGGGGTCTAGAGGGTAATTGACACGTCAGATAAGAAGCTCCTTGGGAAATGAATCTCTATAGCTTCCCAACTTTGTCCCTGCCTCTCAACAGACTGGGCCCCAACCGAGGATAGGGATTCCTACATATCTGGTCTGGGCTCAGCCCCCAGCAGCTGAGGGTGGCCCAGGTATCCGAATATGGTGGGAAAGCATGGTAGGCCCAGATGAGAGGGAGTCTGGGAATCCTCATAAGTACATTCCCACTGTCTCCTCATCTCTCTTCCACCCCAAGGGGGATGGGAGCCCCAAAATGATTAGTCCACGACCCTCTGTCATTGACAAATAGCCAAGGCCATCAGCTCCATAAAGACTCTTTAAACTGGTCTGATTCACTTACCCTCATCTCCCTTCCTGGGCCCAGCAGTGGGAAAAGGGAGCTGAAGGGAAGGGTCAGCCCAGAGTTGATGAGGAGGGAATGTTCAGTAAGTGCCTTTAAAGAGATTGCCTTATCAGCGAGTGTGTGATGGCTGGTCCCTGGGGAGCTCTGTGGGGCCTGGACTTCCATTCACTCTCTCACCATCTATCAAACTCTTCAGCTTTCACTCACTCTCACACACTCCTGCTTCTCCCTCCCCTTCCTCTCTCTTAGATTCCCATTCCTTTTGGCTCTTGCTGGATTCTCTCCCCCTTCTTCTCTCTTTTTCCCCACCCCTCCAGACTTACATATCCATTTTCTTCTTCCTCTGTCTTAATGCCCAGCTTCTTCCTCTGTCTGTGACCTTGGACAAGTCTTGTCCTGTGTCTGGGTCTTAGTCTCTTTGTCAAATAAGGGCACTGGACTAAGTGAGGTCCTTTCTAGCTATGGCGTGCAGTGTTCTGTATTCTAACATCGCTGTAATTCAATGCATGTTTTCTGCTTTATTAGCCTCTTCTTTCTTTCCTCACCTACCCTCCTCATTCCTTTGCCTTGACAAGATAAGAATCTATATATAGAGGGCAGCTAGGCGGTGGAATGGATGGAGCATCAGCCCCGAAGTGAGGAGGAGCTGAGTTTAAATCTGGCCTCAGACCCCTGTGTGACCAGGGCAAGTCACTTAACCCAGATTGCCTCTCAAAAAAAAATAGTCTATATATAAAGGGCCAGGCTGCGTGAGTGGAAGCTCCAGGAGAGGCTAACAAGAGACCTCTCTTCTTGTCTCTAGATCTATCCATAATCCTTGCTAGGCCCATGACATCTTTTCTTAAGGACTTCTTAAGAGTTGAATCTTCCTTTCTTTAGCTGCTGAGCCCTCCGCTGGCCTTTCTCAACTGTTTTTTCCTAAATAGAGCCTCTCAGGAAAGAGTGCTTTTAGTTCCTTATAAGGGAGAAGCTAGAGAATATAGTGGGCCCACATTGTCCTTTTTTTTTTTTTTGGAGGGGGGAAGGCAAGGCAATAAATTGTCCTTTTTTACCATTAAATGGAGCTCAGAATCCCCTCCTCAGGCCCTGACAGCCAAGATACTTGTGTAGGTAATGGCAGTGATGTACCTGAAGCCAAGACTCCCCCAGAGGCCAAAGGGACCTTTGATTTCCATAAGCAGGATTGGCCAGTTTAAAAATTTGCATTCCTACCTAGGCAGCTAGGTGGTAGAGTGAATAGAGTTCTGGGCCTGGAATCAGGAAGATGTGAGTTCAAATCCAGCATCAGATGCTTATGAGCTGTGTGAACCCTGAGTAAGTCAGTTGACCTCTATTTGCCTCAGTTTCCTCATCTGTAAAATGGGGATAATTAATAGCATCTACCTCCCAGGGTTGTTGTGAGGATCAAAAGAGCTAATAATTGTGCTTAGTACAGTGCCTGGCACACAGTGTTTGCTATTGTTATTAGCTACCTTCCCTAACTCTCTTTTATTTGCCATTCTTCCAAATGGCTCTTCTGTGCCTCATTGCCTAGATCTGTACCTACCCGGCAATCATTTGAAAAAGATCCCATAAACTAAGATGTTAATGACTAATAAACCATCCCACCTTCTGAGTGGTAGCATTGGGACAGAGGAGGCCTTAGCCCAAAGGAATGCATGCATTCCCAGAGCCGTCCCCAGCTGGGCCCCCTGACCTGGTGTCTGGGCACCATCACCTGCAGAGCTACATGTCTCCTTTTCACATACAAGTTATATTGGAGACCCTATCATGGGACCTGCAGCACAGTTGGCCCTGGACCCTGGCTTCTTGGGGAGGGTTCTCCTTGCCCCTGCATCCCAAAAGGAAAGAGATTTCATGTACTAGGGCATTATTAGATCCCAAAATCCCCTGAGGGAGAACACTTCAGGGTTGCAAAAACAAGAAAAGGAGTTCTACACATTTTAAGATCCTCCCATTTTCTGGCTCTTAAAAAGTTGTTTAAGATTTTTTAAAAAAAATTTATTTGGTGTTCAAGTGCCTTTCCAGCAATAAATCCCCTTGAAATGGACCATGGCCCAATGAGGGCTGAGCTCTGAAGTGTCTTCATCTAGGGAGGGGCTGCCAAGTGGTTTTCCCTTTTTTTTTTTCAACTTTTTGTTTTTTAATGTTCTGGGGACAGCGCCACTAAATCATGCAGGAGTAATGGAGGCTCGGTCCTCTCCCTCCCCCCCTCCCTTAATAATTCATGCCTTCCAGTAAAGACGCAGCCATTGAGGCCACTTTACCGGGAGAGTTATGGGTGAGGGAGGGGGGAGAGGGTGAGAAAGGGAGGGAGCCCTCTCCATCAGCAACCGCGTGGCTTTGAGTTGAAGTTTGGCTCGTAAATTTTGGGCCGATGGAATTTTAATGTGAGGACGAGTGAGGGCCTGGGAGGAGGCTGAGAGCTTTTCCATTGACAACAGGAAAGTGAAGCGCTGACACAGAGCCCCTGACACCCTTGTTCACTGCCCCATCTCATCTCTATGCCCTTGAAATCTCCAGGTGTCACCTTCCACCTCCAGGGAGTCCAAAATAAAGACCCATATCTGCCCATTTGGGGGCTCTGAATCTTTGTGGAGGACCACTGCTATACTGTGGGCAGAAGTTTATCTAATCTAGAATGTGTCTAGGACATGGGTGGGGAACCTGCGGCCTCAAGGCCACATGTGACCCTCTAGGTCCTCAAGTGTGGCCCTTTGACTGAATCCTTTGTTCTGTGAAGTTTGGATTCAGTCAAAGGGCTGCACTTGAGGACCTAGAGAGCCACATGTGGCCTCAAGGCTGCAGGTTCCCCATCCTTGGTCTAGGACATAAACTGGGGATAAAGTTAAGTAATAATACCAACTAGTCTCTGGTCAACACACCCAACATATTGACGTAGACCCCAAATGCTGTGGGAATGTTCAGAGAAGAGAGAGGCTGGTGTCATTGAAATGGGGTTTGGTGGGGGAGAACCCTCCAGGAAGGCAGACTTTGGATAAGTCAAACAAAGGAGAAGAAATGGGCATGTACAAGGTGTGTTCGGCAAATAATGAGACTGGCCTGGCCAGAATGGAGGGGTCCACTAGATAGGTGGCATTGTGCAAAGAGACCCCCCCCGGCCCAGCCATATTTGGAATTAGAAGATGTAGATCTTGGCTTTTTTTTTCTTCTACACTTCCTGGGTGACCTTGAACTTAACCCCTCTGGATCACATCTTATAAATTAAATGATCTCCAAGATTCTTTCCAATCAAATGACTCATACGCTGAGGAATTAAATGTTGGGGAATCATGGAAGATGAGGCTCAGAGGACTGTGCAGAGCCTTGAACACCAAACAGAAGAGTCTAGATCTGATTCTGAGGGCAGTAGGAGTTCCTGGAGGCCTATTAGTAGGGACATGGTTTATTCCCTGAGCTATTTCCTCCTTCTTCACTCATCCTGATTGGAAGAAGGAAAGACACTCTGGCCCAGACCCAGGCACGGGGATTACTGAGAAAAGACTGCCTCTTAGCCCACACAAACCCCAAGGTAGCCTAAGCCAGGGGTGGGGAAGCTGTGGCCTAGAGGCCACATGTGGCCATCTAGGTCCTTAGGTGCAGCCTTTCGACTGAGTCCAAGTTTTACAGAACAAATCCTTTTGTTGAGGGGATTCTGTGAAGTTTGGACTTAGTCCAAGGGCTGCACTTGAGGACCTGGAGGGCCACATGTGGCCTCTAAGTGGGCAGGCTCCCCACCCCTCCCTAACCCCTATCAAGCTGGGTTGAGCTAAGGGCCCATGTTAGTGTATTCCTACTAATTTCTTCATCTGTAAAATGGGGATAACAATAGCACCTCCCTCCCAGGGTTGTCGTGGGGAGGAAAAAGTGAAATAATATTTGTAAAGTGCTTTGCAAACTTTGAAGTGCTACATAAATGCTAGTTGTTGTCATCCCCTAACAAATGAGTTGCAAAACCTCCAGTCTAAGACAGGCTCTGAGAGCCAGAGCCATTTCTGCAGTGCGGTGAAGGGAAGAATGGGGTTGGCAGGGGGTGTAATGGAAAGTACTGTGCATGCAAGGGCACAAGGCTTGGGTTTGCACAACTTGGCTGTGCTACCTTGGGCAAGTCAAATGATGGGCTGGGCTAGATGATACTGCACAATCTGAGCTCTGGCGCCAGTGCCTTCCAGCTACAGAGAGTGGTGGGGTGCGGGGAGAGGGGAGAAGAGAGAGAGAAGAGGGAGAGAGAGATGAGAGAGAGGAAGGGAGGAGGGAGAGAGAGAGAGAGAGAGA
>CM053625.1:116207175-116278802 GCA_028646595.1 Phalanger gymnotis | reverse complement strand
AGAGAGAGAGAGAGAGAGAGAGAGAGAGAGAGAGAGGGAGGAAGGGGGAAGAGAGACAGAGAGAGAGGCAGGGGGAAGAGAGACAGAGAGGAGAGAGGGAGGGAAGAAGGGGAGAGAGAGGAGAGAGAGGGAGGGAGGGAGAGGATGGGCAGAGAGGAGGGAGAGAGAGAGAGAGAGAAAGGAATGGGGAGGAGGAGGGAGAGAGACAGAGACAGAGAGAGAGGATGGAGAGGGGGCAGACAAGAGAAGCTGCCCCTGTACAGTGTATGTGTGTTTGTATGTACACACAGGAGGAGAAAGAGAGACAAAGACAGAGAGAAAAGCTTAGGAGATGCTGCCGTGTGTGTGTGTGTGTGTACATACACATACAGAGAGAGAGGGAAAAGAAGAGAGAGAGAGATTAGGAGGAAGACTTGTAAAATGAAAACCCTGGAAAGTATACTTCCATCTTTCCCCCATAAACCACCTGCTTTCTGTAACTCAGCACAGAGATCACAGTGCCCAGCGCCACCCCCACCCCACCATTCCCCACTCCTAGACATAAGGAAGGATTCGCTCTAGGGTTCAAGGGGAATTTCTTGTCCTCCCAGGCCCAAGGCCTTGCCCTCCGGAAGACAGCCTTCTTTCTTTGTCTACCTCCCCTCTCTTCCCCCCTGCCTCTCCCTAAATGATATCTCCAGCCTGTAACGTGCTGCTGCTAAGTACTATGGATTAGAAAAGCTATAAAGCAATTTCAGTTTTTTCTATCAAGTCCATTCCCCACGCCTGCTCAGTGCTGCCGAGGACGAGGGGCCGCAGGGGATGGGGGCGATCCAGGCAGGAGCAGCTGCCTCTCCTCAGCGCTGCCTTGGCTCCAGCAGGAATAGAATATTAGCTCACATTTCTATGGTGCTTTAAGGTTTCCAGAGCACTTTCCATATATTATCTCACTCGATCCTGACAACAATGCCATGAACCACATGGTTAGCATCACCTCCAGCTTACAGCCGAAGAAACAGGCTGAGCAAGGCTAAATGATTTGCCCGGGATCACATGGTCAGTAAAGATCCGATGCAGGATTTGAACCCAAGTCTTCATGCCTCACAAGTCCAGCACTTGGTCCATTATGCCACCTCTGATCTTCTACAATCCCAGGAGAGACCTCTTTTCTCCGTTAAGGGAAACATTATCCTCCCAGTCCCCCAAGCTCCAAACCTCCACCCACTGGACTGGGAGTTCCATGAGGACACTGCCTGTAGTTTACATAAACCTGGCTTCTCCCCTGGTACCTAGGATAGGGCTCTGCACACAGTAGGTACTTTAAAATGTTTGTTGATTTGTTGTTAAAGACAACATGAGGACACACTATATGGCTTCTCTGGTCAGAAACCATACAAGTTGGAGCTCATTTTGCTGGATTTTTAAGACCCCTTGTGGAGTTGGAACCATTATGTGACAGAGAAAATATTTAGAAGGACATAATAATTATGGCTTAGGTTTGGAAGGTTCCTCTGAACCTAGGGAAATCAATAGGAAGGAAGTAAACAAGCATTTATTACTGTGCCAGGCACTGGGTAAGTGCTTTACAGAATTATCTCATTTAATCCTCACAACAACCCAGAGAGGTGGATGCAATTATTATCCCCATCTTATAGTTGGAGAGGTTAAGTGACTTGTCTAGGGTCACATAGCCTGTGAGTGTCTGAGGCTAGATCTGAACTCATGTCCTGCTGGGCCTGGAGCCAGGAAGATTAACCTTAAGTTCAAAGTCACTTAACCCTGTTTGCCTCAGTTTCCTTATCTGTAAAATGAGCTGGAAAAGGAAATGGCAAACCACTCCAATATCTTTGCCAAGCAAACCCCAAATGGGGTCATGTAGAGTGTCTGAACATGATTGAAACAACAACAAACTCCTTCGCCCAGCCTTCCCAGCTCTCTGTAAACGGAGCCCAATACCACTTGTCCAGGCTTTATTCTCTCTGCTCCCTAACCTAACTGGGGAAGACATTAACTTATTCCCACTTCTGTGCCTTGACTCAGACTTGGCTCCCACTGGGCTTCTCTCCTGGAATGCCCCCTCATCTGCTCTCCAGATTGAAATCCTACCAGTCTTTGTAGACCCAGCTCCCCCATGAACCATTTTCGGCCTCTCCCCCTCTGTTTCGACAGCATTGGCTGTATCTGCCACACAGCTCAGCATTATGTTTATTACTCACAGTTGTTCTATATTTATTAGTTTTATCTCAAGGAAATTTTAAGCTCTCAAGGGCAGGGACCATGAATGTCTTTCTATGCCTTCACCAAGGCTAGCTCAGTGCTGGATACATGCTGTGTCAGTCCTTCAAGGATTGGTGGATTTCCTCAGTGTTCATATTCCTTCTGCAGACACAAATCGCAGCCCCTTTACAATTTTGTAGATTCTCAGTACCCAGCACAATGCACATAGCGTGCACTCCATACTTGTTGAAATGAATAAATGGATGATTAAATTAAGGGGGAAAAAACAATCTAGTAGGTACTCTTTAAAAGTTGGCTGTGGCCAGCGTGGTGATGCACACTTGTAACTCAGCTACTAGGGAGGCTGAGGATGGAGGACTGCTTGGGCTTGGGAATTCCTGGCTACAGTGGACTGAGCTCAGTCATTTACTTGCACTAATTCACCAACATGGTGAACCCCTCCTCCCACCCAGGATCATGGGAGCCACTGGGCTGCCTAAGGAGAAGTGAACTGTCCCAGGTCTGAGATGAATAGGTGAAAGATTTTGTGTCTATCAGTAGTCTGATTGGCAAGGAGGTTCAGTCTTTAAAAAAAAAATTCAGTGGCAAAAACAATGCATTATTCTGCAGCAACCTGGTGGGGAGTCTGTCCGTCTTCTCCAGCAGCTGGTCTCTGCTGTCATTCCCCCCACCTGAATCTTCAGTCTTTTTCTGCGTTCCTTCCCTGGTGCCTGAAATCACACACAAATGCCCCCCGTCCTTAAGGAATCCTTTCCTAGACCCTAACATCCCCTCAGATTATTTTCCTCTATCTCTCCTTCCATTCTCAGCTAACACTTTGAAAAAGCTTCCTACTGTGGTTGCCTTTGCTTCCTCTCCTTTCGCCCTCTTTTAAAGCCTGACTTCTGACCTCTTCACTTAACTGAAGCCACCAGTGAGCTCTTCATTGCCAAACTGGGTGAATGGCTTTCCCCCCAACCTCGTCCTTTTCTGCCTCTTGGCATCATATGACACTATTGACCATCCACTTCTACTAGATGTCTTCTCCTTTCTGGGTTTTTGTAACACTGTCCTTCCTTGTCTCTGCTCCTCAATCTCCTTTGCCAGGTTGCCATCAACCTCATCTTTGGAATTGCTGGTGTCCCCCCAAGCCTCTGTCCTGGGCCCTCTTGTCTCCTTGAACACACTCTCTCCTGATGGCCTCATAACTCACATGTGTTCAGTTATCATCTCTATGAGCCCTCATCTCTCTTGAATTCCATCACCAATTGCCTACTGGAATTTTGAATCAGAGGTTCTGTAGACATCTCAAACCCGCCACGTCCAAAGCCAAATTGGTTCTCTCTCTTCCAAAACTCATCTCTTTTCTACACCTCCCTCTCTTCCTGTGGATGGCACCACCCTCCTTCATGTCATGCAGCTTCACAACCTTAGGGTATCCATCCCTCCTCACCCCATTTATCTGCTCAGTTGCTAAATCTTATTTTTTCCACCTCCACAACATCTCATCTCTTCCATACCTGCCCTTTTCTCTGCTCTCTCATCAGCCGCTATTGAAATACCCTCCTGACAGGTTTTCCTGCCTCAAGTCTCTCACTCTCTCCAATCCATCCATCACACATCACACATCACACACTGCTAAACTGATTTCCTAAAGCACAAATCTGACCATGTTACTCCCCTTCTCAATAGACTTTAATGGCTCCCTAGTATCTCCAGGATCAAAGGTAAACTCCTCTTGATATACACATTCCTTAACCACCTGGCCCTAGCGTACCTGTCCAGCCTTATTACACACCACTCCCTTCCACATAACATAGCAATCCAGTCAAACTGACCTTGCTATTCTGCAGACATGGTACGTGGGTTCCTGTGTGCCTTTTCATTGGCTGTTAACCTCTGCCTCTCGTAATCTCTGCTTTTTTCATGGCTGAGCTCAGGCTTCACCTTGAGACATTTCCTGATCCTCCCAGCTGCCAGTGCTTTCTCCCCAAATTACCTTGTATCTATTTTTATCTACCTCTATCTAGTATGTATATACTGGGCAGCTAGCTCGGTGAATGGACTAGCACCAGGTCTGGAGTCAGGAAGACCTGAGTTCAAATCTGACCTCAGACACTAGCTGTATGACCTTGGGCAAGTCACTTAACACTGTTTGCCTCAGTTTTCTCATCTGAAAATGAGCTAAAGAAGGAAATGGCAAACCACTCCGGTATCTTTGCCAAGAAAACCCCAAGTGGAGTCACAAAGAGTCAGACACAACTGAAACATGACTGAACAGAGACAATAACAACGTACATATTGTCTTCCCTCAATAGAATATAAGCTCTTTGAGGACAGGGACTGCTTTTTGCTAACTAGTCCAGTGCCTAGCACACAGTGGGCACCTAATAAATGCTGACTGACTGATCAAGCTGGTGCCTGGAAATGGAACCAATAGTCCTGTACTTAAGGACTTTCCACTTCAGGAGAGCCTGCTGGAGCCTGTGCTGGCATAACTCAAAGAACCTGGGCTCACTTCTGCTCTTTTATGAGGCATCCACTTTTGTGGATGTTGGGCACACATTCATACTCAGTGCTTTTGATTCATTAATTATATGAGATCTATCACCCCTCTCCCCTATTTTAAGCTACATGCATAAGGCATTAACTTCATTCCTGTTCCTGGACTTCATAATACCCCAGACAGTTGAGTAATAATTCTATTCCTTTATATTTAATAATAACCTCTAGGGTTTCTATAACACTCAAAGGTTTGCAAAGTACTTCACATATGGGATCTCCTTTAATCGTCACAACAGTCCTGTGAAGTTGGGGCTATTATTACATCCATTTTATGGGTGAAGAAACTGAGGCTGGCAGAGATTAAATGATTAATCAGGGGTTACACAGGTACTATCTGAGGCAGGAGTTGATCTCAGGTCTTTTGACTCCAAGTCCAGTATTTTATCCACTGGGGAAGGGGAAGGAAAGAGAATGAGCATTTATTAAGCGCCTAATGTTGTTAGCCAGGTGAGAGGCAGCTAGGTGGTTCAGTGGATAGAGTACCGGACCTGGAGTCAGGAAGAGCTGAGTTCAAATCTGACCGCAGACACTCACTAGCTGTGTGATCCTAGGTAACGTACTTCACCTTATTTGCCTTAATCCACTGGAGAAGGAAATGGCAAACCACTCCGGTATCTTTGCCAAGAAAACCCCATGGATGATATGATCCATGGGGTGAAAAAAGAGTCAGACATGACTCAACCACAACAATTTGCCAGACACCATGCCAAGCTTTATAAATACCATCTCCTTTGGTCCTACCAGCCAGCAACCTGGCGAGGTAGGTGCTATTATTGTACCCATTTTACAGGTGAACAGTTGAAGTAACTGAGGCAGACAGAAGTTAAGTAACTTGCCCAGGGTGACACAGCTAGGAAGTGTATGAGGCAGGACTTGAACTTGGGTCTTCCCGACTCCAGGCCTAGTGCTCTTTCTCCCTTGCCATCTAGTTACTTCTAACCAGGTAATACCCAGCTACCTCAATATGTTTATTGAGCGCTTTATACTTCTAAAGATGCTTTTCCTTCTTAGGGGATCCTCAGACCAACTTGGGGAATAGAGGGCAATAAGTTGTTATTCCCAGATAAGGAAACTGAGGCACAGTAAAGCTAAGATAGCATGAGGTTACGTGGTTATTGAGAGTCAGGACTGGTACTCACTCTTTTCAGTCTGGTGCTCCTGCCATTATCCCATACTATAGACAGTCCATTGGGAAGAGGCTGATGGTCAAGCTTGGAGCTGGGCTGAGAGCCAAACTGCCCCCTCCCCTTCATTCTTACAGATAAGGAAAATGAGGTTTAGGAAGGTCTAACAGGCCCAAGGTCACATGGGTAGCAAGTGTCAGAAGCAGGATTTGAACCTAGGTCCTCTGACTCCTGAGCTGTCCTTTCCATTGTACCATATCCCTAACAGGGATTTCCATTGCTGTTATCTTGATACAGCGATTTTCTGTTGCCTTGGGTGGGATCAGCAGCATTTGGAATTTCCTCCCAATATTCTCTGTTATAAAGTCTCTGACCTCGTCTCATTCCCCCTTTCCACTCCTTACCTGGTCCCTGCAGGCTCCGCCGGCAGCAGAACGCCCCGCTCTTTGGAAAGATCCGGAGTTCTCGGTTTGGAAGTGAAGAACCTGGGGATGGTACGAGTGACCTGGATGAGGATGAGGACCTACAGATCCAAGTCCCTTAGTACAAGGGAAGGAGGAGAGAAGGGCCAGCTTGCATCAGGGAACGTTACTTGGGCCAACTCTCCAGGAACTGCAGCTGGTCCTTTTTAGTGTCGACAGCCCTGGGCCTGGGCTGTGAGAGCCAGGACAAAGCGGGAAGCTGCTTGGACCCTGGCCCTTGCCAGGCTGAGGGTAGGGTGCACCCTACTCAGGACAGGCAAAGGTGATCCAGTAGAGTCACTTGGCCAGATCTCATTCCCCTTGTCTCCCAGCCGATTCCTCCTGATCCTCTTCCTGTCCTTCCTCCCCTAGCCTCCACCCTACTACCCTCAACCTTCAGCAAAATCAGCAAGGACATACCAAACATAAGATAATGACTTTATTGGGCCATTAAAAAGCAAAGTGGGAGTTGAGACTGACCAGGGCCCTGCCTATCCAATTCCCTAAGAAGGTGGGAAACGTGTTCTATTATACATATATAATATTATATATACATGCATGCATGCACATATGCATGCGTGTACTTGTACCTGTTTTATTTTTATAAACATATGAACTAAGGGAGAGGCTGGCTGCTGTTAAGAGGATTTGGGGATTTAACTCAGACTCCCTCTCCCCATTCTGGGGTACCCTTTTGGACTTTTGCATGAAAGAAGAAAGCCAGGAAGCCATTGGGAAGACCACCCCCAGCCCAGTTCCAGGGGCCTGATGGGACAGAGGAGTGGGTTGACAAGCACATTTTTATGAATCCAAACTTTTTTTAATAAACTGAGTTAAGATCACCCGAGGTTGAGTCTGACTGTATGGAAAAGCAGGGACTGGTGGATGCAAAAAGAAAGTTCTTGGCCTTAAAAGTATCTCTTTCAGTTGGGAGGGCCGGTCTCAGGCATCACTGCTTCTTCTTCCTCCACCCAAGATCATAGGGGGCCAGCTTCCCAGACATACCACCCCAAATGTATGGGACCCTTCGTGCTCTGTGAGAGTCACTGAGGCATGGGGGAAGGAGTCCTGGACTGGGAGTTAGGTGGCCTGAAGCCTAATTCTGGTGCTGTTGCTGTGACCTTAGGCTATCCACCTGCGCCTCTGGTCCCCTCTGTTGCTCCTATGAAATGAAGAGATTGGTCCAGACGATTTTCTAAGGTCCCTCCTAATGATGATGGTGTATGATTCTGTAGTTCTCTGGCCCAGATGGTGGGGAAGAGGGCAAACCTACCAAACCATCTCCTGCAGGGAGGTTATTGTTCTAACAGCCCCACCCCACTCCCCCTCCACCTCTTCCCCGACAGACTGTTAATAAAACATGGGCCCTGACAATTTCCATGTCACCAAGCCACACTCTAATACCGTTCTTGGAGACAGGCCTAAAATGATGATAAAAAATTTAAAAACGATGGTGCAAGCCGGTTTTATGGGCAATGTGGGGCTTGTTGCCACAGCAACGAGAGGCAACAGCTCTCTTCCTGGACGCTCATTTTCCTTGAGAGGAGGTGCTGGAGGGAGTGTTGGGCAATGGGGAGACACAGGGATGTTGATCCTGTTCCCATGTCCCTTCCACTTCCCAAAGCTCAGCTAGAGGGATGGGTCAGGGGCCCTGTCTAGGAGAAGGACTGTTTCCTGCCCTGGACAGATTGAAAAAAAAAAAAAGGAACTTGACCATAAGGAGAAACTAAAAAGTCCTGCCCTTTGGCCCTATGTCCTGTACAGAGGGTGACAACAACCTTCAAAGCCAAATCTTCAACCATTCTTCCTTCCCCCACCACACTCGGGGTCCCCCTCTACCATCCCCCATCCCATTCAGCTGCTAGGACATTCTCAGACACACAACAGACCTAGTCAGGCTGGGCTGGTATTTCCCCGCCAGACTCCCTGGCACCTCGAGCAAGATAGTGTCTATGCAGAGCAGTAATTACAGAGTCTGTATCTTCCTTTGCCTGGCTGCCCCTGTCCACTCCTTCCATGTGGCAAGATCTCTAGGAACCTCCCATCTCCTCTAGGAGATTGGGAGAGAGAGGGGAGAAAAGAGGGGGAGGGGGTCTGGCAAGGGGGGAGGGGAATTTTGGTGCTGTTCAGAAAAAGCTTGGAATTGGTATGTCCTGCTATTATAGGCCTCGGTTTTATTCAGCTTTACCAACTCCAGGAAGTAAAGTAGAATGACCAAAGATCTAGAAGTCAAGTGACCCATTTCAGTCCTGGCTTTGTAAAATGAAGGCACTAGACTCAATGAGCCCTAAGGGCCCTTCCATCTTTGACATATGCCTTGAGTCTATAAGTAGCCTTGACACTGGGTGATCCAGCATCCTGGCTGGGCCCCAGCTTCTCCCTTTTGTGTTTGCTTACCCGACCTGACCATAGAAAGGAGGCAGGCCTCTACAGCACCAAGGCAGGGCTCCCCAGCCTCCCCTACCCATATCCTACCACTCCCAACAATCACCATCAACTGAAATTCCTCCGTGATAGATTCTTTCTTTTGGGTCTTTTCTTTGGCTTCGAGTATTTCCTATGAAAATGAAAATGTTCCTGTGAAAAGTAATCCTAACCCTAAATATCAGTGTATCACTTGCTACCTTAATGAGACAGCTAGGTGAGAGCAAGACTTTTCCCCACTGGAACCCAGGAAAGATTCCTTGGGTGTTGAAAGAGATGAGTTGGATTTAAGAACGGCAGGGAGGACCATAGATAAAAAGAATCAGCAAGATGGAAGATCCAGTCCAAGTGCCCTTGTTGTACAGATGGGGAAACAGCCCCAGAAAGGGAAATGACTTACCTAAAAAAAGTTTCAGAGCTAATGGTCCAGCTCTGTGTAGCACCCGGCTCTCCTGACTCCATGACCAATAAGCTGGCCACTGTTAGACTAATTTCACAATTCTGCCCTTGGCCCAGTCCTAGGGTCTCCTATCTCCTGTCAGGAAAACCTCCCCCTGCCCACTGACCCCCCCTTTCCCTCTCTTCACCCCAACTGCCTGACATCCATGTGGCATTCCTGTCTCCATGTGCCCATGAGTTGGGAACGGCCCCATTACAACAGGGGAGGGAGACTGAAGTGATCATGATTCAGAGAGTGCCTAAAGGCAGCAGCAGCAGCAAGGAAAGGTAGCAGTCACCTCTTGATAATAGAGCTCTTCTTTTGCCAGGGAAGGGAGGGAGAAAGAAAGAGGAAAGGAGGAGTGTCAAAACCAGAGAACAGACTAACTTTTTCCAATTGGGACAGAGAGAGAAGCCAGTGTCAGGTCCTTACCTGATGCCTTTTGGCTTTCTCTATTACAGGGCCAGCCCATAGACAAATGAGGATGTCTTCACAGTTTGTCCATGGCATCTTTCCATTTCCCCTCTTTGTTTCTCTTGTAACACTCTGAGCTGGCTCCTTCAATGGAGTCCCTGGACTGATCTCTTTTCTCCCACTCCCATTAAAATGGGGAGACACAGTAGAAGCTCCTAAGGACCTTGGAACATAGATACACAGGGATCTAGAACTAGAGAAGACCACGCAGATCACCCCTATCCCCCCACATTTTGTGTATGGGTAAACTGAGACCCAGAGAAGGGAAGTGACAGAAGTTAAAACTGGAAGGCACTTCAAAGATCATCTTGTTCAACCCTCACTGACTTCTGGGTAGGAAGAGAAAAGAAGGGCTCTATGTACCCTCCCCCTCCTGCTCCTACCCCCAAACTGGACTCACGGCTTTCTGAAAGGCTTCAAGGATTTCTTCCCTAAGTTATCCTTCCAGAATGCTTTGCCACTTAGAGTCAGTCAATCAACTTACTACTATGTGCCAGGCATTGTGCCAAGCACAAAGAAAGTCAACAGTCCCTGTTGTCAAGGACCTTACCACCAACTAGAGAGCCCACAATTCCTTCCATCTTGAGATTTGAGGGTAGAGTATCGTCAGGGGTAGAGATGAGAGGGAATGAAAGGGATCAATGATCCAGTTTGTTTTAAATGAACTAGGGCAACTAGGTGGCAAGAAGATAGAGTTTGGGGCTTGGAGTCAGGAAGGTCCAAGTTCCAATCCTCCATCAGATCCTAGCTGTCTGACCCTGGGCAAGTCAGTCACTTAACTTCTGTCTGCCTCACTTTCATCAACTAGAAAGTGGGCATAATAATAGCACCTACCTCCCAGGGTTGTTGTAAGGGTCAAATGAGATAATATTTGTAAAGTGTTTAGCTGTGCCTGGCACATAGTAGGTATTATATAGAGGCTAGCCATTATTATTATTAATAATTTTAAAGAGGGACTTTCATCTCATTGGACAACTTCCCCTGTAGTCCTGCCCTCCTTTCCTCCTTCCCATTGCGTCCATTTCTCTGCTTGCCTCCCTATCCCATCTTCTGGAGACGATGAGCTGAGGCTAGATTTCATTACCTGGCATAGACACTTAACTGCTCATTGGTAAAATCAGGTGAGATTGAGAATGAAAGTCCCTTCCAGCTCTAATCCAGTCAGTCTATGCTTCCTCCTTCCCCTCCAAACTTGAAGTTCTTAGTCTGCCGAGCCCAAGGGCCCCCATGGAGTTTAGGAGGTGACTTGCCCAGAGGTCTTCCTTGCAAGGGACCTAATTAAGGTGGTCTCCTCCCTATATCAAAATACTGCTTCTGATCCAAGATCAACATTGACCCAGGAGACTGTATCTTTTTTGGTGATAACCTGCGCTGTCTAGCCTTAGTCCCGTCCCCCACTCCAGTCTCCCTTGGGGGTTCTGAAACTTGTCCTAGTCTATCCTTGCTGAATAGTTAAGGTGAATTAACTACCCATCTGGCTTAGAGACCTTATGACTTTGTGGAGGAGAAAGGATCACGTGTTTGAAGAAGTGGTAAGCACATGGGGGAGGGAGGCCAACAGGGCCCAGAGAACCAGCTGCTGTTCCCAAGCCAGGCTGGCTCCTTGCTGGCTGTTAATTGCAAGGTTGTGAGATGCCAGCTGCTTCCCCTCCCCCAGCTCTACCCATCACCCTTTCAAGGCTGGGGGCTTCATACACTGAGTGGGGGGAGGGGTGGGGAAGAGGAAATCTCTTAAAGTTTTTCCTCCTCCAAAGCTAGCACCCCCTAGGAAAAAGGACCTTAGATGCCTAGACAATATGTCTATGTGCTCCTCCTACCACCCTGGGGTGTGTGTGTAGTTGGGGGGTGGGCAGAGAAGAAGAGAAAGTTGCTGAGTTGAACCAAACCTACTTGTTCTGCTGGTTCCTCCTCTTGATTCCCTGAACAACCTCCCTTCCCCCCTCCCTACCCCCTAGCCATCCCCTGGGGCTGGTCTTGGGTCTCCTTTCAGAACAGCCTTTCCCACTACTCTGCCCAGCCCTGAACTGTCCTACAGGGGAAGTGGCTGCTGTCCCTGAGTGGGCCCCCAAATCAATACCTAAGGGCAGGGCACTGCAACCTTTCTACCCTCTGACTGAGAAGCTGACCTGAGACTGAGCAATGCTGTATACCAGGTCTCTAACTAGCTTAGTTTATAGGCAGGAGAGAAGGGGTGAAAAGGGAAAAATAAAGGAATCTAAAAGGGAATGTGTGAAATAAGAGTAAGAGAAAGAAAAAGAAGAGATGTGCACATGGCAAGGATTCTCACTAGCACCTCTGCACTGATACCAAACTCTTCCCTAGAGAGAAAGATGGTGAGTTGGGAGCTTTCTGACTGCCCCACAGCAAAAGCCTTTGTGAATCATTCTTCCAGCCAGAAATGCAGCTACTACTGAGATGGCTCTGAGGAGAACTGGGTTGGGGGTGGGGAAGGGATAGATAAAACTATCTAGGTTTGTAGATCATCTTGGCCTTCAACAGACAAGAGCTTATGAATTTTATTTTTTTAAACCTCATGAATTTTGATATGAGCCAGATTTTTATTACCACCACTCAGATCCCACCCCCAAAGTAGGCAAACCAGGGTCCAAGGTTATATGCAGAGCCAGTCAGGTCAAAGGCTGAGATATGCAATTAGGAGTCAAGGTCTCCCATCCAGGGATCTGCCCTTGGGTTTTCCCTATGGCTCTGAGTTTGTTGGAGACGGTGGAGGGGTAGTAGTGTTAAGGGGGTAGAAACTTATAGAAACTTCTATCCAAAGATTCATGGGAACATCTCAGTTGCCCCAGGCTCCTCTTTCTCAAATCCCTAAAAGATAGACTGAGACAATAAGAGAGACTAGGCCCAAACAATTGGAGGTTCCTACTCTGGGCAGCAGCTGATATGTTAGGAATGTTTCTCCCAATGGAGAAGGTAGAGCTACCATCTGTGAAACACATCTAAGGGTTGGGCTATTCTTGATTCATCTATCAGGAAAACACTGGTGATTGCTTGGAACAAACCTCACGATTTCCTCTTTTCCTGTGTGTGATACCATGGCATTGAAAGAAAGCTAAATTTAATTTGCAGGCAGACTGTGCTTGTGAGTTTGGTCAATAGTACCCTTACCCTTAATCACAGAGTCGTGTGCCTGGATCAGAGAACATCCCTCTGTCTCCTAAGCCATGTTGTCTTTTTAATTAAGAAGAGGCTATCTTACTTTAAATGACCCGTGCAAAAGAAATTCTGTACCATACCCTGGGCTGCTCGCTAATTTCACTGTCACATCTCCCCAGCAGTCAAGAAGGCCTTCCTGATAGTCATTGCAGAAAGGAGGGTGAATCAGCAGAGTCTTTGATCCATTTCCTTATTACTTATAGGGTCTCAAGCTTCATCCTAGGCTTATTTTTTCTTCGCTCCTCAATGAAAAGAGAAATCAGGGAGGTCACCAAGTTTCCCATCAGGACTGTACACAGTCGACCAATCCATGAATCTACAAGCTCTTAATAAGTGCCTCCTCTGTGTCAGATACCTGCCTGTTAGGTGCTTGGGATAAAAATACAAAATTGAGACTGTTCCTGCTTACCGTAGGGGAGGGTACACTACGCGCTATCATTTGTAAATCCTATGACACATACATAACACTCGATTGCACATAGTAGGAGCTCAGTAGTTGTTCATTAAGAGATTCTGAAGATTGCTTTTAAGTAACATTGAGTTTTTTCTTCTCTAGGTTATATCATCCCACTTTCTTTCACCTTTCCTCCAGGCTCCTTTTTCCCAACCTCTGATCAATTCCATCCTTCTCTGGACTGTCTCCAGCTTCCCCACATTTCCCTGTTAAGCACAGAAATAGGCAAAGACAAATGGAAGTGATCTGCCCAAGGTGACACTGAACCCAAGAAGAAAGTTCCCATCCTGGGCCTGGGCCAGGGCCACCAGACCATGAGGCAATAGAGAAGAGAGCTGAACTCTCCTGGCAGAGAAACCATTTGATCCTTGCCTTAGACTCTGCCAAGAGGTATCCTAGGGAATGTCTCTGATGGTTACACAGCGCATGGGTAGAAGGGCCATAAACCAGGGAAATAAAATGGAGAAAGTTTTTCTAAAGCAGCTCAAAGATGCAGTGTTATTAAAAATTGATATTTCAATGAGATAATCCCTCTCTCTTAGGCTTTTAATTGATTGCCTAAAAAGCCTTCCTCCGTTGTGTGTGTTTTTTTATTTGCAGTGAACATTAATTTTTTTATGGATGATCAAATCCGGATGGAGGAGAGGAACTGGCCACACGATGAATTTGATGACCGTAAAGCAAGGGGGCCAGTTGCAGACATCAGAGTGAGGGGAGGTGGTTATATGAATAAGGGGTAGGTGATGTTTTCACTGAACTTAAACCTTGCACCAACTTTCAGGAAACCAGGATGGGGTGGGTCTCTCCCATTTGGTGAAGGGAATGATTTCCTGGCACCTGCCAAAGATCATCTCCCAGCCTGAAGCTTGGATGGGTCAGCACAGATACAGTCTGTGAAAACCATCTCCCTAAGCTTGATGAGGACAACAGGAAGGTATGGGCTAGGCATGTTAATGATTCTTTGGGTCTAGAAAAACAGCGTGGTTTCATGGGAAAAGGACTTGAATGGAAATCAGAAGAATTGCATTCTAGGCATAGCTTTTCCTGTGTGACTTTGGGCAAGTCATCGCCCCTTTCTGAACCCATTCCCTCCTCTGTAAAATGAAGACCTTAGACTAGACGATCTCTTAAGTCCTTTCGAGCTCTGACAGTTGATGACCATTTGTACAGTCTCTGAACGATCTTTAATAAATAAGTCGGCTTCCTACACATTCCAAATTGCAAGTGACATAAAATAGGGTCCTGAGGTTTAGAAATCCTCGCCCTGTGTAACCTATTAATGGAAGCTTCTGGGTTCCCAGGCTGAGACTGAACAATTCTGACAGTACTAGGGATAGCTAAAAGGCGTTAGGCAGAAGTCTGGGGCATGGCCCCACTTCCTAAGGGGACACCTCCCAAGGATGTCCTGCCAGGAAGTGGGGGGTGGGAGGGAGGAAAGCAGGCATGAGGGCAGATACCATCCTGGGAACAAATGCCTGTCAGACAATCCACTGGAGGAGGAATAGCCAGTATCTGTTTCTTTTCCCGCTGCCGCCTCATCCATCTCTATTAGCATGACAGGCTGCCTAAACAGAGGCCCCAGGAGTGTCCAAGCCAGCGGCAACCCAATGGGTCCAGTGGGAGAGTTTGAGCTGACCCTATGCCCTTTCCCCAACCCTTCACTCACCCTCCATCCATCTTTCCTTCCTGATCTTCCTTTCTCTCTTGCTTTCCTTCTTTCTGCTGCCACTATTTGGCACATTCTTTAAAAAGAATTAAGCCCCTTTGTACAGTGGGGCAGCTTTCTTTGCAGGGATAGAGCAAATTCACAAGGATCACTTAGGACAAATTCAGCACCTTAACTCACTTTTCAGCCTCTGCTCCAGACCTCCAGTCCCTCTCTCACCTCCCCAACTCCACAACTCTCCTGATAATAGAGACTTACTCCAGGGTAAACAGTAGCTCCCCCCACTCCCTTGTTCTGACTGTCCTGGAAGTGACCTGCCTCATGGAGAGCAGAGGAATCAGGGAGCATATGGGGAGTGATTTGGCCAGATGCCAGTCAGATCCATCACACTCCCTGTTAGAAGGTGAGACCTGGAATGCAGTCACTGGAGAGGTGGCAGGGCATTTATGGAGGCAGGCATAGGATTAGTATTGGGATTGCCGGTATTGCCCCAGCCCCCTCCGATAGGAGTCAGGAGGAGCCCAGAAGTTTGGCAGATTAGTCCCTGTGGCTATGACCCAAGTGATTAGCCCAGAGAGGGTAGCCAGAAGATGCTGGCAGAGCTGGTGTAGCTGGGATGAGAATGTCAGAGGGAGATGGAACAGGCCAAGGACAAGATTCCTGGAGTGAGGGAAGAGGAGGAGGGGAAAGGGAAGTAGGAGGGAAGTTAGCCTCCAGGATGGTGGCATTGCCTGGGATGAAAGAGGACACAGCTGTCAGAAGAAGGAGATTACTGAACAGGATCAAGGAGACTACTGTAATTAAGAGAATTCTGGCATTAGCATTGGCATCAGCAGGGAGGTGCCATGGGAAAACAATGGACCAGAGGCCTTTATCTAATGTCAGAGACAGTGTTTCAGTCCTAGCAAATTATTGGTGCATGCTAAAATACTGATTTACATACACACAATTTGCAGTGCCTAGAATGGTTCTGGGCACATACGGTAGGCAATAAATGTCTGTTGAAAGAATGAGTCAAAAAAGGCTGAAAAGAATATTCGTTTAATATATAAATATACAGCATATACCACTTCCCGCTCCCCAAATAAGTGACAAATACTTACCTGGTGATTACTTCATACCTAGCATTGCAAAAACTGTCCTGGGAGGTTATAATAAAGTATAAGATGGGTGTCCGCCCTCAGGGAGCTTTTTGTCTAGCTGAAAAAATAAGAAAAGGACACACACAAAAAGGTTAATGAGGTACTTTTTGGTACCAGGAGTCTCAAGATAAGTGCCGAATGGGTAGGATAGGCAGGGAGCACTATCGGAATTCAGAGGAGAGAAGACATCACTATGAACCAAGGGTACTAGGAAGGCCTTCACAGAGGAAATAGGTCTTGAAGGATGGCAAGTATTGGACTGGACAAGAAGCAATGAAGCATAATGGAAAGACCCTTGGATTTGTAATCGGAGGAATTGCATTCAAATTCTCCTTCTGGCCATTAACCATCTAACTTGGAATGACCTTGAGCAAATAACTTCAATTCAACAAATACCTATTATGTACCGAGGTATGTCTGGGCACTGTTCTAGACACTAGGGATACAAAAACAAAAGAGGTCTCTGTCCTCAGGGAACTTATATTACACAGAAGAGAGAGGGATACAATGTGTATACAAATAACTGTACCATAGTTACTCATTTAAGGTGGGAAACAAGGCTCCTCCATCAATAACAACTTATTAAACACCTACTGTATGCTAAGCATTATACTCATCCCTAGTAGTACAAAGAAAGGCAAAAAACCAGTCCATGCTCTCAAAGAACCCACAGTTTAGTGGGAGAAACAACATGCAAATAACTGTACAGACAAGAGGTGTACAGGATGGACTGGGGCAATCTCAGAAAGAAGGCGTTACGATTAAGGAGAATTGGGGAAGCCTTCTTCCAAAGCACTATCTGCCGGGGGATGGGTAAATGTCTGAGGGAGGAGGTGGCACCTGAACTGAACTTTGAAGAAAAAAACCACCGTGAAGATGACTGATGTTTTGAGAGGCAGTGATGACAAGGGCATTCATTCCAGGTGCTGGTAGTGGCTCGTGTAAGCCCACAGAAGCAGGGGATGCAGTGCTGAAGTCAGGAGATAGCTGCTAGTCTAATTTGGTTAGATGGGCAGGTTCAAGAAGGGAAGCAGTATGAAATAAGATTGGAAAGGTAAGCAGGAGCCAGATGACAATGGGCCTTTAATGCCAGGCTGAGGAGTTTGTAGTTAAATCTTTCAGCAACAAGTGAACTAGAAATATTTGAGTAGGGCGGAGACAGGCCTAGGCTTTTAGGAAGAGCATTTTGGCAGCTGAGTGGACTACAAATTGGAGAGGAAAGCATGATTTTCTCCTCTGGAAACCAAAGCTTTAGATTTTCTGAAGATCCTTTGAGCTCTAAATTCTATGATAATATGATTAATCTTCTATAATATACCTAGGGATATGCTGATAAATATTTAACAACCAACTTCCTGAAAAATATGATGCAATTTTAAGTTTAATTTGCCTTGTTGACATTTTTTCCTTAATTTTCTTAAGTCTACAATCAACAAACCAATATATCAAGTCCTGATTTACAGCATTCACTCATTTTTTTTCTGGTATAAATGCTCAAATTGAAAATTGAACAACTCAAGAGCTGGCTCCTGCACACTCCTGAAACCTCACCCCAAACAGTTATTTCTCAATGTCAAGGAGGAGGTTACAGGCCATAGAAGCATTGATTTAGAGCTAAAGGAGATCTTAAAAATCAGCTAGTCCAATGGCCTTTTTCCAGATGAGAAAACTGAGTCCCATAGAGGTTGAGTGACTTGCTGAAGGAATGTGTAGGATTTGAACCCAGATCCTCTGACTACAAATCCATTGATCCTTCCACTATAAAAAGCTTTTTCCAATTCTCTAACCAACAGCCCAAGAAAATCATCAAAAATGTAAAAAACTACATAACTACATATACATACAATCACCAACAATGCTGGAAGTGCAGGTTAACCCATGGCTCTCTGGGCAAATGCTCTGTTATTCTGACTTTGAACCCAGGAGAAAAAGTAGCTATTTGGTTTTGCCTGAAGGAGCTGAGAGTGATAAGGACGACTGAGGAATTTAATGGGTGGAAAAGTCTGGGGATTCCAAGCGCTCTCCTCTCTGAGGCATCTTCCCCAGGCAGATGAATCTAAGGCCAAGGACAGCAGGAGCAGGTGAAGGTTGGAGGGAAAATCAAGGGAGAACCTTTGGGGATATCCCACAGCCATCAGATCCAGAGACCTGGCCTCCGAAGCCTAGTCTGTCCTGCTTAAAGAAAAGCCTGTGAGGTGAAAGGTCAAAGGAAAAGAGGAGGGACAGGCTGAAATGTGAACTCCTTGCTGGTGGGTGAGGGAGTATTGGCCATTTTTGACTCCTAAGTGTTGGTCTGCTTCTCCTGGTCACTTGCATATCGGAGATGTTATCCTTGTGTTATATACAACACCCAGTGAGACAGGCTATGCTAGGTAGAAGTTAAGAGAGGAAAATGACACATAGGCATGGGCTATAAGCCAGTGAGAATGTAATCCCAGGGCCTTCATCCAAAGTGAGAAGAGAGTGAGCCAGAGACTTCTCTAAACTTTGCTTTTCTCCTTTCATATTCTTCCAAAATCAAAGAGTTTCTGTCATAGTCTAAAATGAAGGAGGGAAGGCAGGTAGAATATTTTGGGTAGTGTAGTGGAAAGAGCTGTGTGGCCATAGGAAAGAGATTTCTCTTCCCTGTGTCTCAGTTTCATTCTTCATTTGAAAAAAGAGGAATATCACTACACATAATACAGACATATGTATACCTCCCCCCACCCCTTTACTTGGTGACTAGAGAAAGGACCCCGTGATTTTACTCTTGCTGGTATCAGCAGAGGTAATTCTTATATGCACAATTTTATTTTATTTTTCAATCAACAAGTACTTATTAAGAACTATTATGTGCCAGATACAGTGCTAGGATCTGTTGGTAATTGTAGCAAGAGGGAAACAACTCCTATTTGAAATGAGCATAAGTACAGTTTTAAAATAAGACACACAATACATTAACAACTCTTACTAATCTGTGGGCTTCAGTTCTATCAGGCAACAACTCTGGGCAAATCCATGCGGCACCAGATTTTATCTCGTCTTGCTGTCAGGTCTTTTCACTCATGATAGAATGTCCTCCCATCCCTCCATGACTGTGGATGTGAATGAATGGGAAAGTTGGAAGTTATTCTGTTTGAAAAGTCTTTGTCAGCTTTTTTCCCTTTTAAAAAGCTATTAATCTACTGAGTGTGGAGAATGTTCTGAGGGACTGTCTGTTTCTAAGTCTGGATCTCCAGGGAGCTGTAGTGTGAATGCTAGCTGTTATTTCATTCTTAGCCTAAGTTTACCCATCTATACTAGGTGTCCCAAAAGTCTTAGTGTATGTCAAGTTTTCTTTCTTGGGCATTGGCCAGCAATGCTAAGTTCCTGAGAAAAGGTCATTTCTAGCCCTAGTGGCTACCCTGTGAACTCATGAGGTCAAGGGCTTTTTGAGTTGGGGGCCAACTGCCCAGATGGAAGATATCTGCAACAGTAGCACTTCTTGGAAGAGAAGTAGCACCACTATCAAGAGGATGTGGCAGCTAAATGAAGAAAGCCCATGGGTGACTCTGGGGACGTTGGTAAAATGATACATTTGACCTAGTTAAGAGATCATCACTCCTTCCTCAAGTTTTCTTAGAGCATTTTCAATCTCTCTCCCTTTATCCTTTCCACTTTGTATCATATGTGACAGCAAGGACCTTGTAGTGTAACATTTGCTCTGGCTCTTTGCTGAGCAACATGTGCCTTGGTGAGATGACATAGAATCTCATGATTTGTCACCAGTGATGGGGGCAGTGTCAGAGGTATTTGGCCATAATAGGGTCAGGAGGAGCTCTTCAGCGAGATGAAATGGAAGTGGAGGAAAGCCAGTTCTACCTCTTTTAAGACTAGTCTTTCTTTGACTTCCAGCAAGAGTGAATGGTAGTGAATTTCTTTTCCCTTCCTTCCCCACTGCTCTCCCTTGTGGAAATGAAGGCTTCAAACACAGCAGTGAGAATAAGTACTTCCCTAAATGGAGTCCTTGGCCCCCTTCTTTCTGTTTTCTTTCTTGAGTGTTAGCCGGCAATGCTGAATTCCTGAGAAATGGTAGTTTCTAGCCCTGGTGGCTACCCTGTGAGTTCATGAGGTCAAGGGCTTTTTGAGTTGGGGACCAACTGCCCAGAAGGAAGAGATATCTGAAACAGTAGCATTTCTTGGAAAAGCAGTAGTACCACTATCAGGAGGATACTGCAGCTAAAAGAACTAAGTTCACAGATGACTCCCAAGCTGGAGCCCTACGGGAGAGAAAGGATCCCTGATAGCCTAAAGATAAGTGGATTAGCTCAAAAAGAAATAGAACTCAGATCAATCCCAAAGATGAGTGGCTGCTTCAAGAAAAGGATTAAGAACTCAGTGTTGTTGGCAATCAACCCCTCAGGTCCTGGTAAATCCCTTAAGATACGATCCAAGGTCCAGGGGACCCCCTTCTACAAAGAGCCTTGGCTGCAGGTTCATATGGACCAGGTTCATGGGAGGAGGGTAGGGAAAGAGTTTTGCTCTCAAAGGAGTAGGATAAGACTTCTTTGTCTCTAGTTCGTTGTCGCCATCTCTAGATTCTATCCCCAAGGAAATCTCTTAGCTCATGTGTGACTCATGTCCAGGGTCTCCCCAGTAAGTGGTTAATAGAATCACTTCTAGAAAAGGTACTCAGTATACAGTATGGATATCAGTTATAGGAAGGTATTTTATTTCTTCCATCACAGACAATGCTTAAGAAACAAAGGACTCATAAGCACTCATTAAAAATTCAGAAACATAAAACAATAACCCATCATACACATTATACTCCACTAAAAGGTAAAGAGAGCTTTGTGAAACTGCTGAAGAATTATTTAGGATACTTTACTTTCACCTCAGACCTCCATTGTCTAAGTAATTCACAGAGTTCAGAACTTCTGGACAGCCAGAGTATGGCATGAGTTTTCTGAGTCTTTTATACCTTATTTTTCCCTCTAATTCTTTCAAGAGTAGTAACATCCTTCTGGGTATGCTTCCATAACAACAATGCTACTTGCCGCTACTGTGGCCGTATAAGGCCAACAGCACCAGCACACAGGAAGGCTGCTAGCACAGGTTTTTTCATCTGCTTTTCTAAAGAAAGCAACTTTAAGGGCTTAATAATCTCACTTTAATCAAATATACATATATCATTCACTTAATTCATGGGGGAAAGGCAGCACCCTGAGCTTCAGAGCAAATACAAACAGAAATTACAAACAGAAAAAATATAAACAGAGCAAAAAACACAAGCTTTGTCTGATCAAGACATTACATACATAGTTACCTAAAAGAGAAGCACCAACATTTGGGATTTCAAAGGGGGGTGGGGCGCGAGTGGGGGGCCTCTTAACAACGGCTACCCAAAGTCTTGTTTGATCAAATTGGTCAAATCACACAACACTCTTCCAGTGAGTGAGAGCTCGGAAGCAAAATGCTAACCTCCAGGTATATATACCCTTCTTAGGGCCTGCAAGGTTTCATACTTAATCAGCAAAAGGCTGTGGGCCTGGGGCTTTGCCACATGCAACATTTAATCAAAGGCACTTGATTGCCTTAGCATTCCAAAAGAGAAAACAGTAAAAAAAAAAAAAAGTCCCACCTTAATTACCATAATAGCTTCTCTTCTTCTAAGTCCTGGTACTGTTTCAGGAATCCTCTCCCACTGAGAAGCCTGCACCCAACTTCCACCTCTCAAATTCATGAGGTTGCTAGCAGGACTGGAAACTTCCATTTCTGAGTACTACTGGTTGCTGGCATATGCTGAGGGAAGAAAGCAGAAAGCAAACAAACATGGCCAAGGATTCAGGCTCATTGTTATGTAGTTGCAGCTTCGATTTATGGTGGTAGGGAGGGAGAGAGGGAGGAAAAAGAAATTCCCTTTTCTTGCTAGAAGTTCAAAGGAGTCAACATGCCAGAAAGTCCCTAAAGAGATGGGTAGAACTGGATTTCTTCAACTTCTCTTATTGACTGTTGAGTGGGTGGCTCCTCTTGACCCTGTGGCCAAACATCTCTGGCACAGCCCCTGTCATTGGTGACCAATCAGGAATTGCTACTTCATTTCAACAAGACTCCCATCACTAGGCAATATTTGGGGGTTACCATTTTAAATCTGAGTCCATTCTTCCTAAAGACCAAGATGGTAGAGGAGAATGGGTGCCCAATTCAGGAGTTTTTTCTGTACTTCAGATCTTGGTATTTCTCAGTAAATATTCCTTTGTAAAAGTTAATGTTAACTGGTTTTCAGTGATATTAAAGAGATAATTGGTTGATTGCTATTGGGGATAGTAATCACAAGCTGAATGATATTGGGGAAATGGTAACTGGCAATTAATACTGAGAGGAACACATTAGTTGTGTACCCATGAACTATATAGTACTAGAGAGAGAACCCTTCAAACATCTAGAGTTACCTCCAGAATCCTGAGAGGGAGGGGAGAAGTAGCTTGGTTTTGGGGACCTGATCTGACAGTGATGGGGCCAGGGAGAGAAGGGAAGACTAGAAGTGAAAGTCCAGAGTATATATGTGCTACTCTCCTGTGTTTGTTACATGGTGTATTCTTCACCTTCCTGTCATATTGTAAGGTCCTGGAGAGCAGGCTGTTGGTCATTTTTTACCTTTGCATGCCTTTTTCACCTAGTGCAATGCCTTGGACTTCAATGAATATGCTAGAGAATCAATGATTAAGTCAGTGGTATGTCAACTCTGCAAAGCATATCCCAGTCTCAGAATCACAGAATTTAGAGTTGGAAGGGATGTCAAGTGGCCACCCAATCCAACCCATGCCCTAAAAATATCCCTCTTGTAATATATATAATAACCTCTGCTTTAAGACTTCCAATGAGAGAAACCCCACTGCCTTCAGAAGCAATCCATTCCACACTTTAACTGCAAGGAAGTGTATGCTGACATCAAGGTATCTCTTTAAAACTTTGACTCATTCCTGGTTCTGTCCTTTGGGGCCAAATAAAAGAAGTCTCATTTCTCTTCTACATATCAGCTCTTTGAATATTTGAAGACAGTTATCACGGCTACTCGGAGTCTCCTCTAAGCTAAACATACCTGTTCCTTCAAAGGTTGCTTATTTTTTTTTAAAAAGAATATTCCCCAGTTACACATAAAAATAATTTTTAACATTCATTTAAAAAAAATTTCGAGTTCTCAGTTTTCTCTCTCCTTCTCTCACCTCCCCTCTCCCTGAGACAATAAGGAATGTTATAGGTTATACATGTTCAATCATGCAAAACATATTACCATATTAGTCATGTTGTGAAAGAAGACATAGACTCAAAGAGAAAAAAACCATGAAAAAATACAGAAAATTAAAAATAGTATGCTTCAATCTACATTCTGACTCCATCAGTTCTTTCTCCAGAGGTGGATAGCATTTTTCACCATAAGTCCTTTGGAATTGTCTTGGATCATTGTATTGCGGAGTTCCTGAGAAATGGTCATTCACAGTTGATCATTGTGCCATATTGCTCTTACAGTGTACAATGTTCTTCTGGTTCTGCTCACTTCACTTTACATCAGTTCATATATGCCTTTCCAGATTTTTCTGAAATCTCTCTGCCCATCATTTCATATAGCACAATAATATTCCATTATAATCATACACCACAACTTGTTCATCCAGTCCCCAGTGAATGGGTATCCCATCAATTTCCAATTCTTTGCCAAAAGGTTCCTTATATGACAGACTCAAGGCCCTTCACAATCCTGATTGTCCTTCTTTTGGTTATTTTATTACTTATCAATATCCTTCTTAAACTATGGTACCCAGAACTGAACACAATACTCTCACATGATCTAAGACAGAGTACACAAAGACTATCATCCACTAATAATTTAGATAAGTCCTATGGAATCGTCCAAGATGCATGAGTGCTGACACTTGTCCAGGGTCCCACAGTAAGTGTCAGAAGTGAGATCTGAACACAGGCTTTCCTTATTTCAAGTACTGTAAGATATCTGCTATGCCAAGGGGCTTCCTTTTTAAGTGTTTATTGAATGGAATTACTGTGTCTAAAATGCCTTGAGTTCCCTGGAACAAAAACTTTGGCTAAACTTCTAAAGCTATTACTGGTTTTTACTATTAGTTAGTATTTGTTAATTGCTTATGCCAGGTTCTTACTTCAACCAATCAATCAACATGCATTTATTAAGTGCCTACTATGTGGGAGGCACTATACTTGGAGCTGCATATGGAAAGAAAATGAAACAGTCCCTGTCCTTGAGGAGCTTACATTCTATGGGGGAGACATACTCCTTCCTCCCTTACACTTTTTCCTTCTCCAACCCTGCCCCTAATCAATGCATCTAAAACTCCTTTCTTCCCCTGGTTAGTTCAGGACTGTGCCACAGCATTCCGCCCAGATCATTTGGGGAAGAGGCTGTTTACATCAATAGACACAAATATGCAAAGGAGCCATGGGACCCATTTACTGAGCAGTTTTCTCCATCCAATCAATTCCAAAGAAATCACTACCAGTCACCCCTTAATACTTGCATATTATTATCTGCACAGCAATTTCAACTTCTCAAAACACTTCCTTATCCATTACCTCTTTCCCTTCAAAGGTTGTATGGCTAATATGTTTCCAGATGAGAAAACTGAGATCTAGAGTGGAAAAGTGAAGAGGATGTAACTAGTTGGTGGTAGAAGCAGGTTTCAAAAGCTTTTTTTTTTTTATCAGACCATACCATTTCTCTGGTGGATATCTCAGTTGCCATAGGAATTGTCAAGACTGGGAGTAATACCAGATATTGTGTTCCCTTCTGTAAAATGGGATGGCACAATTTACCAGGCAGATGTCTGTCGTGTTTTGTTTTGGAATTTCTGGATAAAAGGTTGCATGAAAACATAAGGAGATACCATCAGATTTAGTTCCCTCCCTGTGTATTGATTATGAAAGTACTGAGGTTCCATGAGCCATCCTTTTTTAGTGCCCAGATCCGTCATCACCCATCACTCACTATTGCTGCAGGATTTCATTTCCCTTCCAATGAAATTAAGCTGTTTGCTGGTTAACAAAGCACAGCCGAAAGCCCCCAAACTATTCAGGAGAGAAAAACAAAACAGCATCCCCTGACCCAGAAAGAGCAATAAACCAACGAACCAAATTTAATAAAATTCAACCAAAATGACCCTCGGAACAGAAAGGCTCCAGTGGGATGATTCTAGCCCAGGGGCAGTTTCCCTGGCTGAGTAGTACTCTGCTTTTTTCCAGTGAAGGGCCCCTCCCCCCAGCGGGACAGCAGCCTTCTTAACTAAAACAAGCTTGGATTCTTAAAGGATTTAATAAAGTACATACAGATGGGGAGCCAGGATGCCAGAGCTGGGCTGCTGTCAGGGTGGTGTGGTGTTGATGGCCTGGTTCTTTCTCCCCCAAATTCCCTCTGGGTACAGGCAGATCAGAGCTAAATGGTGGCTGAGGTCTTCAGCATTGGTAATAGCTTGAAAAGCTGAGCCAGGCTTGTTTTGGACCATGAATTGGAAGCCAATTAAGGATTGCCTGGATTTAACCTTTCTTTACAGAAGATTGTGTGATAAGCTCCAAGGGAGGGGGGGGGGTGTGGAAGATAAGAAGGAAAGGAAGATCAGGAGTGGGGCTAGAAGACTAATTATTCATTCATAAATTTTAGAGACAAAATAGACCTTAGAGATCACCTAGTATAAACTCCACCTAATACATGATGGGGAAACCAGGGCTCAAGAAGGGAAATGATTTATAAAAGTCACACCCCTAATTAGAAATAGAAGTGAGAGTACAATGCCATTCTGTAGATTACTAATCCACTGCTTTAGAAATAAAAATGATCCCAAGTTGTGTGTCCCTTTTATCCAATATTTCTTATAGCCCATCTAATATGTGTCTAGCCCTGAGCAAAGCACTATGGAGATGATTCTCAAACTTTTTGGTCCTCAGGACCCATTTACACTCTTAAAAATGATTAAGAATTCCAAAGAACTTTGGTTTATGTGCTCTCTTGTGTCTATTGAGATTTACTACATTAGACAGTACTGCTACTTAGTATTATTATGAAAACAGTTTTGATTTTTAGGATCCCTTGAAAGGGTCTGGGGTGTCAAGACCCTACTTTGAGAACTTCTGTACTCAGGAATGGCAAAACTGAACCAGAAAAGGATAGAGGAGATTTCCTTACCCCTTAATTTTCCTGGAGCCACTTCAGATCTCTTTTTTTGCCTTTTGGCCTTCACCTTGTATTGTGCAAGTCATATGTTCCTAGCAGATTGTAAGCTTCTTGAGAGTAGGGAACGTGTGGCTTTTTTCATTGTCACACTCTCAGTGCCTAGCACAGTCCTGGACAGAGCACAGTACATGATTACTGGATTGGTTAGGTAGCATTTTCCAGAGAAGATGCTTTTTAAAAAAAATTTTCTGAAAGCTCATTTTTTTTTTATTGTTGGTTAAAATGTGCTTTCTGGTTTGCTTAAACACTTTCCCAAAATAGACCAAATCTGTGGGAGTTCTGCTGATTGGTCATTGATGTCTGAAGAAGAGCAGGTGGGTTCAAGTTTAGATAGAAGATTATATGGGGAAAGTCAAAAGGCTGAGACCGAGTTCAGATCTGGGGCCTGTGTATGGGGCTTTCAAACTAACAGGGTGGATGAGAAGACAAAGTAACCTATTACAATCCAGCCCTTATCATACTTGGTTGCCGGTTTCTGACTGGTTAACTCTGTCAGGAAAGTCCAATGCTGAAAGACTAAAGTTCCTGGTTGGATCCCCTGGTGCTTATCTTGCCTCTTTCCTAGTGGGAATGACCATCACAAAATACTCTAACTTGGGGAAGGTTAAAGCTGCAGAAATCTAAGAGCTCCTCATTCAGTCTTGCAGATACAAGGTAGGTGAAATTGGCCTAAAACTAAAAAAAAAGTTGGGTCTTTGAAGTCCTTCAATGGATCCTAACAATATTGGAAAATTCGTATCGAATTTCACATGGTTTGGGGGTTATGCGTTGTATGGGTTGTGTCTATGAGGGGCCGTGCAAATCAGAACATATTTGAAATTCAAATAAACGAGGACTCTTCTCACCTCTGGGAACTGGATGGGTGAGAAGCTGGATCAAGAAAGTGGGGTTTTTTGTGGTGAATCTGAGCATTAGGGGCAGAGATTACAATGGGAGAGGCTGAATTAGGCTGGCTACTCTGAAGATCCTGGACTGGGGAGTGTTGGCCGTGAAAGAATGAGGTCGGAGTACGTGTATGTTCAGTGGCAATGAATGAAATGAGGGAAGTTTGAGGAGCAGTGAAACAATGGAGAGCGGCTGAGGGCTCGATTTGAGAAGTCGGCGTGAAAAACTAGGTGCTTAATTGAAGGTAGATGTGTATTGGGGTGTGGATTATTGGGAGCGCCTCGGAGGACGTTGGAGGAGGTGGGGAGGGGGTTGCCTGAAGAGGTGATGGAAGACCCGGGTGGGGGTGAAGGTGATAGAGCAGCAAAGGGGCCAGGAGGCGGGCGTTTTGCCGGGGAGGGCGTGCACGGCTGAAATTTGCAGGGGAAGCTGAGGAAGCCGGGGGCGGATTGAGGAAACCGTTGGGTAAGGAGCTGGGGAGCAGAGTGGGAGGCTGGGGCGGCGGCAAGGCGGGGACCTGGGGGCGCTGAGGAGGCGATACGTAGGGGAATTGGGGAGGAGGAAGGAAGGAGCCAGTGCCAGCGGGGAAAGTGGCGGCCCGTCAGCTCGGAGGAATACGGCGTCCAGGCCGGGGCGGGCCGGTTCCTAGGGAGCCGCGGCGGCGGCGACGTCTGGGAAAGGAGGGAGCCGGAGCAGGCAGGGAGGCTGGGAGGCAGACGGGCTGACGGACAAGCGGCCGCCTCCCAGTCCCAGCCCGGCGCAGCCTCCCCCGCCGCTGCCCAGATGGCTCCGCGGGCAGCGCCATGAAGCGGGCATGTGCCTGGACTGCGGCCCCTGCGAGCCGGGGCGGGAGCCGGGGCGGGAGCAGCGCGAAGGTGAGTGGGGAACGAAGGGGGGTGGGAGAGAGGGAGAACCCCTGGGACGGGGTGGAGAGAAGGGGGCACCCTGCCAGCTGCTAACAGCGAGCCCCCTCCTCGGAGTCTGCTCTCTCCCCTGAGTCCCCTCCCCTGGACCTCATCGAGAACCCTTTCCGATCCTTTCCTGGAGAATCCCCTCCTCCGAGTCGCCTCTCTGTGCGCTTCCTCTTCTGAGCCCCCTCCCTTGAGATGCCTCTACTGAGTCTCCTCCCTGTGCTCCCCCACCCCTGAACCCCCTTCTCTGAGCCCTCTCTCTGTGCGCTTCCTCTTCTGAGCCCCCTCCCTTGAGATGCATCTTCTGAATCTCCTCCCTGTGCGCCCCAACCCCTGCACCTCCTCCTCGGAGGCCCTTCTCGATTTCACTATTTTGAACCCCCTCCCTTGAGACCACTCTCCTGAATCTCCTCTCTGTGCGCCCCCTCCCTTGAGTCCCCTCTGTGTGAGCTCCCTCTCCTGAGCCCCTCCCTCTGCACCTCTCCCCGAGCCCTTTTCCCGCGAGTCCCCTCCCCTGAGCCCCATCTCTGTGCTCTCTCCCTCCTAAGCCCACTCCCCTGAGTTCTCCATTGAACCTTCTCAAGAACTCCCTCTCCTGAATCCCCTCCCTATGCACACTGTTCCCTGATCATCCGCACGAATCCCCTTCCCTAAAACCTCTCCCCTGAATCTCCTCCCTGTGCGCCCTCTCCCCTGAGCCCTCTCCCCACTAGCCTCCTTCTCAGGCTCCCTCCCCCCCATCCTTCTCCCAACGAACCCGAATCCATTGACGACTCTCCCTTTGAGCTCCTCGCTTCGAGCTCTCTTGAGCCCCTTCCCATAAGCCCCGTTTCTCCACACCCCTTCCCCCTAAGCCTTCTTCTCGGTTCTCCCTTCCTAGTGTCCCTCTCCTGAACCCCTTCTCTCCATTCCTTTCCCTAGTCCCATTCTTCCCTAGTGCCCCCTCCGTTCCTCTGGGGAGCTGTTGCTATGGCCCCCGCCTCCGACCTTGGCTCAGGTGGCCACCATCAGATTGTACCCTCTCTGCAGGATTGGAATGCAGGGGACCCTGCCATCAAGCCCTCTTCCAACCCCCATTCCCTAGCACTTTGATGTTTCCTCTTATCTTTACCCTATTTATTGCCTCTCATACCCCAAAGGGGCAGGAGTTTAACCTGACCGCTACCCTCAGCCCCGTGCTATGACCACTTAAACCCTGCTTGGCTTGGGCCTTGGAGACCCCCACAATCCTTTGCAGCAATCCGCTGCCTTTTACTTGTTGGGCAGGAGTACAGCGGACCCCACTATCTCCCTCCTCTGCAGATTCGTTGTGGTATCGTGGGAGGAGTCAGAAGACCCGAGTTCAAAAGTACCTCTGCTTACTTGCCACCAATTCACTTTAGACAATTCATGTAACCTTCCTGGGACTCAATTTCCTCCTCTGTAAAATAAGGTTAGACTAGTAGATGGTATCTGAGGCTCCTTCCAGGTCTAAATTCATGAATCACCCGAAGTTTACTTTTTTTTGCCTCTCCCCTCTCTGGTCAGATCTCCCAGGAGCACTTGAGCTAACTTGTTAGCTGCCTCCCCCTCCCCTCCCTCCATTATAACTGTATCTTCTCTTCTGGACTAAGGCTTTGAGGATGCTGCCATCTCTCCCATCCTCCAACCCCCACCCTTTACTTGCTATTTTCTTTGACCCTGACACCCCAATTAGTGCCCCACCCTAAAGGAGCAAGAGCTAACCTGCCAGCTCTAGGTTCTCCTGCTCCCAGCTCTTTGCTTGTTGGTCATCCCTAACAGCTCCCTCCCCTCACCCCATAAAGTAAGTTTATATCTCTGTGCTTCTTTTCTTTGCCCCCATGCTCCAATTAACATTGTTCCCAATGGCTAACTTTTACTCCTGGATCCCCTCTTCCCAAAAAATAGCTCTAAAAGTGAAGGTGTTTTCTGACTCAGACTCTCCCTTCCAAATTTGTTTCCCCCTCCTCAAAGGAGCATCAATTAACTTGGCAGTTCCCCTGTAGTATGATTCCCTCCCTTTTTCCTCCTCAATTTTTCTCTTTCTGTTTACCTTATAACTCCTGATTTTTAGTGATTCCTGTTGGGAAGCAACCCCAGAGGACATTTGATGGGTGCAGGTCTAGAGTCCCAGGCACTTGGGGTATCAGAGACCCAATCCTTTTCTGGATTTTTAGTATCCTTCCTCAGCCTTAAGTGAGGTGCTTGGAGATTACAGTTGCATAGGCTTTTTCGCAGAAATCTGGGTCATGACAGAAATATCAAATTTCTGTTCGAATTTGGGGGGCCTGAGGATTGATGACTTTTCCATGTATTGGAAGGTAATGGGTTCGTTTACAGACCTGTGCTTGATAAGATGTTCATCTGACAATGAGATTCGGGGTGTTTGGATCTAACAGACCCTGTAGAAAAATTCAGTGAACTGGTTGAATTCCCTGGTTCCGAAGTGGAGTGGGCTGGGAGAATCAGAGCCCTTTGAGCTCAGACTGGGGCTCCTTGCAGTGATTAAGAAGAGCGAGGCTCTCTCCAGAGAGGGCAACAGGAATCATCAGGTCTGTGAGTAAAGACCAAAGGTTAAATTTAGCTCCTCCTTCAGAACAAACCCCAGCCATGGCCAACAGCACCCTCCCTCTTTCCTCAGCCCCTCCATATAATTTGTTTCTCTTTTCTTGCCTGAGAATACAACACCAATGAGATCTGGGGTTAAAAATCTTCCTTACTGAGTCAAAGGCAGTATACATAGCCTACCCTATCCGCCTGCTGCTCCCAGCACTTTGTAAGAGCCCACCTTCCTCCTTCACCCTCACCCTCCATTGGCAGAAGATCTGGCCTCAAATCAGTTTTTCCTTTTGTAGTAGCTGGTCCCAGCCTTTCTAGCCCCAGCAAACTGGATTGGGTATGACTTCACCGAAACAGACCCCAGGCTGAGGTGCGGCTGGGAGCAGGACAAGGCCCGGACTTTGCTTAGGCAGAGATCTTGTCGGGTGGAGGGCACCAGAGGCAGCTTTGAACCCATGATTACTTGGACTGAGTGGTATTTGAGTCACAAGTTTGCCAATTTTAGTGCAGGATGGAATTTATGGCGTGCCAGGAAATCTAAGAGCTCTACATAAGGCATTGAACTAGGTACAAATCCAGCTAACAAAACCAGGTATACTTAGAGAGATGGGGGCAACAGGCAGAAAAGGGCTAAAGAGATTCGAGGCTCCAGTCTCTACTTAACAATAGTAGTAACTAACATATATATATAGCACTTTAAGTTTTGCAAAGTACTTTGCTTTAAGATGTGCATTATCTTTGAGATATGTGTTGTCATTTGATCCTCAGAACAACCTGTGAGGTAGGTGCTATTATTATCCCCATTTTGCAGAAAAGGAAAATGGAGCTGGCAGAAGTTAAGTGACTTGCCCAGGGTCACAGATCTAGTATCTGAGGCAGCATCTGAACTCAGGCCTTGTCTGACTCTGGGTTTAGTACACTACTAAGACACCCGATGGCCTGGCCAGGATCTCTGAAAGGCAAAGAAATATGTGAAGAAAATAAGCTAGGAAAAGGTAGAATTAGTGTCAGGGAACTATTAGGAGGAGGAAGGCTTGTCCTGCCCCAAAGCATTGCTGGCTTGTGCAGACCGGCAACCTGGGTGATTTGTGTTGATTGCTGTAGTTTCCTCATTCTCCAGATCCTTTCCGGGTTCTGCTCTCCCATTGATTGGCACTCCCATGGGCGTTTGATCTTTGCCACCTTTGTTAAGTCTCCCATTATTTTAAGGTTTCGTCTCCCTGGTGGAGACTATAGGTTGCTCAGACTTTAGTTGCAGACCCTGATAAAAATCACACTCCCAGAGAGGACCAGACTAGCAGATAACTGGATAGGTGACTTAATTTTCCTGATGCTGGAGAAAATATGCTGATAAGATCTCTGGTCTGGGGTGGGGACCTGCTGGGGGAAGCTAGGTGGTGCTTTCCATAAAGTCCTGATAAAATCGGATCTGTCCAGCAGGTGGGGGTGGGGAGAGAGGCCTGGGTCTCAACTTGCTTTGTTATTGGCTGGTAACATGCTGGGCTCCTGAGCCAGTGGCGTTTGTTCAGGAGACAAAGCTTCAGAGTTTCCAGGCAGAATCCAGGTGCAGGGAAAGGGTGGGGGGGGGTGCCCTACTGGAGCTGAGCTTATGTGTGGCAGGTGGGGTTGAGAGGTCTCCTCCCACCCTCTTCAGGGTTGCTCAGTTTGTTAGCAGGTGAGTTCTTCCTACTCTCCCAGCTAGGGCACCTGCTCTTCCCTGGAGAATGAGAATTTCAGCTTCACGGTCCTTTGGTACATCAGCAGAGGGAAAGGGGAGGGGGCAGCTGTGACCCAATGCAGCAGGCATCTGCATTTTTTTTGCTGCTTTTGGAGCTTCCTACTTTGATTTTCTAGTTGGGATCACCAGAGGTCCTGGGCTCTTCACTCTGGAGCTGGGTCCCTGTGTGGCTTTGGATAAATTATTGAGCTGGTTTGATCATTAGTTACTTCCTGTGTGACATGGTGGCTCTGTACAGCTATATACCGAGCCATCTTGGTGTTCAAACTAGAAATCACAACTGCTTAGTTTGGATGGTGATTAAAGGTGTTTTAAGACAAGATGTTACCACAAAATAAAAACAGGACATGGGAAGTATGAAGAACGAAAGTATGAAGCATGAAAAATTGGGTAGTATCTAATACGTTTTCTCCAAAGTGTTTAAAGCACTTTGTAGCTGTGATCTATGCCATTTGGGGGCCACTGTGGTCCATTGGAAAGAATACTGGATCTAGAAGAGTTCAGATCTTGGCTTTGCCGCTTTCTACTTGGGCAGAGGCTTTGGGCCTCCATTTCCTCATCTTTAAAATGACGGGATCGAATTAGATGACCCCTTTCAGCTCTTCCAGGTCCAAATCTATGATCCTGTGATCTCTGTACACCTATGAGAGGACGGGGCGGGGGGGGAAGGATTCAATAAGTGTTTCATTGGCAAGTTGTCATTTAATGGATGGTGAAACCATGTTTAAGAAAGGAAAAGAGACCACTCAAGTTCACACAGCACATAAATGCTGGTTTTCCTCCTAGATTTCTGGTGCTTGAGGATCTGAACCTTCTGCTTTTTTTGCATTATTTTCTACTGCGTTAGTCTCTTGACCTGCTTCTTTCTCCTTTTTTATGCACATTTCAGGATTTCTCTTTTCCTTCCTTCATTATGGGGTTTTTCTTAAGAGATTCCTTCTCACCACCCCTCTTTTTTTTCCTGTTGTTGGATTTTTTCTTTCATTCTTTTGTTCAGTGATAATTGCCAGCTCCTCTATCTTCATTTCCTTCCCCTTCTGTTCTGTATATCCATCTTTATCTGTGCTCTCTTTCCTTTCCTTTCAGTCCTCAGGGTTCCAGATTCTCAGATTAATTCTCACTGGACCTGGATGGGGCTGGGACAAGAATTATGTTGTACCCCAGGATAAAACTAGTACTGTATGTTCGCTTGTTATTGTAGAGTTTCTCCTAGAGTCAGGGCTGTTCAAACTAGTTTATTATTGTAGAACTGCTTATAAGGGCTGGGTTGTGTATAGGGATGGTATAGGGTTGCTCCTGAGAGTTGGTCTGCTGACACTTATTTGATTTTCTATGGAAAGATCATTGATACATTTGTAGGAGGTGAAGGAGGAAAGGGAAGGAGAATGTCTGCATTAGGCTGGCAGAAGGAATTATAGTGGTCTTACAAACACCTAAGAGGGCAAATTGTAGTCTGGACAGAAGCTCTTAAAACACTCAGACTTACTGCCCAGCCGATTTTTTTTTTAAGGAATCAGTCTCTGTATTTAGGTTCTGAACAGAATGTGTTGTATGTTTGGAAAGCCCAACGAATATCTAATCTTGCTATTCCCTCAGTGAGAAGGTGGCTAAGTTTCAGGACTTTGGTCTTTTTTGTCAGGTGGATAGTGTCCTAATGTCTGGACCCACCGTGATAAGAGTATTTCACAGGCATCTGCTTATTGCTCCTGTAAGAGTCAGAATATAGAAATGGTAGGGTGGAAATTGGCCTGATAGGGTCAGAGCAAAGGAGGATAGAGGATCTATACCTATAAAAGACCAGGAGCAAAGAAAGTGGCTCAGGTGTGGGTGATTCCCAAAAGATGGGAAATGTTAGGAGCAGTGAGAGGCTAAGACAGTGGGTGGGGAAGGAAGGAATTGGGAAAAGGAAGGTGAAGGCCACGGGGGCCCTAGAGAGAAAGGCCTGGATGGAAGGTGAAGGGGGAGAGACAGTCGCTTTCACTGGCTCTGCTCCTATTGTTTCAGTTTGCCCAATGGGGCCTCACCATCTGTTCCTTGTTAGAGACTTGACAGACAAGGCTCTGAGAGATTAATTAATGCCAAGCTGCTGGCAGGTCTGGCTGTGGGGGCAGGCCCTAGGGACCCCATTCCTGGTAGCAACAACTCTTAGCTGACCCCCTAAGTGCCATTTAGTTACCATGGGGTGATCCCTGAGGTATGCGGGACCTTGCTTTTGGCACCTTTCTGTTCCCCAGTGAGTTCCAGGAGCTAGAACCTATACCAGGCAATCTCTAAGGAGGGAGCAGGTCTATTATTGAGATTTCAGAACCAAGAGCTTAACCTGGGACATTCTACCCCGCTCTCAGGGTTTTACCCCTCATTCTTCTGCTAACTCATTGTGTGACCTTGGCTGGTCACTTTAGTTTTCTCATGTATAAAATGAAGGGATTCTGAGATTCTCTCTGGTCAGCTGTCTGGTTCTAAGACTTTGTCTGTAGATTATGCCCTGTTCCCTGGTTCTGATAATTTCCCTTTCAATTCCCCATATTCTAGCCCTGACCTCTTCAGTAACACTGGGAGCAGGGAACAGGTTGTTTGCCTCCTGGGCAATTGGAACAGAATCTTTAGGCCTATGGAGCAGGAAGTGGATCTTCATTCAGAGTCCCAGAGTATTGTGATATTAGGATAGAGAGAGAATTGTATAAACCTAGCCTCTGTGAGAGGATCCAGGTATTTGATATTTTATCCTCACTGTGGCCAGTGATGAGGCCCTTAATTGGGACTTTGGAACTCCAAGTGTGGGTGGGAATAATGTAAGAGGCCCTAATAATTTGTTCCTAGGTCTGGGATCTCATTCTCGTATGAATGACAATATTGGCTGGCTTCCTCTAGGTCCAGACCACTTTTTAGGCAGGCAGGTAGCACAGTGCATAGAATGCCGGACCTAGAGTCAGTAAGACCTGAATTCAAATTTTACCTTAGACACTTACTAGCTGTGTGATCCTGGGCAAGTCACAGCCTCAGTCTACCTTTGTTCTCTCTTGGTTTCTCGGTAAAATGAGAATAACAGCGTAGGGTTGTTTTGAGGACCAAATGAGGTTGTATTTGTAATGCACTTTGCAAACATTAAAGCCCTACATAAACGCTATTGTTTCTGTTGTTATTATGAGACTCTAGACAGATCCATGGATGATAGGAACATCCCCTTTTGGTTGGACTTTGCCCTTATCCAGGTGCCTCCTTCCCTTCTTCCCCATAACTGGTATATAGAAGGAGCTCCTGGCAGTTGTCCAGGGCTTGAGTTGAATAGTAGTAAGGTGTGGCTTGGGGTGGAGCATAGGCTGACACTATGCTATCCCCATTTTGAACGCTGGAGGGGTGTGTGTGTGTTGGGGGAGGGGATCGATTCACTCCAAATGGCTGAGGAAGAGGCAGGAAGGTATCTTTGTGGGCAGAAGGTACAAATAACATTTTACCTCAGGACCAGGAGCATGTTCTAGGTATCACTACCCCCTCCCAATTCTCTACCTGTTCTTTTCAGGTGGGTAGAATGGGGAACATCAAAGTCACACTTGCATTTTAGCTCTTTACCCAGGGAAGGCTCTACCTTTGTAGATTCAATGTCTAGGCCAAGGCCTGAGAAATATGTTAAGAGAATCTGCAGGGAAACTTGGGCAAGGGGCTCATCATCTAGGATTGGGAGCAGGCTGACCTAGCTGTTCCAGGGATACTGAACTGGAAAGGCCTAGGCCAAAACATCCTCCTGAGAGGTAGCTTCTGGAGGTTGAGGCACAGGAATTGAGGAGTTTCACTAGAAAGACATTCTGACTCCTCTGCTAGCTAACATTTTTGCAGGGCTAATGGTTAACCGATTCTGACTCACCCAAGGCACCTCCTTTATAGTGCTTCTTTCTTTCCGGCTCCCTGCCTGCTTTCCACAGGTCCCCAGCTCAGAGGTTCAGGAACTACCCCTCAAAGGAAGGGGTTAAACATCAGCTGAGGAAACTGGGCTGTTCCATTTTCTTCTCTAGTGTCTACCTCGGTTTTCCTGAATGGTTCAGTCATCATTATGGGAACAGGGGTGGGGAGAAAAGAAGAGGAGAGGGGAAGGACTTGTGGGGAGGAGTGTGGGAAGGGAAAAAGAGAGAGGAAAGGGGAAAGATGTCACTATCTCTAATCTATCCAAATTTTTTATTTTCCAGCCAGCGCAAAGAAAGCTCACAGAAAGGGACTTGCTAGAACAATGCTAAGGCTGGTGAGGTGAGGAGGAGCCGGTGGGAAGCCTGAGGGAGCGGCTGAGAACAGGTGATTGGAGGAGCTGATCCCAAGAACCTAGGCGGGCAGCGGGAAGAAGAGTCTGCCCCTGGTATCCTACGGACTTAACGAAGCCCATCCAAGCCTTGAGGGGAGGCACTTCAAATCCAGGCGCAGGGAGGGGCTGAGGAAGTACCGGCACCATGGCGACCAATTTTAATGACATCGTCAAACAAGGCTACGTGAAGATGAAGAGCAGGAAACTCGGGGTGAGCGAGCCAGGGGCTGGAGTACTGACATGACCATGAGGAGGAGACTGTCTTTTAGAGATACTAAAGAAATATAGGAATATGGAAACTAGGCTGCATTTGCTGCTGAAAGGGTACCCGCCTTTTGGTTAGGGCTGGTTTCCGACTTTGTTCCTAGATCTTTCTCTGGCAGCTCTCCTTCCTGGAAGCTCTGCTATCAGCCCCAGCCTGGGGCTCAAATCTAGAGTTATTACTTAGTTGGTGAGTGGGAAGACTGGAACCGAGGGACCAGCTCTCCCCCACTGTTAAAGTTGTCCCTGAGGCATTTGCCCTGGAAATCCAGGGCTGCAACTAAGCTATAAAACAGTCATCTAGAGGGATCTGGCAGAAATTGCTCTGGCCCTGGGGACTCTTTTCTTCTTTTAAGTACATTATCTCCCACAAATCTGATTGCTTGTATGTATGTGTGTATTTTTAAAGCAAGAGAAGGGAGGTGGGGGAGGTGTGGAAAAGCAGATACTTTTGCTTATTGATTTGATTTAAATGTAAACGAGAATTCCATGAAATGAACCGTGTCCTCAGGGAGCGGGTCTCCGGTCTCTTGTTTAAATAGTCCTTTCATCCCTCCCTACCCTGTGCTCAACAAGTCCTGGATAAATTTGGGCAGACCAGCACCCAGCACCCTGTCTCACTGACTGGGATTCCTAAGCCAGGGTGAGAGAAAGATCATGGATTGACTTCATTACCTAGCCCCTTAGCTTATGTCTCCCCTGTATACCCTACATATTTCAAGGGGAGTTTGTGTCTCAGGATAAGAGCAGTTGTGTTTCCAAAAGCTCCAGTGGGGTTCAGGCCCTGGTCCCCCTCCCCCCCCGACCTTTCTTCATTACATGGGCAATTGGAGAAACCAGGGAGAGTAAGCCTTATTTTGTTCTTGAGAGGACTCTAGCTCTGTCAGGTTGTAGGTGGATATAGTATAATATAGTATATCCACTCTGGTAGAACAAGAAAACCTTCTCCTTGCTCTAGGTAGATCCCTCATGGGGGTAGATGCCCTCATCAGGCGAAGGGTTGACTTTTTGGTAGTTTTGTGGCATCTCGATGGCTCCTTGGGGCAGTATGCTAGAGTGCAAAGGATGCTTGGCAGAGGCAGGGAGAGCGCTCTTTTATTGCACTGGTTACTAGCCAACAGACAGCTGTATTTTGTGACTATAGGAGCTGGAATCCAGTTAGGATTTGATTTGATGTGTAATGGGTCACATTTTAGATCTCTGGTTTATGAATGTGTATAGAACAGATTGGGCCTTCAAATAGGACTAGGCTAGCACTGCCTACCTTATATCCTGAAGGGGGAAGCATTTAACTCATTGACCTCCAATATGACTACCTCTTCTATCAAAGGGACTAAAGTCAAAAGCAATGTCATCCTAGAGGCAGAGTTGGGACCTCAGATCTTAACATTTTCCTTCTCAGTCAAGAAGACCTTCAGTAAACCAGATTTTAAGGACCTAGCGTGGCTAGGTTCTCAGGCTCACAAGTGAGCCTTTCCAAACATATCACCTGACCCACAAAAGGGCTTGGGAGTACAAGGAACCATCAGTGGGCATAGCAGCCTGGGCTAAGAAGTCTGCATGGTAGATAATGAGGAGCCTGGAATAGAGAGTCATTGGTAAGAGCTGGATGTAGCCAAAGGTTAGGGGTGGAGTGTACAAGGCCAAGAAGAGTCCAACTCTGAAGTTCTGTGATTCTCTGTAGTATTGGCTGAGCTGGTTTGCACATATACCCCACCCCCATTCTCAAATGCTAGATAATTCAATGAGAACCAACCCATTTTTCTTCATGAGCTTCAGTTTCTATACATTGGCAGCCTAGGGTAGCTGATCCTATGGCTGAACATGACTGTGGTCTCAGAGGCAGAACTAAAGTGGAGACCCTCCCATTCTTGGCTTCTTCCCAACAGCAGACTAGATCTCTGAGTTTTAGATACTGGACCCCAGAAGAGGGGGATGGTAATGAGAAAGGAAGAATCTTGAGTCCTTGATCTAGGTGCCTTGTTGAATTATATGATAACTGAACCTGCTTAGAAGATAGAGGACAGAACCTAGATGCTAGGCAAATGAGGGTTATAAATGAATGATAGAATATTAGGGCTAGATAGCAATCTCTTTGTTTCATAGATAAAGGAATTGAGAGCCACATAAGTGATGTTTATATATCATACACATTAGCTGCAGAGCCAGGTTTATTGTAACTGAAGTTTTCTGACTTCCAAGCTGGTGCTCTTTTGTACTATGACTGACTGCCCATCTGGGTCACTAATGCCAGCTTTGGCCTTTGGCACAGTTGGCTTTCTTCTTCTTGGAGGATGGACTAAGACAGGTAGCTCAAGGAATGGACTTCTGTTCTGGTGGTCCTTGAGACAGGAAATCAAAATGTGACAGGTGTGGACTTCTATTGTTGCCCTGGAGAATGGTCCTTCATGGACTGGGGGAACTTACTTCTAGCGCTCACTTAGCTGAGCACAGGGCTGTAGTCTCCAGCTTGCCTGCCAGGAGGCCTGAAAAATGCCCCACCCTGGATCAAGCCCTGGCTGGGGAGTGGCACTGTGTGCATGATATGGAAGCTTCCAGGACACACAGCCACAGCAGGTAGAGCTGGGATGAAGTTTGGTGCCAGTCATAAGAGATTACATGGAGTCTTTTTCAGTTTGCCTATATCTATATCTGCATAGCACTTAACTACCCCCAAAGGGAGAATTAGTGCCTTAGGATTTTCTAGGTGACTAAAGCTCCAGGTGAAAGGGGACCTTAGTAACCTCATACGTAAGGAGAATAGGAGAAGTGAAGAGGGACAGAGGCAATTATAATTTTGGGGAGTTAAGAAAATAGGAATTTTATTTCTAGGGCTCCCACTGATCCAGCCATAGCCATGTGTCTTTTGGCAGGTCATTTTCTCTCTTGTCCCTCAAATTCTATCTTATCACATGAAGAGAAATCTGTTTCTTCTCCCTGACTCTCTGAACTGTTAGAAAGGTTAATCTCAGTTCTAGAGGCAGTTAGGACTTGAAGTAAAAGCTACACAGACTGCTACACAGAGGCTGGCTTCATAGACTAGAAAGATACTGAACCAGAGTCCAAGAGATCTAGAAAAACACTTGGTCTCTCTGAGCCTCAGTTTCTCCATTTCCACACTGGGGCCCAAAATCTTTGCTCAAATCTATTCCAAAGGGCTGCTAAGAGGCTTATATGAGTTACGGGCAAAGGCCATTTAAAGTGTAAAGCACTGCATAGATGTGGGTGTCCTTATTGGCATCAAGTGTTAAGGTTTGGGTTGCAGCCACTGTGTAAGGCCAAGGATGCAAAAAGAGGTGTCTGAATTCCTCCTGTCAATGTGGTTCAGGTGAGCTTGACAGACAAAGCCAATATAATCATAGATATATCAACTTTTTTTATAATCTTATGAAGGCAATTTTTTAAGGTTCCTTTGTGTTGCTACTCCTGGATTAAGGTACTAGGATTATATAGTGTTGCTTAACTTAGAAGCATGATTGTGAAACATTTAACCTATGTTAGACTTGGTTGGTGTGTTGGTTTTATTGGGTTTTTTCCTTGTTTTTTATTCTTCGTTATAAAAGATTTCTGAGAGTTTTTTCTTAAGAGTTGGGGGTGGGTGGGGAGGAAGGATATATTGGGAAATGAAGGCAATATACAAACAGGAGGCATCAATAGAGGACTGGGCCCGAGACCACATCCATGTTTTGAGGATACTTCGTAGCTCCCTTTGTTGGGGCCCCCTAGGAGGTTGCTCATATCCTTGGCTCTTTTATCCTGCCTTTTGGGCTCAGAAGGGGTTGTGCTTCTTACTCGTTCTTTATATCAGGGACAAGGAAACCCATCTGTGTTTTGTGCCAGGTTTTGGTGCTTAGTTGAAGAACCAGTTTATGTTTTTTCATTACTCAACTCACGTTTTCTCTTCATCCACTGAGTTCTATCAAGTGCTGCCCTCTGTTGTTGGGTCTGAAAATAGCTAGGTCATTCCCACAGGCTGCAGTGATGGGGTAGGCTAGATTAGGGGACTGTCCTGAGCCTGAACTCACAGTGATCTACCTGACAGATCTATCGAAGGTGTTGGCTGGTTTTCCGGAAGTCTTCCAGCAAAGGACCTCAGAGGCTGGAAAAGTATCCCGATGAGAAATCAGTGTGTCTTCGAGGTTGCCCCAAGGTGAGTTAGTCACTAACCTCCCTTATGTCATGGCTAAGATGCTTACCTTTTATCTTTAATGTATTTCTTCTCAAAGTCTGGTTTTGTGGTTCTACCAGGAGCTCCACCTTGGGGCAGGCTGGACAATGGGGAAGTGTTCCTCCCTATCTGACTGGAACCTGGGGCATTCTGGCCACCTTTTTGCCCTGGAGGGAAACACAGACCCTGGGGCATAGTCTCCTCTGGTTTCCATACAGGTGACTGAGATCAGCAATGTGAAATGTGTCACAAGGCTCCCAAAGGAGACAAAGCGGCAGGCTGTGGCCATTATCTTTACTGATGACTCAGCTCGAACTTTCACCTGTGACTCTGGTGAGTAACTGAGGTAGCAGACCTCAGCTGGGGACAGGAGGCAGAAGTCATGGAAAGGTCTGGAGCCAAACAAGGTTAGCTGTAGTTGGGCTTAGAGTTGAGGATCTTAGAGAAGTCCTCAGAATATGGAATCCTGAAGAGGCTGTAGCATTTTGCTCCCGACTATAGGGACTGGATTCCTGATGAGAAGTCAGGTGACCATCTTATAAAACTTGGGGCTTACTGTTGGTGGGTGGGCATGGAGTGGCACTGTTATTCTATTATTGTAGTAACTGAAATAAGGAGTCCTCTCTTTTCCTCTAAGGGGAAACTGGACAGAGTAGGAAAAAACTATTTGGTAGGACGGTGTTAAGCAAGAGCAGGTCCCTTCGAGAGATCTGAAGTGCCTTCTCCATGGTGGGATTCTTGGGTGGTAGGCTCCAGTGCACAGGGATAGGAGGTACAGATCGATACGCTTGACGGGTGCTTAAACCTGTGTTTCAGAGCTGGAAGCTGAAGAGTGGTATAAGACACTGTCTGTGGAATGCTTAGGTGCCCGGCTCAATGACATCAGTCTGGGGGAGCCAGACCTCCTGGCCCCAGGAGTACAGTGTGAACAGACAGGTAAGGTATGGGGCCTGGGATACATGGGTTTGAGGGTCAAGGAAAGTCTCTGAGAGGTGACTTTTCCATACAGTTCCGTTTTCTTTCTCCTTCCATCCCTCTTCACTAGATCGATTTAACGTCTTCCTGTTGCCCTGCCCCAACCTGGACGTCTATGGTGAATGCAAACTACAGATCACCCATGAGAATATCTACCTCTGGGACATGCACAACCCTCGTGTAAAGCTCATCTCGTGGCCACTCTGCTCTTTGCGCCGCTATGGCCGGGATGCTACACGGTTCACATTTGAAGCTGGCAGGTAGGGCCTCTGATCTTCTAACCCCACCTAGGGAACCGAGATCGTCCTTTTATCCCCCATCTACTTACCTCTCTGACCAGCATCCTGCCAAGAGCATTTTGGTTCCAGAACCAAGGAGATAACTTCAAGGGGCCAAGCTCTGCTGTATTTTTCAGTGGGCCTATGGGTTAAAGATTTATGGTACGGGGGATGGGAGGGGGCAGCATTAATTTGGCTGTGAATAAGCAGAAAGTAAGCCAGTGCCATAGGTGATGCATGTTAGCACGGCACGTGTACGTACATTATATATGTGTACACTTCTGGTCCCCGCCACCCTTCCCATAGCTCTAGTGCTGTCCAACAGGATGTGTGATGCAGGTGAAGGGCTCTACACATTCCAGACACAAGAGGGGGAGCAGATCTACCAACGAGTACACAGTGCCACCCTGGCGATCGCTGAGCAGCACAAACGGGTTCTACTGGAGATGGAGAAGAACGTGAGGGTGAGGCCCAAGGTGGGAGGATGGTGAAGCAGAAGGGGAGGCCAGCATGCTCCCAAATCCTTTGGAACAGCTTTCTGTCCCACCGAGGCACAGCCTCATACACTAGTATAATGGGAAAAGCATTAGGTTTGGAGTCAGAAGATGCGAATTCAAGGGCTCCTTCTACCACTTACTAATATGATCTTAGACAAGTCCTAACCTTTCTAGGCCTTAGTTTCCTCACCTTGAAAATGAATGGGTTGAACTAAATAATCCCATAAGATCACTTCTGGCTCGTGGCATTCTGTGCCTCTTCAAATCCTTCCCCCTGTTGCTTGATCCCGTGCAGATGCCAGGTCAGACCCCCAGGCCATCTCTGCCATGTCTTGCCCTCCTAGCTCCAAGAGGTTGGGTTAATGGCCTTCCTTTTCTCTGTCCCAGCTGCTAAACAAAGGCACTGAGCACTATTCCTATCCATGCACACCAACCACCATGCTGCCCCGGAGCGCCTACTGGCATCACATCACTGGGTCCCAGAACATTGCTGAGACTTCCAGCTTTGCTGGTAAGTGACTTCTCTTGCCTTGTCTGTCCTATCTGAAGCATTCATTAACAGGTTATCTTTGATTTTCCAAATTATTACTGGCAGTCGGCAATTATTTTTGCCCTCCCAGAAGGAGCCACTTTAGGCCCTTGTGATCTCAACTTAGGTGTCACAGAATGCCACCCTTAGTCCACCCTACCTTTCTGTCCACAGGTGAAGCATATGGGGCTGCTCAGGCAAGCTCGGAGACTGACCTTCTCAACAGATTTATCCTGCTGAAGCCAAAGGCTGGAACAGGAGAGAGCAAGGAGGCCAAAACTGCTTCCCAGTGATGCTAAAATAGTTCATGTCATCCCAAGGGAGGGACTGGCAGCACACTGAAGGCTTCTTCCTTCCTGGCCCCTCTCCTCTCACATTTCTCCCCAAGGGGGCAGATGACCCAGGACCCTACCCTATAGAAGGAGAGCCTGGAGAAAGCGAGTGGGATAGATGCCTTTTCCTCAGCTGAGGGACAGGCATGGCCCGAGGAGAGGGCCCATTCACTTCACCAGAGCATGCATGAGGGGCTAGAGCAACCAAGGGACTGTATATGGTTATGATTTTAATATATATTGTTACATAATTCTATATTAATGGGATTTTCCCCCCTTTATCTTTGCCCTCCCCACCCACAAATGCAATTTTAAGATCTGGTGACCAGTGGTTGGTGTCTTTGGAGCAGCTGCTCTCCTGTTGTCTGTGGAAAAGCCCCTCAGATCCCAGAACCTGGAAGGACTCTGGAATGAGGATTTGAACCCAAGCAAAGGCAGGCATCCAGTAGCCTGGCTGTCCCTGAGCAGGCCCAGGCAGAGGCCAGGGAGAAGCAGCTAGCCCTAGAACTCCCATCCAGGGTCCTAGTAGAATGGCACAGAAGATGGCATCTTGGTTGTGCCAGCAGCAAGTTTTGTACTGTGACACATCTGGGGACATCTTTCTCTCTAAACTGCAATTTCTGCACAAACCCCTTCCTGCCTGTTGGTGCTGGAGGGATCACTGATCATTATCTTACCCCTTGAGGAGGAGGCTACGGGAAAGGAGGGCTAGGACCCTGACCAGTTCTGACCCAGTATGCTGCCCTAAAACTAGGTTTCAAAAGGAGGCTTCATGTCCTCCAAGTCAGATCATGACATCACAAGCAGGCAGGGTAGCATCTGTAAGGCCCGCCCTCACCCCAGCCCCCGCCGCCTTCTTGGGGAGGACCTCTACCGCTTGTCCTTTCCTTTCCCAGGACAGGAGGCTTCCCACGTGACATGGGGCCGATGCTGCTGAAATGCAATTAAAGCAATTGATTTTCTAGTGCTGGTATTTATTTGACTACCGTGCAGAAGGGCTATCTTTCTATTCACATGGAACCTTTTTTTTTTAATGTTCGTGGTCCTGATTTGGGGAGTTAAGCTTCTTGTAAATATTTATTTCAGTCGAGGCAAAAGACAGGCTAAAGGAGAAGACCCTCCCACCCAAATCCAGGAGCAAGGGAGGTAGCCACTGGCCCAACTTTCCTCCTTGGTTTCATTCAATTTCTCTTCTCTTTGAGGAACGAGTCAGATTTTGCTTGTGAAGATGGGGGGGTGGGGATGGGGGAGGATGCTCAGTCTAAAGGCCTCGGAATGGTCTGAGGGAACAGCTACTTGGGTTGGGCCAGGGCAGAATGATGCATGGAGGAAGTAGGACAGAAAATTATGTGCTGTTTATGGCCAAAAATGATTTTTTAAAAAAACCTTCTCATCAATAAAGGACCCTCACTATCTGGTTTGCTTTTCTGATTTGTCACCCAACTATCCCCTGATGTTGTACTTTCCTTTGAAGCCAGTGGTGTGGGGTCAGGGCTAACCCGCCCTCATCAAGAGAATATTGAAGAATGCTTGCTTTCTCTTCTCAACTAAGTGATCAAACTATAGTTAGAGGAGTTTAGGGTTGAAAAAGGCAGTGGGTCTAACCTGGGGACTGGTAAGAAATTACTAGAACACTTCAGAGCAAGCCCAGGAGAAAACACTGTACTCAATACATGCTCAAACCCAACCAGGTGAAGTACCACCAGAGAATAAGTAACTCACTGGAAGATTGGGTCTACAATCTGGGGAAGAGAATTTTCCCTGCCACTGCTAACGAGGTGCAACAGCAGAGATGTACTATTGGCCAAGTACAGCCTTAAGGTTGTTTACAACAAGGACTTAATAAAGATACACCTACTCACCTCGTCCTCCAAAATCTTTGCTGATGCCCAGAGGAAAAAGGCTTTTTATTTTCTGTTCATACTAAAGGAACAGACCAACCCTAGGAGAGCAGGATAAAATCTCTCCTCTCATCTCTCCTTCCCATGTTATCTTCGTAGGCTAATTACATCCTAAACTGGCAACAGGTTTAAAAGCTGTAATGTGCTAGCCAGGACTTTTAGCAGACTAAATTTTAGTCCACTTTCCAGTGGCAAGCAGAAGCTCAGGCTAAGTCCATCCATTTGAGTCCCATTTCTGACAGAAATGACTGCTGCTAGTTTATAGTCAGGACATCACTCTGGATCTCATGGGTTAGCTGGGTCTGGAGGTCACTCAACTTCTTCTTCAAACCAGACAAAGCAGAGAGGACAATGGTTTCAGGGCGAAGAGAGCCACAGGACTCCACGTTGTAGTAGAACCTGGAATGGGGTCCAAAGTTAAGGCAGAGAATGTAAAGGTGCCTTTGTCCTATGACTTAAGCTCTTGAGTCTGGGGCTTACTTTACTTTCTATCACAAACTAACCCTTACAGTCAGGATCTATCCTCTATACCTAAGAACATCAGGAAGAGAAAATCTCAAGATAGTTATTCCTAAAACATTTTACATCACAGGGCATCTTCTGTTACACTTCAGTGTGGACTGAAAAACCTCAAAACAAGTATATGCCATTTAAAATTTCTAAAAGGGAAAGGGTATCATAAAATCATTACCTTCTAAAACCTGCTTAAGAAAGTAACTCACTGGGGACATGAATTAAATGACCTGGGAAGACTAAGAGGCACAGTGCTCCCAAATCTGCAAGAGTTCTGATAATTGGTAAGTCAGCTGCAACTTCCTACAAGTTTAGTTGGGTCTGGGTCACAAGGGGTTGACAAAATGGAAGAATTTTCTCCCCTAGTGCTTATCTCGTGCAAAACTATATTGCCACTGCCAAAACAGATGCCACCAAAATGCAAGGTCACATAGACCGGCCAGTATTGTTAGAAATAATCCCATGCTGACAGTTCTTACCTCTCTGGTTTGCCATTGGGATCATAGGGAGCCTGAGCTTCATCCTCGTCAATCTCAGAATATTCACTCTTTGGCCTGAGATGATCAAAGAAAATGACAGCACAAAATTCATGTAAATGCTTTATAGGAAAACTAATAAGTAGGCAAAATACAGGGGCACATGGGCATCCTTCGCATGGCAGATTAAATCCAAGTGTTTTAACATAGATTCTTTTCTTTGAGCCTAGCTATGTTAACTTGCTGAATAAGTTTACTCTGTGTGGCACAGCAAATATGCTTTATTTCCAAACTAATCTGGAATCAAGGAGATTAGTGGTTCTCAAAAATTTTGTTCTCAGGACCCCTTTACAACATTATTGAGGACCCTAAAGAGCTTTTGAATTATATTTATCAATATTTACTGATTAGCAATTAAAATGTTATAGTGTTACAAAAATAGTTTTGACTTGACTTTACAGACCTCCTGAAAAGGTCTTAGGGACTCCCTGGGTCTCTGGATCATGTTTTGTGGGACTGCTGAAGTAGAAAAAAATATACATCCAGAGTATACACAGAATGGCTTGGGGTATGACAAAGGAGGCTAGAAGACCCTAAGTACGACACGTCTATGGGCCTTTATGGTTGTTACATTTGACATCTAAAGAAGAACTGTACCAAGAAGGATCAGAGCAGATCAGAGTCCACATTCCCTTTTCCTTGTAAGCAGAACATACCATTCTTCAGGCTTTGGGTAGACTGTATGCCTCAAAGCATTATCTGGGTCATACTCAAAGGCTACTCCAGCTGTAGGGTTCCATTTGGCGTGCTCCTTGCCAATGCCCTTTTTGGCATAGGCTCGTAGTCTCAGCTCCTGGCCTTTCCGGAGTTTGACAATCAGGATGTCTAAGGAGAGTAAAAACCTAGGTCAAGAAAGGCAACTGGAGACAGTCTTCCAGATGTCGGATCAGACTTGTAGCCTAAGGAGCATAAAAACCTGAAAGCAAGTTTACCCTGAAAGCCGGCGATAAGAAGCTATGTTTGTTGTTTCTATTTACCCTGCCAAGGCACGCAAGAACACGCGTTTGAACTCTTACACGAGCCACTTACCATCCTGTTCCACATAGTCATTGGGGTCATTGTCTCTACTCCGGGATGTCACCTGAAAGGAAGCCAAGGTGGAAATTAGCTGCTCTTCTCTCATTTTCGGCTTGTTAAGTGATCTGAAGTTCTAATTGGCGAAGTGCTGACTACAGAAAGTCAGCCCAAGAATGGCATGGCAGGAGTAGTTAGAAGGATGCACCCATGTTAGTGACAAGGAGAACAATTCTAGTTTAAATTAACTGGCACCTTAAAGGGCTCTCCCTGTAGTAGGACCACACAATTCCTGCTTAGCGCTAACAAGGGTCCAAGATCAGCTAGGTGAAAAGGCAATGCCTGGAATTCCAGTATTACAAGGAATGAAGAATTTATCACAACTTGTGAGTGGGAGCTTACATGGCAGAAGAAGCCTTTGTAAGGAGGGAGGCCACTAGACACTGACCGGAATAACTCGGGGGGTATTAGAAATGAGGTCCCGAGATGTGACATGGCGAGTCTGGTCTTCGTTGCAACGGACATCAAGTGTAAACTCTACTGAGCACTCAGGACAAAATTCTTCACATGAACAGTCCTAGAGGAGGACAAAGAATAGAAGTAAGTAAAGCAAAAGAGCCAAGTCTGGACTTTGCAGCCTATATCCAACACTGAGGCCCTTAAGTTTCTAGGAGGAGAAAGTGGTGACCTTGCACAGCTCTCCCTCACGCAAATCAAAGTCAACTGCGAGTCATGTCATCATTTCCCTGATGTCATGGTCCTCTTCGAAAACCAAAGACAAACACAATAACCCTTAAGTTCCTAAATTCATAAAATAGTACAACCACAGAATCTCAGGAACATTCTTTTGTGTACCTGCTGATCTGATGTTATTCTTTTGGGCTGATAGGCAGTCTATGACCTAAAAATGACAGGTATTTAGGAATGACAATTCTTTCCCCTCACCGTTACCAAGTCCCATTCCTCCCACCCTCGAGTACAGGCACCATCATGGATACACGAGAATCTCTGGTGATATCCTAAGACAGAACCACAAATATTTATTTTCCCATAAAAACAACACTGTAAATGGGAAATAGGTCCCATGGTACTATTTCATCTCTATTATGGGTTCAAAAGGCTTTTTTTTTTTTCTAGGCTGGCCTGTATATCCAACCATTATTACAACACTGTTTCTATGGAGAAGTTAATTCTATGCTCCAACCAAATGATTTAACACAACCTATAAATAAACTACAGCCAGCCTATATAACAGTCAGTTGCTGAATGCAGAAAATCTAAATTGGAAAATTTCATTAAGGAGCCTAATCCTCCATATGCACATGCCACTTCCTTACTGGTAACTTAAAATTCACATTCCGTTTAGCCTGACAATCAAGGTAATAGGATCCTCTAGAGAAGAAAAGTTTCTCAAACCAGAACCAGTGGAGTTATTTTCTTTATATTAGCATAACTTGTCAATACCGTTTCCCTCTATACCTCAGTCCTTCACTTTGTCCCCTGCCTACTTGTTTATCATTAGATACAGATGTCTTCCCATATATCTAACCAACTTCACAAAGACAAACTGTCTCTTCCTAAAAGGATAAACAAGGCAAGATGCCACTATTGTTCCCTTTTTCACAACAATTTGGAATTAAAGAACATGAGGTGATTGAGGGGAGATGGGGACAGTAGAATGAAAAAGCTTGAGAATTACTAAAATGTAAAACTGGACAAATGAACACAATCTAACAGCTTGAAAGAATGGCATCAAGGAAAATACTCTCCAGTAATCACACTGAATCTTACCCTGGAGTTTTGCAACTTGTCTACAATGTCATCACTTGTAAGAGGGATTAATCCTGGAAAAAACAAAGCAGTGTTTCAAGTAGGTCAAAAACCCCTCAGAAGCCAGGCAGCTTGCTCTCATATATTTCTAAGACACAAAATGGCAGCCCCTCTCCCCTATTCCTCCTGAAGTTAACACCTACCAAGTCTGTGGGCAATGAACTCATCATGCAGCACTGAAGAGTTGGCATCGATTTGGACCCAGTCTATGGCTAAAGACAAAAAAAAAAAAAGAGGCAGAAATGCAGTTGAGTCACAGAGCTCACACTGAAGAGAGGAAATCAAGCAGGCTTTTGTGCTGACCCTTTGGAGAGGAAGATCAAAGCTTGCTCATTAAATACTGATATGTAACATTGCCGTCATTTGCAAGTCAGGGAGCAATGAAATGAACTTGAGGCTGCCTTTCTTTCAAAGCTCTCTAGAATCTGTTCCCATACTATGCACAGAGCACCATCCAGCCTTATTCAAACCTCTCATATATATCCCCTTTACTCTAGCTAGAGTGGTCTCTTCATTGAGACCTTCATAATCAATGGGTCTTCATTTTATTTTGTTCATATTAAAAGACCCTGCTCAAGTCCCATCTCCTAAAAACTCTGACCTACAATGACCTCCTTTATCCAAATCATATTTGACTTAAAGCTTGCATCACACATTTTAGGGCTTTTTAAGTCAATCTGTCAACGAATATTTATTAAGTGCCTATTGCCAGACATTGTGTTAAATACTATGAGCTTAACTGGTAAATAAATACGTATCTTAAATGTTAAAAGTTTAAAGGAAGAGGCTACCATTGTGGACTAAGGAACACTTGATGCAGGGATTCAGGCTGATCTAGACCTTGAAAGAACAAGATTTGGTTGACAGGGAAGAGAGATGAAGATTGCAGATTGTTCCACTGCAGATCACTAAGGCTGGAAAGGAACCTCAAAAATCATATAGTTCAACTCCATTTCATTTTATTTTCCACTTAAAATGTAAATGAATGTTTCTAAAGTCAAAGCAGGACAGAAAAAGAGGCTATGTGAATCTCTAATATGTACAGCTTGCTTTTTCCTTTTAAAAATACAATAAATTCAACATGTAACTTTCATAGTTATCCTCTTTGCTTGGGTTTCCTTTTGTTCTTTTCTATGTATTTTTAAAAAAGTGTTTCAAAGGCAACCTTTTTCTTTCTTTTTTGGCAACCCAACTGCCATCCCTCCTCATTCTTTCAACTTTCTCATCCAACTAAACCCCTTTTAACAAATACATATAGTGAAATAAAACACATTCAAAATGCATTCCTTTTTCTGAACGCTGAATCCATCACCTTTCTGTCAAGTCAACTCCTGTATTTTTCAGAAGAGGAAATTAAAGAGGTGAAGTGATTGGCCCAAGGTCTATTCACTAATTGCTTTACACACACACATACACACATACACACAGTGTATATATATATGTATACATTATATATGTGTGTGTATATATATATATATATATAGTGTCTTTCTCCAGCTAGTTCATACTTGAGATGGGTGATGAGAAGATATACAACAGTGCCTAGTAAAAGCCTAACGTTCAATTAACTGCTTAAATGTGGCTGATTAGGAATATAGTGTGCACAAATGAATGAAAACAGTCTGAGAGACTCTGACCTTGACAAAGCTTTTTTTGATACTTCCAGTCAGATATGATGCCTCCCATTGCTCTTTCTGTTTTGACAGCTCCTGACTATGTTCCAATTTGTATTGGTTGTTTCTGTAGTATCCTCATTTCTCTCTCCTAAGTCTCGACCTGGTAACTTCAAAGGTTCCTAATAACAGTCTAATAATCGTTATGTTAGCTGACGGTTAGTTATATGGTAATTTTGGGTTTACAGAGCACTTTACACATATTATCTTATTTAATCTACCCAATGCAGACAGCATCATGCTATATGATAAATCCTGTAACAGATCCTGCTCTCGAGGAGCTTAAAACTAAAAAGGGTTGGAGAAAACACAAAGGTGGTTGTTGTTTTACTCTAAGTAAGAGCATGAGGAAAAGGCCATAAGGATTTTGAAGAGGGTGAGATCACTTTCTGCCGGAAAAGGGCAGAAAGAATCAGAAGATGTCACGGAGTAGGTAGTATCTGAATTCTAAGATAGACCTTGAAGAAAGAGGGGACATCAACAAAGAGAAAGGGGGTCGGGGAGGAGAGCCTTTTAGGCAAGGAACAGCACGAACAAAGCAGGGAGAAGGGGGCAGGCTGAGAATTATAAAAACAATGAATAGTTCAATTAGTTAATAATATAAGTGAAGTCCCCAACGCCCCAGCTTCCACACCACCTCCAAATCCGTGTGACACTGAGCAACTCAGTTCACCTCCCTGTGCCTCAGTTTTACTAGCTGCAAAACAGGGGTAAAGAATGAAGCCACGATCTAGGGTTATTACAGGGAACGCGCTTTGCAACCACTGAAACCTCAGGCAAACATGAACAGCTATTTATTATTAAAAGACCGAGGGGCCGGGGAGGGGCGCGCGTTACCATGGCAGAGAGGCCGGAGGCTTACCGATGATGGGCACCTCGGCGATGAAGACTCTGCGGATGGAATTGGCCACTCTGCGGGGAGGAGGCAACCAGAGTCTAATGAGAGAGGGTCCCCAAGCCCGCTCCTCCCTGGTCCCCGCCACGCCGAAGACCCTTCCCCAGAGATCTCAAAGCGCGTAAGAAGCCCCCGCTCTCTCCCGGGACTCTCTGGTGGCCCCAAGCTGCCAGCTCCTTACGCCAGGTCCGTATTCTCGATGATGAACTTGACGTTCTCGTCCGTGAGCTCGGTGATCCGCACCGTGGGCTGGTTGGCATAAGGCATCGCGACCGAAAACGACCCGCGGCCTCCGCACTGGGCCCTCGGCTCTGTAATTCACCCAACCAACTGCGCGCCGCCACTGACGTCACCGGATGCCAGGAAGAGTGGCTCCGTGCCCTCCCTGCCCTCGCGCTCCCCTAGAGCCCACAGTGCCCCCTCGCCCTAGGAGGAGTAACTACAGAAGGCGCTGACAGGATAGGTGTGAAAGGTGAGAACCCAACCCAGACGCAGAATCTCAGAATCGTGGAAGGGATTTTACGCATCCAGTCCCACTCCCTCGTTTCATAGATAGGGAAACCGAGCCTCAGAGAAGGCAAGTGTCCAAAATCACACAACTAGTAGGTAGCAGTCAGAACTTAAACCCCAGCGGTCTTCACATTATACCCCTTTGCTTTATATAACACTTCTCAAAGATTCCAGCTGTCCCTATGAGCAGACTACTCCCAGGTCTAAATATCCAGCCCTAGTCTCTCTGTTGAACTCCAGTCCCACAACATCAACTGGCCCATAAAATATTAAAACTGGAAAGGACCTTTGAAGTCAGTGAGTTCAATTAAGCAATCAATAACCACTAAGTTAAACATTCCCAAATCGATGTCCTATAGGCTTCTCAAACTCGACAAACTCTTTTTTTCCCCTCCCAAAATCCACTCCTCTTCCAAACTTCTGAACTTCCCTAGTACCACCACCACCACCACCACCACCACCACCACTACTACTACTCGCCTTTAATTACTGAATGGGTGTTGCCTCAGAGAAACTGAGACCTGGGAAAGCCCTTAGCTTAAAAAGGTCAAGGCCTCCCAGTGCACCTGGAGCCATCCCCTGTAGTCCTGACCTGTTTTGCCACTGGACTCCGAATGATGCCAGAGGAGACAGTGAGACTGATGACTTTGCACACCTCTGCCTCACGTAAATCCAGTTCACTTGCAAGTTAAGACATCATCCTGCTGATATTATTGGTCCTCTTCGAGAATAATGAATAATAATAATCCTAAAGCATAAATATGACAAAATTTTTCCTGCTTAATAAACTCCAGTGGCCCCCTATTACATCTAGGATCAAAATACAAACTCAGAGCACTGGGGCTTCTGTGCTTTAAGATCTGGGGTGGGGGGGGGCGAGCAGGACTCCCACTTCCATAGGCTCCAGCTGTTATTATTGAAACCCTTTTAGAACCAGGCTTCAACGTACCTTTATAGGCTTATTACATATTACTCTTCTTCACGCTTGCATTCAATGATCTAGTTAGGCTGGCCTTGCACGCCTTCATATTTAACCTTCCCACTTCTTTCTTTTCAACTTTTTACAGGAAGTCCTCTAGGCCTGGAATGCCTAGAACTCACCACCTCTACTTCTGAGAATCTCTAGCTTCCTTCAAAGGTCAAATGCTACCTCCTTCATGAGGGCCTTAACCCTGAGGATCACACAGGTAGTAAGTGGCAGTCTGGATTTGAACCCAGGTCTTCTAAATTACAAATCCAACACTCTTTCCACAGCATCATGCTGCTCCCTCATATGTATATGTCTCCCCTGATACATTATAAGCTCCTTGAGGACAAAAACTTTCATTCTTCACCTTTATCTCTCTATTGCCGAGCACAGTGCCTGGCACAAATCAGTCAACTAGCATTTAAGTACTTACTAGGTGTCAGGCACTATGTTAAGGTTAGAAAACAGCCCCTGCTCTCAGGGTTCACAGTCTGATTGGGGGGGGGGGATAGCATGTGACAGAATGCAATCACTTGTACATGTAGTGGGGTTTGTCTTGGCAAGAAGGACCACTTTATGTGAAACAGGGGTGAAGGAGAAGGTAGTGGCAGAAGGCATTTGAATGATGTGAAATAAGGAAGCTGAGAAAGGGTTGCTCTTTGAGAATGGTCTCAATTTTTTCAGTGAAATGTGAGGCAAAATTCTCAAATGAGAGGGTGAGGGGAGGAGGTGTGAGGAAGGATAAAAATGCTTGGAAAACCCACTGTGTTGAGTGGGCTAATGATGCAGGATACATTGGGGGTATTCTCAGAGGGAAGGCATTAAGGACTGGGAAGGGCAAGAGACTAAGGCTGGATATTTAGACCTGAGAGTGATCTGCTCATAGGGATAATTAGAATCTTTGAGAAGTGATGAGGTCACCAAAGTTATATAAAAATATGGTATAATGGCAAAACCATTTGGGTTTAAATTCTGACTGCTACTTACTAGCTGTATGACTTTGAACACTTCCTTTCTCTGAGACTCAGTTTGCAAGAGCAAAAGGTAAGATTTAGGTGAGCCTTCAAGGAAGCCAAAGAAGCTAGGAGGTGAAGGTGAGGGAGAGCGTAATAGGCATGGGGGACAGTAAGTAAAAATGCTCAGAATCAAGAGACAGTGTCTTGTCTATAAAGAAAAACAAGGTGACCCAGTGTCACTAGATTACACTATACATGGAGGGGAATAAAATATAAAGTAGGAAAAGTAGGAAGGGTCCAAGCAGAGGATTTTATTTGATCCTGGAGGCAACTGGGAACCACTGGAGTTTATTAAATAGTAGAATCATATGGCCAGACCTGTGTTTTAAGAAGGTCAATATAACGGCTGAGGGGAGAAACTTGAGGTAGGGAGGTCCTTCAATAGAGTATTGCAATAGTCCAGGTGTGAGGTGATGAGGACCTGCATGAGGTGGCTGTAGTGTTAGAGAGAAGGTATACAAAAAGATGTTACAAGGACAGAAATAACTGGATTTGACAGCTGATTGGATATGACAGGGTGAGAATGAGGAGTTGAAGATAACACCTAGGTTTTGAGCCTGGGTGACTGGATGGTTGTATCCTCAACTATAAGAAGGAAGTAAGGAAGAGAGAGTTTGGAGGTGGGAGAATGAGGATAATAGTTGGATACTGAACATTTCCAGTTTAAGATGTCTATGGGACATCTAGTTTAAGATATCTAAAAGGCAGTTGAAGATATATGACACTGGAAATTAGGAGAGAGGTTAGGGCTAGTAGACAACCATAATAGCTAATGAGATCACCAAGTAAAATAGTAAAAGAGAGTCCAAGAGAGCCCTGTGGAACACCAAGATAGTGGTTGTGACCTGGAAGATTTAGCAAAGAAGACTGAGGAGTGGTCAGATGGGTATGAGGAGAGCCAAGAGAGAATGGAGACATGAAAACCTGGAAAGAAAAGAATATCAAGGAGAAGAAGGTGACTGACAGTGTTAGAGTCTGCAATCAAGAAGGATGAGGATGGAGAAAAGGCCATTGGATTTGGCATTTAAGAAGTCATTGGTAACTTTGGAGAGAGCAATTTTCAGTTGAATGATGAGGTAGGAAGGGGAAGCACATACTACAGATGGCCTTCTCAAGTTTAGACACAAAAATGTAGGATGGTAGCTCGTGGGGATGGGTGCAGCAAGCGAGGGTTTTAAGAATGAAGGAGATATGGGCATGTTTATAGGCAAAAGGAAGTAGTCAGTAGAAAGGGAGCAACCAAATATTAGTGAGAGTAGGGATGATAGAGGGGGCAATCTGCTGGGGAAGATAGGATAGAATGTGATCACTGGTGTTTGTGGTGCGGTTTGCCTTGGCAAGGAGGACCACTTCATGTGAAATAGGGATGAAGGAGGAGATAGTAGCAAAATGCATTTGAATGTGAAATAAAGAGAAGGGAGAGCTCTTTGAGAATGGTCTCAATTTTTTCAGTCATCTATAAAGCGAAGTTCTCAGATGAGTGGGTGAGGTTTGTGGAGGGATAAAAATATTTGGAAAAGCCACTGTATGGAGTGAGATAGTGAATGGTGGGTAGTATAAAAGGATTGCCTTCCTGCTGTAAGGGCTCAGTTGAGATTATGTAACATAAATTTGTAGTGGACCCAGTCAGAATGGTTTCATGATTTTCTCCAGCCTTGTTCAGCAGCAGCAAATAGCAGCAAAGGCAATGGATGGTGGGAGTAATTCAAGGATGAGGCTTGGTAGAGTAAATGGATGAGAGGGTAAGGGTGCAAGGGATTTGAGAAGGCAGCAGAGTTGAACTGGCTCATCAAGGGATCAAGATGGCAAGGACAAGCAAGTATAGTGGGTGCAGGGGTCATGACCTGGGAAAGAATTAAAGGATAGAGGGACTGGAGGTGACTGTGAGGACAAAGAACAATGGGTTTGGAGTTGCGAGGCAGAGACAGAATGACAAATTATGATCAGATCAAGGAATTTTATTTAGAATTCTTGAACATGGATATGGAGCACTTGTGAGTGATGGCAAGACCAAGCAAGGTATGACCATCTCTGTATATAGCTGAGAGCAGGGGAGTTGGGTGCTTAATTAATGCTTCTTCATTGATACTTACCTGGCAGAATTCTCTTTAAATGACCCTCAAGTTGTTGTCCAGCCTCTTCTGTAAAATCATTGGTGATGAGGGACTTGTAATCTTTCATGGCAGCCTGTTTAACTTCTAAACAGCTCTAATTCTCATCTGTCCTTATACAGTTTCCTCCTAGTTCTCTCTAGGATTCACTTGCAGAGATCCTTGACCAGCTAGTGCAACAGCCCAATTCACATGTCACCTCATCTTTGAAGCCTTTCCTGATTCCTCCAGTGTTGGCGATCCTTTGGGGGGCACTAATTCGTACTGTTATTGAACTCAATCTTCATTATTTTGTTTTATAATTATGTATATGAATCTTACTGCCCTGCTGGGCTGTGATCTCTATGTGGGAAGGCAACATATCTTCCCACTTACCTTCTCAACTGGTTATCTTTTTCAGAGTGCTCTGAACATAGGTGATTAATAAGTATTTGAATTAGGAGCTATGAAATAGCTGGGGCCCCACTGGCAGCTGCAGTACCAACCATTTAGTTGATCCTCTGGTCAATCCCTTAAGGCCACCGGGAGCTCTAAAATGTCCCATAGGCAGACAGAACTCATGCTTTTCCCACAATAAGTTTCTTTTTCACAAACCTGATTTTATTTTTTCAACCAACAAACATTTGTTGTCACTTATGCTATGTGCAAGAATCTGGGCTAGGCCTAGGCCCATTCTGTTGGGGATATATAAAGATAAACACAACATAGCCTTAATCTGTTTTTAAAACTTTAGGGAAGGGGAAGAGGCTGCTGTCAATAACAAAGAGACCAGAAGAGCACCAGAGATTTAGAGCTCAAAAGGACCTTAGGAATCATTATCTGGTCCAACTCCTTCATTTTACAGATGTCAAAACTGAGGCCAAATGAGGTAAAGGTATTTGCCCATAGATACAGAGATAGTAAACATAAGAAGCAGGATTGGGACCCAGGTCCTTCTGACTCCAAATTCAACACTGTACACAATGCCATGCTGAGAGGCTGAAGAAAGAGGGAGAATTTGGTTTCACACATAGGATTATTGAGCTTTTAGTGTTGGAAGAGACCTCAGAGATCATCTATTCCAACCCCTGCATTTTATAGACAAAACAGGCCCAGCGTAGAGAAGTGAGGTGTCTTAAGGCACACAGGTAGAGCTGTCCAGCTGGCAGCTGAAAATATGAATCTGGAGTTAACAATTTAGGAGTTATTCTCATAACCAATAATTGGAACTGTGGGAGTGGATGAGTTTGCTGACAGAGAGTACTGAGATAAAAAAGAACCCTGGTGAATGTCCACAAGTAGAGGATAGGAGGAAGAAGAGATAATGGAAAAGGAGAAAGATAAGTTAGTAGGGAAAGGGGAACCAGGATAGTGTGTTATGGGAGAAGCTATGGTGGGAATTTCAAAGCGCAAGTGAAACTGCCTATCACCAGGGTCATATACTCCAAAAATCAAAGTGGATGAGCATTGGAAAAAGGCCACTAAATATAGCGATTATCATTAATAAGAGGGACTTCCTATGGTTACAATGTGTTTTATATGAATTATCTCATTTGAGCCTGGTGTGAGAATGCCATACAGAAGGCGAGGAAATTATTGTCTCCAGTTCAGAGATGAGGAACAGCCAATAAGTAGAAAAGCTGGGGTTAAAATTCACATCTCACTGAGTCCAGTTCTCTTCCTACTATATCCTGTCGTCTCTTCTCTGAATATTTCTTTCTGACCTTAAAGAACACTGTTTCAGTGGTGAAACAAAAGTTAATGAGAAGCAAGGAAGGAGAGTCAGTGAATGTAGATTACTCATTCAAGAAGTTTGGTGGTGAAAAGTGAGAAACAAAACAGCTGGAGTGAATAGCATAAGTAAAAGTTTAGATTTTTTATTTTTAAATTTAGGGAAATGCATGCACGTTTGTAGGCAGAAGGAAAGGAGTCAGTGGAGGAGTAACCAGGGGTATAAAGTGTGGGAGGCAGATGTCAATTGACAGAACAAAGTCCTATAAGCTATGGGAAGAAATAGAATCGAGAGCAAAGTAAAAAAGGGAAGTCACCTCTTAGTCCTACCCTTCTGCACTTCTTTTTTTTTTGGTTTTTGGCAGGGCAATTGGGGTTAAATGACTTGCCCAAGGTCACACAGATAGTACATGTGTCAAATGTCTGAGGCTGGATTTGAACTCAGGTTCTCCTGACTCCAGGGCCAGTGCTCTACTCACTCTGCCACCTAGCTGCCCCCACTTCTGCACTTCTAACAACACACTAACAAACGGAGTCATTCCAAACAAACACTTTTATTATCTTCTTTACAGAATCTAAATTCACTTAACGATTCTTTAACAGATTAGGTATTAGGCTCCCTAAGGAACAGGGCCTAGGACCAGTACAAGGCACAGATGGACACAAGTATCTGGCAAACACCTGAATCAAAGATGATGCCCACCCTCTCCATATGCACCCTAGAAGGACCTTAGCCAGAAAAGCAGAGATTTCAGTGTGGGACCACCTCAAAGACGATTATGTGTAATACACATGAACTATGCTGCCCTTTGACACAGCTCAACTGGGATGGATGGCAATTTAGCAGCACTCAGAGCAGAACCATGGTAGAGTTCAGTTATCAAATTATAGTCTTAAGAAGTTCTTAGGAAAGGGTTAAAACATGATCAATATATTCCTGGGGCCCACAGTGTGTTGGGATGGTGTAAGATACTCAGTGGGCATCCTTGTCTGGCTAGCTGGGTGAGGTTTTGATTGTCCAACAACACGGTTGCTACAGAGAGGTGTGAGGCTGCTGAAGACAAGAGGTCTGATGTGGCATTAAGAATTGAAGAACTGACCCAGTTTCTGGTCAGGAATAGTCAGCAAAACCACCAGCACATAGATGGTTCATTGCACAGGGTAATGTTTGGGACAAACTCTCATTTGTTCTGAATAACACCTTACATTGGTACAGCACTTTATGTTTTTCAAAGAGCTGTCAATACACTTTCATTTTCTTCTGGACACTCAGGCTCACTCTCCTTCCTCCTCATCGACGCTGGTTTAGGCCTGTCAAATTCTTGAGCTAATGAAGACAAATCAAAGCAGATGGAAGCAAAGGTCAGAGCCTGGTCCTGACTATAAATCAGGTAGTGGCCACTGGGAACAATAGAAGCTGGAGGGTAAGCAGTGATGTGATGCGATACTGAATGACACAGTGTATGAAAAGCTCTGTGTATACTTTAAAGCTTCACATAAATGCTAGTTATTATAAAATACAGCATTGACTCCAGGCTCTGATATTTTCCCCATTACCACAAGATGACTGAAGAGGTGAGCTAACTGCAGCTAAGGGGCTCGTGAGACCTTTTTTTTCTAACTTTTCACTTCAAGAATTAAAAGAACTTGAATTACGCAGCATGTAAGGTTTTAGGCTAATGCAAACTCCAATGATACTCACAGTCACGGCTGCTCCCATCATTCCCTGCACAAGGGCTTCCCCAGTAGATTTGATCTAGGAAAAGCAGAATGAAAGCTCTGAAGTGCTCTAACACATAATTAAAGATAAAGCAGGTATTAAAAAAAAACAAGCATGTTTAGCCCAGATGAAGGAATCTGTGCACTAGAACAGTGGTCTCAAATGCAAATAGAAACGCCTCTCTGTAGGCTGCATAACTTAGAAAACCACAAATTAACAATATCCATATTTTACTGTATATTTATTTTAAGTATTTCCCATTGCATGCTAATTTGGCTTGGGTCAAACTAGGGAGTGTTGTGGGCCTAGTTTTTGATATCTCTATAATGAAAGATGGTTTAACTGCCTATGCAGAGGTCGAATGATCCACTGGAGCAATGCTAACATATAGCTACTAATGCACAGTAGTGGGGCACGAGAGGTCTCTATGTATGTGTCACCCCTTCTGAGCATGAGGGAAGGGAATATTTTAGTGGAGAGTTGCAGGTGACATGTTTTTATTCACATTTTAGAACATCACTGATGGGAAGATTATGGTAGAACAGCTTCCATGATGTTCCAACAAAGTTAATTTAGGATAACCTGTTTGGCTGTGTGTCCCATGCTCATGGCATCATTGATCCTGTTTTCAAGGAAGCGCCAAGTGTCTTCAAAGTCAGGAGATGAGTCTTGCATCATCACTAGCTCTGTAGTGTTGTAGATGCCAGCCAATACTGCCCGACGTGTATACCAGTTCAACTGCATCAGAAGCCAAGAAAACAAATCAGAGCTGGTGTGGACCCTGGGAGAGAACAAGCTCGGGCCAAAGCCAGGTGTGATGTAAGGGAAGACCTTCCTTCGCCCCGTTGCTTCCCTTCCCTTTGGCCTAAGTAGTGGTTCTCCAGAGTTAGGAGAAGCCCTCGGCAACTTGTAACAGGGAAAGGAAGGAGCCTGTCTTGGTAAACCCCTCTTTAAAGCACCACCTCAGCTGCTTAGTGTTTTATTCCTTTAATTTCTTTGCTTTCCAATTTCATTTTCCTACCATCTCAGTCGGTGGTGTATTCCCATATGGAGGAAGTTTATTAAAGCAGTTTATTACAACTGTGGTGGGAGTCTTTCTCTGCTTCCCCTACCCAGATTCCACAAAATACCATCACTTATTAATTGTTTTTATGAAGGTATACGTTACTTTTTTTATTTCCTGCTCAAAAGATGATGCTTTTTAACAAGGCACATTCTTTGTTGGTGGCTGCTTTAAATGAGTTTATTGCTCTCTCAGTGGAGGAAGAAGTGTGCTGGGGGAAGGGAATTTCTTTTTAAAGAGATGGGTGTCTCAGCAGCATTCTTTTCTGAGAGTGGTGTTAATGAAATCAGCCTGAGTTAAAAAAAAAAAAACCAAAAAACAAAACACCAAGAGATTCTGCTGCAGGATTTAAATCTTGAAAGGTTGCTGGGAAATGGTTATAAAAAAAAGCAGTTCTAAATAAAAACAATCTCTTGTATTTTGAGTCATTACTGTAGGTAAGAAAAAATGCTTTAACAACTTTTGGTTTTGTGGTCAGGACATGGAACTTTGAACAAAATGTTAAAGCCTATAGTTAGCTCTGTGATGACTGTCATCAAAGAACATGCCACTGCCTTTCTTTATAGTTTCAATTTGTCTTTTTTTCTGAGATGATGATACTGCAGGCCCCATGAAGGAGGTTCATAATTAGAAAACTTTCAGATTCCTGTGTTGTAAAACCCTTAAATCTCTTGGTGACTATAGCAAATCACCTCACAATTGTTCTAAGCATAAGGACTTGTAGGAGGTACTTACATCAGTGGACTGGTCTCCTGCATAGTGCCACATGTCATCTACCATACTGGTGAGGAGGTTTAGGCTGGCTGGGATATTATGAGGGAGCACAAGGATGCTGAGGGCCTAAAAAGGAAACAATACAGAAACAAATACAGCATAATCCCATAATGGGACTGATTGACATGTCCAGTTAATAGGAAACAGTTTGCTTTTTAGTTTTAGCTCTCACACACAAAAACAAAAAAAGCAACGAAAAGAGCTAAGACCTTTCTTCATTGGCTGATAGTCCACGTCCAGCCAAGTAGCATGAAGTCTTGACAGTCCACAAATCTGAATCTTGCTTGCCCAAGTTGTTCATCAATTTCTTTAATTACCTAGAGATACCTCCCTTGGCAACAAGCAAGGAAAACTAGTGCTTGACTCAGAGTGCAGTATCTGGGCTCAGCCTTGGCAGCAATGTAACTTTATTCAGGTGATCAATGGCATCCCTTCTTTCCCTTTTCAATGCGGACACTCTAGTTCAGGCCTTCATAACTTTTCACCAAACAGTCTGCAACAGCCTCCTAACTGGCCTTCCTACCTTCAGAAATCTTCTGCACAATAATGCCAGATTAATCTTCCTCAAATTATAGCTCTAATTATATCCCATCTCTGCTAAAAAATCTTCACTGGCTTGGCATCATCTATAAGGCCAAAGCCTAAACTTAAATTCCTTATAGAACGGCATTTGATACCATCCATAATATGGCCTCAATCTATCTTCTTATTATTAGCTCCCATAATTCCTCTATTTTCATGCCCTATACTTACGCAAAAGTAAATTACCAAAACATGCCAAACGTTTTTACTTCCACGTCCTTGCTGATGCTTTTCCTCAACCCAGAGACTTGTCTTAGGCTCAGAGAACATGAGGTGGCTGTTAGAAAGTGCCCTATGTTAGGGATGCAGCACTAAAACCACTTGCTTTCTACAATTCTCTTCATGGACTCCTACCACCTTAGAACAGTGAGGCTTGCTTAGGCTGGTAGGACTCAGCCTATCCCGCGAGCCAGGACCCAAGGCCATTCATATTGCCAGACTTTCCCCATTTCCCTTCCCCATGCTCCAAAAAAGGGGATAAATGGCCTGGATTAACAGTCACTCTAAATTATTTAATAGAGATGGGTTTAAGTCCTGGCCTATCACACTTACTGTGTATTTCTAGGCTTTTCCTTTGCTGTGAAAATTAACGAGTTAACTTTGGCATAGTACTCAGGGCTGAGTATTATTGTTATTACTGTCATTAATAATGGTATGAGGACTACATAGGAACTTTGTACCCGGGGCCAATGTTCAATGTATGGGATCAGCATTCTCAGTCTGGTTTCCACTGCATCCCTCAGGAACTGGTCTGTCTTCCTCTTCCTGGAAGAGGAAAAAGAAAACAGCTTGTCTATGTGTCAGAGTAGGTGGCTAGGAGCATCCTCAGTCCTAGGGTAGGAAGTGGCTCTTTCTGGCTCATGACTCTGACCTGGCCAAAGCTATCTGTACTTCCACTATCAGAACAGCTGGTCAGTGGGGATTTTTTGCCTAAAAGAGCTGGACTGCAGGGTATTATTTTTTCTCCTTGTTCTGCTGAAAGCCTTGTACTTAGGGACAGGCTGAGATCTAGGCCCTGGCAAATGTGTCCCTATACTCTTCAGTGCTAATGCTACAGGATACTCACTCTGCCTGGCCCAACTGCACGAGCTTTTGTTCCTCCTCCATCACACGACTGAGTTTTGCATTGCACTGTGTCACAAAATGCAAGATCAATTCACTGCCATCATTTCCAAACATGCCAGCTGCTGCACCAGAGAGACCCAGAGACTGTGAAAGAGGAAAGAAAGAGGCTGATGGAATCTCTAAGATGATAACTCACACTTTGGCAGCGTTTTGAAGTTTACAAAACACTTTGCTCACAACAGTCCTGAGCTAGGTAGTGGAAGTGTTATTCATATTACACAGAGGAAACTCACAGACATTTAGAATCTTTCCCACGGTCATATGGCTAATAAGTGTTAGAACCAAAATCTGAACTCAGGACTCATGTCTCTAGGTTCAGTGCTCGTTACACTATACCACGATAAAGACAGATAAGGACTTCTGGGTATATGTGGGAGAAAAGAAGGAGATGGGAAGAAAGGGAATACTATAATCTGTCTTTTCCCTTTTTTGGGGAAAGAGATCTAAGAATCTCCAAAATGCTCAGCAATTTCGCTCTCTACTAATTTTTCAGTCATCTACAGATGCCCTATATACATATATACCTGAGCTCCTTCTGCAATAGCTTCTGGGGTCCACCCATGAGCAGGCACAAACTCCAAAGCTGCAGTCAGGATCCGATGCTGCAGCTGCTCCTCGCTTTCATGGTCCTCATCCTCCTCACCACCCTGATCTGTGTACCTGAAGCCCAATACAGGAGAACAAGCTGAGTCCCAGGACTGTGTCGCAAAAGCTGTATTTTCTTACAGGGCTGAGAAACACATCAATCTTATTTTCCTTTGTCACAGCTTTTTCAATGACAATAGGATTAAAAAGATCTCCATTCTCTTCTCCCACTACTGTTACTAAAAGCAAGGGCATCTAGTATATAGCAAAGTTGTTACTAAAGGATATGCTTGACCCAGATGTGTCCCTTGGCCACTGCACAGAAAAAACACAACTTTTTTTCAGTAGTTGCATCAATAAAAAATACTAGCACTCTGGGAGAATAGAAATCAGATGACTGGGCAGCTTGGTGCTTACCGGGGGGGTGAGTGTGAGGACTCTGGATTGGGCTCTTCTGTTCCCTGTGACTCCGAGTGCTGCTGAGAGGAAGAGGGTGGGGGTTGGTACTTTTGTTCATCTGAAGATTTCATTGCCAAAGCTGAAGCATGGAAGGCACGTAGCATCGGGGAGGGCTGATACCTGGTCACTGAAATAGGAGGTAGAATGGTCACTCACAGACATATTCACAAGTGGTACAGGAGATCGCACGGTATAAAGCAAGATTAACAGGATACAGTGATGCATTTTAGGGGTTTGAGATGAAGACCTCGGCAACAAATAGCCTTGACAGCATAGCACAGCAGGACACCAAACTGAGAAGAACCAAGTTCTAGTTTTGGCCGTGCCACTTCATGGCTGTGTGACTACAGGTGTCACTTAACATTTCTGAGCCCAGTTTCTTTGCCTGTCAAATGGGGATCATCATCCCTGGCCCATCTATTTTTTGTATTGTAAAGAACAAATGATATGACATACATGAAAGTACTTGGGAAAATGGTTAAGCTTTATACAGATGAAGAGTATTATTATTATCATGAAAAGAGTGAACTAGGTTCCAGACCCTATTCTACTTCTGCCCATTTTGAGATGATGGGAAAATCATTAATTCCTGTATGTTTATTTCATAATCTGCAAAATGGGGACGTTAATGCCTGCCCTACCTCACGGGGTTGAAAATCAAACAAGATCACGTATCTATGTACACTGAAGAAAAAAATGCTCTATGACAAACTATTTTTAATTTTATTTAATATATTTAATTCATAGGAACACAGAATGTTAAGTCTGAAGGGACTGTAGTTTATTTAGTATAAAACCTTAATTTTTGTGAGATAAAAGAAAATGAGGTCCACAGAAATAAAATTATTTGACCAAGGTCACGCAACCAGTAAGTGGCACGGCCCAGATTTGAATCCAGTTCCTTGGATTCCAAGGTTCAGGGTTTTTCTTATTATACTATATTTCCGTATCTGCTTCAATAAAACACAGAATCAAGAGTAATTTCAGGGCAGCTGGGTGGCACCATGGATACAGTGCTGGGACTGATATCAGGAAAATTCATCTTCCTGAATTAAAATCACTCCTCGGACACTTACTAGCTGTGTGACCCTGGGCAAATCACTTAACCTTGTTTGTCTCAGTTTTCTCATCTATAAGATGAGCTGGAGAAGAAAATGTCAAACCACTCCAGTATCTTTCCCAAGAATATCTCAAATAAGGTCACAAAGAATCAGACACGACTGAACAACAGCAAAGAGCAACTTAAGAATTCAAGTTTAAAATTTGAATAAAGAACAGTTAAAACTGTAATAAGATGTATTTATCAAAATAAATATTTTAATGGATAGATAATAGTTACAAGTCTTAGATAAGATTACTTGTTCAGCCAATCTTTAGTTAACTTTTGCAAGAGATTCTGAGTATAAGAAACACCATTCAAGATTATGGGATATTGCTACAACTGAGTAGAGAACAGACTTCCTTTCCAGAAAATCATAGATTTTCTGTCCTAATGTTCTGTTTCAATTGACAAAAGAGAACCTGACATTAAAGATAATGTATTTCATTCATTCAACATTAATAATCTGCTATGTGCAGGCTAGGCATTATGGGGCATATAAAAAAAAAAAAGGAGAAATTGTGTGTCCTGCCTTGGAGTTTATAATTGAGCAGATTATAAGCCTGCTGTTGCCCATATTCTAACTTTTCCTGATTCTAGCCTGCCTCAATATCAAAACAGTGATTAAAAAAAGAACAAAACCAGAAACCTTTTGGCAAAAAAAAGGATCTGAATCATAAACTTATTAGGATCAGATTTAATGCTAAGTGAAAATATACATTTTTAAAAATATTAGAGGGTTAAGAATAATTATTCCCAGATGAATAAAACTTAAGATCCTTCTTCAGTCCTCTATAAAAATACCACATACTCTTAACATTAAATAAACCAGGGTATGAGATGAAAAAGAGAAAGGGGCAATGGTAACAGAAATGAGTTCACAAAGGGCTAGAATATTAATGTTTAAAAAGGGGGGGAGTGAAAATAGAGGAAATTATGCCTGATTTTAAGTTATAAGGCATGGACTAAATTTTAGAGCTGCCATTTATTAGCTGTGTGTAGCTGATACAGCACTGGGCCTGGAGTCAGGAAGGCCCAATCCTGTTTGCCTCAATTTTCTCATCTATAAAATGAGCTTGAAAAGGAAACGGCAAACGACTCCTGCATCTTTGCCAAGAAAACCCTAAATGGGGGTCACTATGAGTTGGACATAATTGAAACAACTGTTAATGGACAAGTTACTTTCTTGAGATCGGCTATGGAATCATATCTGTAAAAATAGTAAGCAACCTAGTCTGGTGAAAAGAGCCATGGATTTAGGGCCAGGGCATCTGGGTTTGAATTCTGTATCTTTCAATATTTGTGTGGCTTTGGATAAGGTTATTTGACCTTAATATTTCTGGGCTTCATTTTCCTAATCTGAAAAATGATGGGGTTAAACTAGGCAATCTTTAAGGTCCCTTCCAGCTTTAGTTCCTATGAAGTCTATGGATAATAACATTTGTACTTTCCTGCTTAACAGGGTTGGTTGTGAGACTCAAATGAAACTGCATTTGAAAGCGCTTTACAAACCTTAGAGCATTATTTAAGTGTCAGCTATAACTTTTCCTCTGCAAAAGTCCTATTTGGATGTCTTTTTCGTAGCATGAAGGTGACACTTGGTTCTTAACGGCTCTATGCTCTACCATCTTGGAAAGGCTTTGTGTAGTTCCAATAACTGTGTCTTTTTTGAGGAATTTCAGTGGAGAGATTTATCACCAACAGAATGGCCACTTGGTGACAAATTCTATGGCCGTGACAAACAAGGAAATAAAAATGTAAAATTATCCTCAGTCCTATACACTCCCTTCCATTTTTGCTGTGACAGCCAACTGGGTGACACATGACCTATTTAAACAAGCTGTTGATGCCATCATGGTGGGCCATCCCGAGAGTCAGGAGACCCCTAGGTTCAAGTCCTACCTCTGACACATATTAGCTGTATGACTGTGAGTAATTTACTTAACCTGTCAGTGCCCCAGACAAATCTCTCAAATGATTATGTTACAGATGATTTGCCAGCCTACACAGTGAAGGTAGGTGTTTCACAGGGAATTTCCTAAACCAATGAAATCACAGGTCTAAATTTAAAAAACAAATAAAAAATGATACCCTCACCCCCACGGGAAATTAATAAAAGAACAGAGATGAATAGATATCGCCATTTTCTAAAGAAATTTAACTCTTCTAAAACCATCACTACTAGAAGGGGGCTAGAAGAACCTAGAGACTGTCTCTGCCTGCTTGCCAAGTAGAGATAGATATAAGCCAAAGATAATATCATTTTATAATAAAGTTGTCTGTAAAACCTTCCAGAGAAGGATAGTAGAAGATTATGACTGTTATTGCCTTATAAAGCATGAAGAATCAATGGAAGAAAAAATAAGTTTATAGAAAGCTTGTTGAGAGAGACCTAGTTAAGTCAGAGCATCCCAGGGGCTTTGGATAAAACTGGAAGGATGATGAGCAAATGAAAAATAGAAAGTATCTCTCAAGGCTTTTATGACACATTATTTTCTCTACCAATAACAATACAGCAACCACATTTGGACATAAAGTCCCAGATATGCTTTATGAAGTAGAAACGGTATTTAGGAAAACAAGGATGGGAAGAGCAACTAGACCAGGCCAATTATACACTAAAGAGAATGGCATGAGGCAACACAATTTCAGAGATTATGAAGATATAGCAAAGAGAAAATATGAAACATCTGGAAAAAACAGCAGTGATTTATCATGATCTAAAAAAAGGGTGATTGAGAAAATATAACTACCAACCCATACTCCTAGATTCTTAACTATATAAAATCTTTATGAAAAAACCTACATATATACTGAGAGTATCTTTGAAGGTATGAGAAAGGCTTTTGCAAAAGATATTTTACAGAAGCCTACAGATTTAATCACAAAACTAAAAGGTGCAGAGAAGTTAACAACTTGCTTACTGTTTATTGACTACAAAAAGACATGTGATTTGGTAGGGCAAAATATTTATGAATTGTCATAGACTGAAGTAGGACCAAGAAAATATGCACAGTGACCACAGTGCAAAGGGGAAGAACAATGAAATGAAATTGAATGTTCATGACCACGTTTGTTTATCAATCCCATTCCCCGTGAAGAGTCCCTTCATTGTGGAGGTGAGGACTACAGGTGCGGAATGCTGTATTATATTGATATGTTGGTTATCTTTGATGAACTGTTCTTTTTTCCTTTTAAAACCTTTGTTACAAAGGAAGCCTTGATGGGGGTGGGGAGGAAGGTGCATATTTGGAAATGAATGGGATATAGAAACAAAAGGCATCAGTAGTAAGCTGCTCTTTCACAAATACCTCAAAATCATATAGCATTCCTTGAAAGATATAAGTATGTGACAGCCCTCTGATTATTAAGTGAGGGATAAAACTGGGAGGAATATGCTCACCAAAGTCATGAAAGATATCTAGTAATCTAAGAGGATGATTACCTATAGGAGTTCTCCATAGCCTCCTATTTGTGGATGACTTTATGCTAACTGCATCAAGTTTCAGAACACTGTAGAGCATGTTAAATAATAAGATCTAGGGTCATGTAAAAGTGTTCAAACTACATAGAAAAAAACCAAGTGGATGAAGAATGTCTTTTGGCTGATTTGCGATAAGTTATATGGTCAGCACACACAGACCTCTTTCACCGATATAAAGATCCTGGAGAGGAAATTTTGTTGTTCAGCCATTTCCAACTCCTAGAGACCTTCATTTGGGGTTTTCTTGGCAAAGATACTGGAGTGGCCTGCTATTTCCTTCTCAAGTTCATTTTACAAATGAGGAAACTGAGGCAAACAGGGTTGAGTGATCTGCTCAGGGTCACCCGGCTAGTGTCTGAGACCAGATTTGAATCCAAGAAGATGAGTTTTCCTGACTCTAGGACCAGCACTCTACCCACTGTGCCACCCACCTAGCTGCCCTGGAAAGACAATGGATGGGACCAAAAGTGAACAGTGGGAAGTAGTTTTAAAATCCTAAGCTTCTGCTTGGGAAAAAAAAGGCTGTATTTTTTTATTTTTATTTTTTTTTTTGCAGAGGAGAAGGCAGGGCAATTGGGGTTAAATGACTTGCCCAAGGTCACACAGTAAGTGTGTCAAGTGTCTGAGGCTGCATTTGAACTCAGGTCCTCCTCCTGACTCCAGGGCTGGTGCTCTACTCACTGCGCCACCTAGCTGCCCCAAAAGGCTGTATTTTTGATAAGAATATTCTTCTGATGATGACATACGGATATACGATACAATGTATTTTAAGTCTCAGAAGAATTAAAATTCCAGAGAAAAGGCAATAGGGATATCTGGGGGGTGTAATGAGCCTGGAGCACATTACCAACAAAGAACTAGGCACCAGAAGCTCTTTGTGAAGTTGTCACTGAGGGTGGAAGAAGGCGGGGTGATCAAGTGATGGGAATGTCAGGTAACAAAGGGGGCAGCCCACAGGCTCCAAGACATGGTCAAGGGAGCCAGGGAGAGGCCTTCGGTGGAGGAGAACGCGGAGGGCCGCAGAGGAAGCTATGCACACTGGACGACCCCAGCCGGAGCCGGGCTGGATCAGTCAGGGGCCAGGGTTAAGATTCTAGTTAGGTCAGGGTTTAGGCCAGATCTGGAACTGGGGGTCAGGGGGATGGGTCAGGAGCTGGGGACCACATCTTGGTCCCAGTCTCAGTCCGGAGAAAGGTTCGGGTCAAAGGTGAAGTCCACGTTTGAGACACAGCATAAGCCAGGGTTGGGGGTCAAGGTCCAGTGTTGGCCCGTCAGTCAAGCCCGAGGAATCCAGGCTCAGACCCGCTGGAAGACAGCCAAGAAGCAAGGCAAGGGTCCCCCCGGGGATCCAGCCTGGACCAGATCCGAGAATGCCCTTCACCTCACCTTGCCAGCAGCCCAGAACCTGGTTCCCCTCAGCCACATTCTTTCGAGTCCCCTCCTTTCCCTACTCCCGCCTCCCTCCCAGGCCCCGGGGGTCCCGGCTCCGCCCGGCGGCCCCCCTCACCAGGCCGGCACTGCAGCCGCAGGAACCTCCATCCTGTCCGACGGAGGAACCCAGCCACCGCCGCCGCCATCTTGGAAGTGGGCAGCGGCCCGCTAGGAGCCTCCACGTGACAGCCCCCGACGAGTGTGTGTGCGCGCGCGCGCGTGCGCGCGAGGGGGTGGGACGGGGCGGAGAGTGGAGGACGCCCAAGGGCGGTGAGATCCCGCCCCTCCTCCGGCGTCGAAGCTCTAGTGTGCACGCGGGCTCCATTTCCTTCCCCCTCCCCTCCCCTCGTCTTGTATCCTCTCTCCTCCGCTTGTATCCCCTCCCTTCCCCTCCCCTCTCCTCCCTTTCTTCCCCGCCCCATCTTTGAGTCTCCTCTGAGTCCCCGCGAAGCCAGTCACTCTTCCTCTCGCGAGAGTGCGGACGGCGCTGAGCCGGCTGCTGAAGAGTGGGTGCCGGTGGTGGCTACTGAGTGTGCGGGCGCCTTGGGTGAGCGTTGGCTGTGCCTCTGTCCGGTTACTCCGCTTCCTCTCATCCAGTTGCGTTACCACACTTTGGGACCTCAGTTCCTTCTTGGAAGAACTCTGGTATCTCCTATCGTTTCCCCTCCCCTTGCCGGTGTCTTCATCTTCGCTTCACTCTCCCCTCCCCTCTTCTCCCTTCTCTTTCCTCCCCTCCTTCCTCTCTTTCTCTCCCCCTCCCCTTTTTCATTTCCCTCCTCCCTTCTCAGCTCCTTCCGTGGCTTGTTCCCCTCCACGTCCCCGCTCTCTGCCCCCCCCCCCCGCCGCCCCTCTCTCCCTTTTTTTTCTCTT